>JAAWXA010000015.1:20488615-20617850 GCA_038090715.1 Florisuga fusca | reverse complement strand
ATGTGTGTTATAAGAACGAATTTCCTAAGTTAAATATTTTAGCCCTATTACCAGATCCCAGAGGGTTGCAACATCCAAAGTTCAGGAGCAGGACAGCAATGGGAGGGCAGAATTTGTCCTTGCACAGAGGACACACATTGTTTATGCCCCACTTCAATACTATTTGAAGCACACATTAATTTATGGTTTCTGATCTGTCCTTTTGCAAAGTTTGGTATTTTCCCAGAACTCTGCAAAGCACTCCACGGCTTCTGAGGGCTCTGTTGAAGAAATATAGGGTAGAATTAGGGTCATAAAAAATAATTAGATTATGCATGTTCGGCATGTATTCCAAAGAGTGAGCTTGGCTCTCTCTTTAGTCAGTCCCAGAGGGAAATTGTTCTCATACTAAGATAGGTATTTAAAATAAATTGGCTCAAACATTCATCCCTCTCCTCTTCCACTGACTCTGGAATGAGGCTACGACATCAGACATCATTTTCGTGGTCAGACTGATGAACTATGCCTCTCTTTCTCTCCATTCTGTCCCCAGGACCAATCATGTAGTATTAAACTGACTGGTAATTGGTAGGAGTAAAACTGGAAAGAGAATGACATCATTAAGGACAAATGACTTCTGTTTTATTTCCAGAGCCAGCTTTTAGGGTCATGTGATATTGCAAAGATTTACCTGGTTTTTTTTTAATAAAAAAGTACATTTCTGAACCCTCCTGATTTAGTTGAAAGGGCAAATATGTTTGTGTAAAAGTGAAAAAATATTTGAAAAATTAAAGCAGCCCCAAATTCTGAATGGAATGGAACTGGGAAAACTGGTGAAGAACAATTAGAGGAATATCTGTTTCCTGTAACATCCTTATCCTCCATGCTGTGCCTGCAAATGTGTGTTATTAAAGAGCAGCACTTGGGGTGTGCACAACAATGAATGTCAGAGTTCTACCTTTTTCTCCTTTCTGTGTATATGTGATAATTAGATGAGATTAATTTTATTCCTGGTTCCTGAGCAGACTATTGTAATTAATAAGTACTCAGAAATAAAGTTTGTGAGATTCTAGCTATGAACTTATAGTGGAAATTCATATTCAACAGACAGTAAAGGAAAAAAATATACAGAAAAGCTCCTTTAGAACAGAATGTCCACGGTATGATAACAAATATAATTACTCACAGATGAGTAACTTGGGGAAATAAACTCACAGTCAAAAAATAAATAAAACCTCTTCATTCTATCTCCCATAAACGATAACACAGAACCAAAAAATAAAAAGAGGACACAAAAGGTTTGCCCTTAACTGGTGTTATCATGAGAAAAAATGCTAAACTTCCAGGCAGATTAGATCATTTCATGTTTTCAGTCTATTAGTGACTTCTTATCCCATGACTGGGCTCATACTTTTGCTGTATTTCAGTGCCCTGTATTTTGGAAGACATTATCTGCTTTAGTCCCAGTAAAGCCCCATAGTTCTGCCTCAGAAATGCAAGCTGGCAACACAAGTTCTACTTTTAAACTTTGAATCTGCATCTGCTCTCAGAATGACAGCATCTGTCAGCCACTGTGTAACAGCATCTCAGCTGAATGCCTTTCCACCCTCACTAAACACTTCTAACCATCCGTGGGTTAATTTTTTATTATATCCTGGTCTAAGAGAAGAGATATTCTAAACCTCAGAAATCAAAGTATTTCAGCACCACAGACTTTGTTGTGTGCTCACCCTGAAGGGAAAGAGGGCATCCTGTGTGAGGAGCAGCTGTTACATGTTTGAAGATGACAACTAACACCAAAGTTACACTCCACACATTAATATTTAGTCAACACAGTCCCCTATTTCAGCACAATAAACATTCCATCATCCCACCAAGCATCCCAACCATTGCTTTTACTATTATTTTGGGGGTTTTTTTGTGAAGCAAAGAGACAGAAATATTTTTTAATCATGGAAGGACAGTTAGCTGTGGAAGGGGAACATAAATTATCTGGGCTGCTGCAAAACAGTCTGTGCTTTTTGTCTTGTGAAACATCTGCAATGCATACATGGAGTAGTAACAAATACATCCACTCTTGGCAAACCCACTTCTTTTTGTCTTATGTCTTGTAGAAATGTGAGCTTCAGCTGCCATGAAATAGCACTGCCCCATGAGAGAACATGAGGTGTTAATCAAGTATGACCCTCTCTGCTGATTTGCAGGTGTTCATCAGGCTTAGGAACATCAAGCTAGATTCAGACTTATTGGTACAGATACAAATGTAGTATTAAAATTGGGTATGGGATTAACCATGCCATGGTCATGCATAAAGTTTAATTGTAAGACCAAATTTTGGTACACTTTTGGCCTATGCCAATCAGCCTCTACTCCTTTTTGTTTTCTTTCTTTCTCTTTCTCATCCTTTGACAATATAGGAAGCCTACAATCAAACATAGTTGGGCTAAATCTGGACCTCCTGATTGTCCAAAGTCACCCAGAAGTGCTGTGAGAAAGCCCTGTTTCCTAAGACCATTATTAAGTGCTTTACCTTTGAATGTTGCAGTGACAAAAGGAAAGAAAAACAACCAGCAATTTTAAAATTTTTTCTAATAGTATTACCTTACTTAATCTGCCCTTAAAATATTTAAATGTTTTTGTAAAAACCAGATTCTGCTACCGAGCAGTATTTAAATAACATGAAAGATCGCTTAGAAAACACAAGAATAATTAGTTCAAGAACTAAGATAAAATCCAATTCACCCAGGATACAAGGGTGTAGAATAATCCTTCAACCCCTGAGCTATCTCTCTGTAAGTACAATGTGAGTCATATGCCCTAATAGTTAAGCAATATGGAGTGAACAAGGAGTAAACTGGAAACCTTAATCAAGCATTTTCATTATTTTCATGGGTTGCAGCCAGGCCTGCAATGTTATTTAAACATAAGGTTTGTGGGTTTGATTCTGTGACCTTTTTCCAAAGGAAATTATGGGATTCAAGCATCAGAGGATGCTTCTTGCAGTGTGTAAAGACTATGATGTATCTCAAATAGCATTCCCATTACCCACTGTGATAATAACAGTTATTTATTTTTGGAGGGTTGCCGGGGATTCCAGGGTTCTTTCACGATTCATGGGTATTGGTATATTCTCCAGTACAGAGGAGGATGCTTAGTGAAAAATCAAGTGGATTATTTTTGTGTGTTGAACATAAATTGAGACATATTGTTTGGATATTTCATCTTAAATGTTTACTCTGAATAATATTTTAGGAGAAAGAGAAAGGTAAACTATTTCTTAAATCTAGAGGACTGGACAAAGAGGAGTCAAGAGAGAAGACTATAATCTGCATAGCCAAGAAAAAGACACTTCAGGATGCGTTTATATTGTTAAATATATATCTTAATCTCTTGGTGCCATGTGCCTCTAAGGTATCATCATCCATTTATGTGCATTATTTTTGTTTCCATTGTCCAAAACAGTTTGTGGAGAAATCTGTGGACCAGAGGTGTTTTGATGGCATGGATGATAAAAATACATGACACAGGACTGTTTGTGCAGGACTGTTTGTGCAGGAGGATGCAGGATGAGGGTAGGAGCCATGTACTTACTCGTCCTGTTTTTTGGGAAGGGCCCTTCAGGTGAACTATCCCCCATGACAGGTTTTCTGTTGGATAAAGATAGTTTGCTTCAAAAGAAAGCACAAGGTACAAATAGTTTTTAGTCAATGTGAATGATCGAGGAAGTAGGCTTGAAAGAAAGTTTTGGATGATATTATCTGACCTCACATAAGATTGTCTTAGGAAGAGCAGATACAAGCAAGCACATCGCTCAGAGATTAGGGTCAACAAATTTCTCATGCTGACCTTTGCTGGTGCCATTCATATTTTGCATCCTGCCAGCTGAAATCATCAAAATAAGATAATAAGTGTGGAATTAATAAGCACTCTCATAAAAAAAAAAATAAAATAGAGCAGCACAGGACTATAGATTTATGCCATGTTGTTTGCAACTTTTCAATAAAATTTCCAGTAAAAAATTCTTTTCCAGCATCTTCTGAACAAGACCCCTTTTTAAAAATGCTGAGGACAGTCACAAAGAAGAGCCAGAAGTTTTAAGTTTCCTATACAAATGTTCAATCTTTATTTAATTTAAATGACTACAGAAATCACATTTTCTAATTATTCCCTAGAAAGTGTTCCAGAGTAGAAGAACACAGCTGGTATCACTCATCCCTCAGGAGATCAGCCAGTGATTGCTTTATGGAGAAGAACGTCCCATGCCAGGAGTAATCCCATCATCTATAAAGGAATCCTTCACAGATTTCAGTAGCTTCCAGACAGTGAATTATTCTTCTCTGCTCTGGTCCCTATGTCTCCTGCATTGCCTTCACAGCTGGTAGGTCACAACATCCTCAGCAACAGCCATAATGGTGACACAGCATAAGAACTGAGGAATACAAACATTTACCTTGACCTTGTCATAACACGGGGAGAGACCTAGAGACATTTGTCAGACTTCCTAAACTCTTCTAATCTTTTTGAGAAATGCAAGAAAAGCTTTGTTGTCTGCCGGGAAAGTCTAGAGATTTGCCTTTTTATTTTGTGATGTGGAATTCCAGACATATTCAATTGAGATGCAATTAGTCATAAAAATCAACATTTTTCCATCATGAGTGATTCTCAAGAAAACTTTGCGAGCCTTCTGCAACGCTGGAGCATGAACCTGTGGCTATGTGCATTCATGGTCCACATAGCAGGGCCTCCACCACTAAAAACACACTGGCAGTCATTCAGAGACATAAAAGCAGGAGGCAAAAAGAGAAAGACAAGATCTCTCTGTAACCTCACCTGTGCCTACCACATCAGGCTCAACAGCTCAGCACTTCTCAACACCTGGCTGGCTGTGGCCGATGGATGCTCCTTGCCAGAGGGTAACACCAGCTCCAGCTCTGCTCCCTGCTGAGGTGCTCAGAATGGGATTCAAGATGTGCTGCTGCTGCATAGTGCAGAGACTGCTGCAGGACATTGTGGGATTCTTACCATTAAAAAAAAAGGAGAAATCCATCCATTAAGAAAGGAAGCAAACAAACAGATATTTTTTTCACTCGGTAAAAAAAAAAATCTAATCTAATGGAAACAGTGTAATAAAAACAAAACAAAACCAACCAACCAATCAAAAAACCCCAACCCTCCCCAAAAAAAAGCCCCCACCCAAACCAAACAAAAAACTAAACCAAACAAAACCAGAAACAAACAAACAAATATTTGCAGAAGAAAACTATTTTATTGCAGTCTTCAGTCTTCAAATATCAGACCTGTGACTGCATCTGCAGCCTCCACTGAACTCATCTTGGGCACAGGTATTTACTGTACAATTTGTTATTATTTGTTTATATTCAAAGGACAAAGAAGAAGAAGCTGCCAGAGGTCACGTAACCAGGCAGTGGCAGAGTCCAGCCCATGCCTTAATTTTCCCAACAATCAAAGTGCTGCTCTACCTACTGTTCTGATAGCCTCAGGCAGATGCTTACAGAAAATCACCAGTAGATTAATTGCACTGATGTGGTTTTTTGTTTGTTTGCTTGTTTTGTTGTACCCTCAGGTACATGCTTAAAGAAAATCACCAATAGATTAATTGCACTGATGGGTTTTTTGGTTTTTGTTTGTTTTTTGTTTTTAATTCTCATTGCTATATGCTGGGACTCTCCTGCTGAAGGTTCAAACTCTTTTTTTGTCACTTGTTCAGTACTACCTATAGCAAAAATTGAATCAGTGAGGTTTGTAACCTTGTGGTTTGCAACCAAAAATGAACCATCCAAAGCTGGCAATGCCAAAGATAGAAAGAACAAGAAAGTTTTTTCAATTTGTCAAGAACAAATTAAATCCTAGTAACAAAAGAGATAACCTGCTTCTGTATTTGGGAGCAAGCAGGATGATACACGAAGACTACATGAAGAAGATAAATTACTTTCTGGGTCTTTAGTTATTCAAGGGAACATGAAGCAACTCCTTTTGAAATCAGCAGGCATGGATAACTTTGTCTCAGGCATCTTAAAGTGAAGCTGATGTGGTTTCTTTTTTCCATGATGTTTCCTTTTAATCTCATGGTATGGGGGAAATTACGGATGACTGGAAAAATGTTAATTCTCTGCCAAAGTTTGCTGAGTACAAACAAGACAAGGAACAGATAAGCTGAAAGCCAACCAGCCATTCATATAAAAAAAGAGACATATTCATAAATCAACAATGGGGTGAAAAGTTAGGTATACAATTAATGACCACTAATGACATTAATATTAAAGTAGTTCTTATCTATCAAAATTGATATTTTGCATATGGAAATAAATGAACTCATTAGATTACATAGCCTGAACTAGGTACTTTTAGAACCACATAATTGTTTAAATAAAATATAAAAAAAGAAAAATAAAATATGCCCTGTGCAATATCAAAACATATTTTTAATTTATTAGAGAATATTATTTACTTATACATACTTATATTTATTTTATCTTTATTTGTTTATTTATTTGTGGTATTTAACTGACGGTTATCTTTTTTTTTTCTTTTTTCTTTTTTTTTTTTACTGTGTAGATTTTATTAAGGAGTAAATCTTCTAGTGGATTTCACAAACATTGGCCAAAAACCTGTCAAGTTTTTATCAGTAACTTTGGGGTTGCATACAGAGTTTCCCAACGACATAAAGACTGGCAGACTAGTAAATTATCCTGTGACTAGGCAACAAGAAGAAGACAAAAAATTTTGTAAGCTAGTACCATTTGTGGTAAATGCAATTGAATAAAATGGCACCCACATCCTAGAAGCACAGGGCAAAGCAGAACTAAAGAATGTATTAGATACATAGGTGAATTTTAACCTTAACAATGAGGATGAAGGGAATGAGATCCCTGATGTGATTATCAGACATACACAGAGGAGGAAATGGCATAAGAGGAGCGATGTGAGTTTTAACTGGGTTTGTACCAGTGGTGTGTGATAGAATACTCTATCTTGGCCTGATGACCATGTTGAAAAATTGAACAGGAAACAGAGAAAAGCCACATAAATAAAAGCCTGAAGGGCTGCAAGAACATATCTCACAATGAAAGATCTGGCTTCCATAGGTTATTAGAAAATTTGGCTTTTGTAATTTATCGCTAAGAAGAATGAGGTGCCTCTTGGAGACTTGGAGAATGTACAAAGTAAGAAAAATTGCACAGGAAACAATGGCTAGAAGGTAAAATAAGACAAGCTCAAGGTAGAGACAAGGTCTACCAGTCTCCAAAGGGAGATTGATTAGAGCACTGGAAGGAATCAGCAAGATATGTAATGGCAGCTCAGTCTCCTGCTGTTTCCAGCCATGGGTGGATTCTTTTCAAGATTAAGCTTCTATCTTGATACATCTCTACCTGTCACTTGTTTCTTTCCCCTTTCTTCTCTCATCTGAACATGGAGTTAAGGAATGGCTCCCAGAATTCTTTCCAACTGCACATGGCAATGTGATGATGTAATATAATTTCCTCTCTGTGGTCCAGATGTGTTAAGGCAGAGACTATGCAGATATGCCATATTTATGGGATAATGACAACATTTTCTAAAATGGAACAATCTTTTATTACTTGTGTTGGGCTCCAAGTCATTACCACATCTTCCAAGCAGTATTTCCCTAACCTCATGATAAGTTGGGTGAATGTGAGGAAGGGTTGCAAGGAATTACTCAAGATCAGTCATTTATACCAAAAGTCCATCACATTTCATTCTGTCTACAAGGAGAGAATATATCATTAATATAATCTAGGGTTGGTCTTCAATCAATGCACATCATTATGAGGTTATTCATCTCTGCTCCATGTGCTCAGACCTGGAGAGGTCTGAGCTGCCAACGGGGCATAATTTTATCCCAGTAGTGCAGCTAGGAGAAGGCTTTGCCTGGTTCCCAAGTGTGGGGTTACAAGTTACAAGTGCATGGTAAGACCAAAATTTTATGAGTCCACATTCAAGTCCCAGGGGCTACTGGGAGAATGGAGTTCTGCTACTATTTTTAGTGCTGGTTCCTCTCAACTGCTCTACAGTAAATCTCTTCTGAGACCTCACCCAGTCTGCATGTCCAGGTATAAATCAGTCTCCAGAAACCTTCAGTTTAAAAAAAACACATAGGTAAACACCATCAATTATAACCTGCCTGTAACCTTGAGCCCACCTTAGTGTGAAAAATTGGACAATGTGACCACCTAAAATTCTTTTGAGCATCATGGCTTTGGTGTTATAGGTTATGCATTTCATGCAACAGAAGCGACTTTGGAAACACAAGATTCTTCAAGGTACTCCAGCTCCTTCATCTTGCTTTGGGAAAGCAGAGAAATTAACTGCTTCAGCTTGCTTTATAGCTGCTTGGTGTCTCTGGGGCAGTGCAAAGGGGGGGTTTATGCATTTTCTCTTGCAAAGCCTAGATCATGCTAATGGTAGGTGTTAAAATAAATGTCCTCACCTGGGAGATGGCAACAGAAACAATCATGCCCAGAAACCTTCTAGAGATTCAGAGCACACAGAGGGGTGCTGGGCCTAGCATTAGCTGGGGAAACAAGAATATATATTTTAAGAAATTTTCCAAATAATTTGCCAAAAGTCTCACTTCCAGCTAAGAAAGGGTTCAGAATTGCTGCTGGATGTGCAAGGACGTGCACGTGTGTGGTTTAAGGGATAAGCTGTGGAAAAAAATATATCATCAGGTGCTAGATTTGGGACTCATATGCCCATTACAATGCCTTATTCCATGCTGCAATAGGATTTCACATGATCTAACCAGCCTGCAGCCCAAGATCGTGAAAAGTTTGTGACTATGACACATCTGTTTTATCATTCATGACAATAACTCAAACAGCAGATAATTTACTCCAACATTTTCTTCACCAAGCTTCTCCACAGAAAAGTACAGTGGAAACAGCTATCCCTTAATAAGTACTTGCAGCTCCCAGGAATGCTGCCAGGGGAGATCATAAAAGAAATGTAAGCTTTGGGCTTGTTGGTGTGGATGTGCTGCCATTTTAATTTTTTCTAGAGCAAAAATTTTAAGAAAAGCTGGGAGAGGATTTATGCACACTAGTGTGTGTCTGAAACCATTTAATATCTTTTAGAATTCCCATGCCCCAGTATTCAAGGAAAATGGTAGATGTGTCTAGTTCTAATAGAGAGGGACAATACCTTTTGTTTGATGGCACAACTCTTTCTTTGGCATCGCCTTCTCCAATCCAGTGCAACATTGAAGTTACTCTTCAGTTTGCTCACAGGTTTTTCTTCCTAGTAACCTCATCTTGGTGGTAGACGATCCCAGTTGCCCCAGATCCCAGGCTGGAGGTAAAAAGCAGCCTGTGCTGGTAGTAGCTGGCAATTGCATGCATCAGACAGATGGTCTGTGAGGATATGCAAGAAGTGGAAAGTAGGTCAGTTACTGAAGATGCATCTAAAAAAATTGCTGGAGCATAGGTACAAAGGACTGAATGAAATACAACTAGCAAGGACCATGTAAGGTAACAAAGAGATTTCTATTAATAATTCAGCAGAAATATTAGTATTCCATCTTCCATCAGAGGAAGATGAAGGAGGAAGCTGGACCTCCACTTAGTGAGAATGGAAAGCTAATGATGCCTGGAGGGCTGAAGTGGGTAATGCCTTTATTACCCTTCACTAAAACTGTTATGAGCCAATGAATAATATGTTAACACCAATGAGTAGGAAGGAAGAATTCAGTCTACAGTAAGCAAAAGGCATTCTGAGGAAGTTCTTTGAAAAGACTACTCTTTTGTTTAAATCACAGACCAGATAGTCACTGTCTTGAAGGATATGTGAGGCTTAAGTGAGGGAGGGGAAGAGGGTAGGTATGGATCTATTGATGTGGAGGATAAGGAAGAGCCAGGGAATTATCAATCAATCAATCAACATACTTTAAACACCTAGAAAAATGTGGAAACTAAGTGGAACAAACCTTTTTTGAACACTTTGATGATCAGAAAGAGATTAGCAACACGGAACATATGTTGGTTAAAAACAAATCATGCTTAAAAGAACACCAGATTTGTGACAGATCTCAAGGGTGAGGAAGACAGAGTACAAACCAAGAAGGTGATGAAATTACTGTGGTGTGGTTTGATCTTGACTGTTGTAAGACTTATAACACTATCTCATATGAAGTTTGCTCAAGTGAGATTAAACCCTGTGATGAGGATAACTATCTGGTAGCAGAGTTATCCTTAGTGAGAATTATCTGGGCTGCTTTCTTGAAGCACTGGAGAAATATCTGGAGTGAGGATCTGGGATGCAGCCTAGGATCTTTCAGAATCTTCCTAGGCAAGAACAGACAGGAGCTACATCTACTGGTGACAGAAATCAATGTTTAAAAATAAAAGATCTTGCATAGCTCCTCTGAAACAGTTAATATAGGAATTCAGGGTAACAGTAGGCACAGTTGGGTTGGCTCAGGTTCCCCAGCTGCATTAACAACACTTCAGGTTTTGTTTCAAGGATGAAGGAACAGGATTAACATCCATTTGCCATAGGAAAACTAACACAGGAGAAATAACAGAGAGGGGTGGAAATAAAGCCCTGTAGATTTCTGGTTCTACCAGGCCATATCTGAGAGTGGTTACTGCTGCAGTTGAGATTTTTTTTCCTATTGTCAACCATTTATCCCAGCAGATATAACTGATGCTGCAGACATCCTCCCTGTCCCTTCTGCAGTGGTGACCAGACTTGGTTTCCCAGGTGTTAACATCAGGGTTGTGGCCACTCAGGTGGCCTTGGCAGTCACTCATTGCAGCAGGAGCAGCCTTCTTGGAGAGGTAATCTAGGGACAAGGGTCGAAAAAACTAAGTGGGGAGTGAACTCTAGGAAGTATAAGCAGGAGGTCTCTGTCTAGTCCCAGTGCTAGTCCTGATTTTTGTCACTTCAAAGATTATAAGGAGAGCAAGAAATTATGTCTGAGCAAAGAGTGTGAGAACTGGGGAAGGAGAGAAGGCTGCAGTGGAGATATGCTTATTATCATTAAACCAGTTAAATGCTGCAAGGAAGAGGAAAGAGATGATTTCTCCAGTGTGCCCAAGGAACAGTGGACTAACACTGCAGCCAGGAAGATTTGAGGTAGGTATTAGGTTTAACTCTCTAGCTCAGAGGACAGTGAAGTCCTGGCATAGGTTGCTGCAGGCTGGGTAGGGGGAAGCAGTCTTGCTCCCTGAGGACAATGTTAGACAAAGATTTGTTAGGAAGAATTTTGTTAGTCCAGTTTTTACCTAGGGACAAGGGAGATTTGATAGGACCCTTTTCCTTTGCCTCCTCCATCCCATTTTCCTTGTTCAGCTCCTGAGTCTGCTCACCAGTGGCTCAGGATACTGACCTTTTTCCCAGCTCAGGCCCTTCTCTGCCCTGAAATATAATAAGCCTGGTGTCCTGAGGCAGGAGAGAGGCTGTGGTGGCTCCCACCCAAGGAGATCCCTTGCCAGGAGCTGTGCTCCATCACTAGTACCAAGGTATTCAGGCCCTTTACATCACATGGGTGGACAATTTCCCCAGGCACGTTCCAAGGACCCTGACAGAGCACATGGTGAATAAACACATTAAAGATGTCCTAAGCTGTTCGCTCTACTTGTAGTCTCACCAGCCACTCTGAGGCCTCAAATGGTTCAGACCTAGGGTGCCTCTGGGAGGTGACACGAGGTGAAAACAACAGTCCTCACTGTGTAAAGAAAGAGATGGCTTCCCTGGGAAACTCCTCATCATTAAGTTCTAAACCAACTTGAAGTAATTGAAAATGAAGGAAAATATCTACCTTCCCAAGGGCGTTTTGGTTTCTCAGTCATGGGGCAAGCTGTGTATTTTCCTGGCTCCATGATGAATCCTGCTCTGTGAGGTGCTGGGACTGCATCAAACTAGTCCCTCAATGGCTGCCACCAGGAACCAGAGATGTTGTGCCAGAGAAATGCATTTGAAAAAGCAAACAAACACTGCAAAAAAGCAGAAAGTGCTTGCCAAAGGAAGCCAGAACTTAGTGGGCAGAAGTAACAATTTTTGCTCAATTTTGCTCAGTTTCCTTCTTTAAAACGGAACACTTGCATTTATTCTGAAAGGTGTTTCTGTGGGGTGCCCCAAAGGATGATCTGAGATGTGTGGATCATTTTGTGATGGACCAAACAGAATTTGGGAAGTCAGAGTGAGTGGGAGTAATGAAAAACTCGCATGGAGCTGAGAGACCCTATGGGATCTGTGGGAGAACTTCACTGCAGCTAAACTGTTCCCACAGTATTGCAGCATGAATGTGCTATTCAGGAACTGAAACTGTGTTATGATAAGCCCTAAGCAACTGTCCTTGACTCTGCAAACATAAAGATTACACCTTGTGATACAGTAGAAAGGAACAGCAAAATCAAAAAAGATGCTGGAGTGGGAAGAGAATGAGAAAGGCCCTTTGACTGAGTGGAATCAGTTTCTAAAGTCTTTGTCCCATGATATCCCAAGGCGAGTTGGTTCCTCAGAGACTTTTAAGACAGCAAACTTCTCCCTTGCCCAGTAAGGGAGTGGGTAACATGATGACATTATGGCAGAAAATTATTTTATGGAACATTGCAAAGAATTTTCATTTTTGGCATCTAATGGTGCTATTTATGTGAAACTGAGTTTCAACTTAGAAATAAGAGGCAGAAACATCTCAGCAAAACTGGATGTTTTTAAGGGCTGATGGATGTATAATCTGTGTTATTAGCTTTCGAGTTTTTTTAAGGAAAAGGTGCTGGCCACAGTTTTACTAATTGTAGGGGATATAGGATTTACCATCTGTGTATTTTTCTGCTGACCCAGAAATAACTAGGGCAGCACAGCTCTGTGGATACCACACAATGATCTTCTTCTCTTCCTTCCCTCCTTTGTGTTCTGTCTATCTCACACAGTGTCCTAGAACATGTTCTCCTTGTCCAGATTCCCTTTGGAAAGCCTGATCTGGGTGAACATGTGCAGCCCAGCAGTTGCTCAGGGACTTGACAGTCTTAGGCATGATTAAAGGGAGATGGACCAAAGCCATGTTAAAGGGGAGAAGTACTGCCAGAACCCATGAAATAATTTAATTACTTGATGAAGAAGTATTCAAGGTAGGTATCAGCTGCTGTTCTTCCACCAGCCTTTCCCCTGAGTGTGTGGGCTCAGGCCGTTGTTCCAGCCTATCCTTTTCCCATTCCTCAGGTGGAATACAGGACTATACCATCCTTTCTGCTCCAAAACACTGTCAGGAGGAAGAAGGAAAAATAAGCCCAGAAAGGAACAGTTATTGCTTTATGTGTCCTCTCAAGTCCAGGAGATTGTAGGAAGTTTTATCATGATAGGCAGTGCTGGAGCAAAGGTGGACACGGATGTCAAACATCAGAGCTTGGGGCAGTGACCTGCTCTAGAACCCTGGGTGTCATACAACACCTCTGATGACCCACTCCCTTTTCTTTGCCTTGGGATTGTGTCTTTTGGGTTGGCAAACAACAGGATTAAAAAAAAAAATAAAAAAAAATCAGGTAACAAAATCATAATGCTCCTGGTTTTGTAAAACTGATAACAAATTCTTGCAGGCATTGTGCTGTACACCCTCCAGGGCATGGAAGAGTAGATTATCTTCATTATAATATTTTTAAATGCTTCAGATTCCATTATTAATGGTCATACAAACATATATATCCTGAATGTTCTCCATAGCTGAGACTTCCTTCTGCTGAGGTCACTAAGCCAGCACATATCAAACCCTCAGTTTACTCAACCTCTTGTGGCAGAGTCACTCTATGTCCACTGGAAGGTGGCTGTATCATTGCACTTTGAAAGAGTCCAGGGAAGAATTTCTGAGGGACGTAGTATTTTACTTCCTAAGATGGTAATGTGAAAGTGGAGACCTTTGTTTTCACCCTTTTTGTTTTTATAACTGAGACTACATTCAGGGAAAAAAATATTGGTAGGGGCTGAGAGGAGAGGAAACCTCAAGTGCTGTTTGTAAGAAAAAAAAAAAAGAAGATGAGAACTTGAGAGCATGTAGAACGTACGTGCTTCAAGTAGTAGTGTTTTTGTGAGCACTACATCAATAAAGCCCTTTACCCACCAATTTGTGCCTGGTAGCTGACTGCAAACTCCAGCTGAAGTTATTTTCCTGCAGTCAGTCTTCTGAGAGGTCTCAGCTGTGGGGCTTCTTTGGCCTCTAATAGCATGAGAGTAAATACTCTGCTTTCCCAACAGGATGATGTGCCCATGGCCTTTCTCTTCTTCCTTATTGCTTCCTTTGAAAAAATGCTCAGGAATTAGATTGTTGCTGGGTTATCACTTTTTCTGTCAACTTTGGCTTGTTCTTGGCCAAGATGCTAAAAAAATTATTGTGAAGGGACACAGGCAGACAAACAGACATGAGCATATACAAAGCAATTGCGTAAGATCCATTTCCCCAGAAAACAGAAGCTGAAAGAAAAATGTTTGCTAACCTAATACCAAAGGAAACTTTGAATAAGAAGTTATCAGGATTAGAATGTAGAATTTGGATATTCAAGCCATAGAAGGAAAATTGGTCTTTGAATATTTTGTGCTTTAACCAGGTTTGCTCTCTTGGGAGTCTGTTCATAACTTTTCTAAACAACTCATAAGGTTTCTTGGTTATTTTCTTTAACATTTTAAAATCAACACAGGAGCTAGCAGAGTAAATCTACTTTACATCCGAGAAAGAAGGGCATCCAAGAGGGGAGAGAGTTATGTTTTATAGGTTTCAGTATTTTACACTCACCTGCATAGGCCAGAAACTGTGGAAATCAGATATTCACCTACATTGAAGTGGGGTTGGCTGGGCACTCAGATGCTTGATGTTACCAAGAGTCATCTAAACCAAATGCTTTCTTATTCTTGTTCCTAGAGCCTCTTAGATATTTCAAAAGGGCAAAGCTGTCCTTCCTGTCACCTAAGTAGTAGTAACAACAGTAATAGATGGTGTAGTTTAACTTCCCAGCCTCCCTTTCCATTCCAGTATGTGCCTTTAGAAGCAGGTGAAGTTCTCATCCTTCCTGATGACTGCAGACCCAGTGGGACCTCCACAATTCAGCAGGCAAATCCTGCATGGAAGGGGTGTTTTCTCCATCCAGCTGGCATGGATGAAGGCAGAAACAAGGGCACTCTGATAGAAAATTTACACAGGTACTTGTTTGGCTTGTTTAAAAGCCAGATTCATGATTCAGCCTTTATCTTTTATGAGTTGAAAAAGGTGCTTTTTCTCCCTTTGGACTTGTAGGCAGACTCTGATCACACTTATTACATGGGTAAATCTGCTACAGGCAAGGAGCTATTTCTGCCACACATTTGCAAGAACAAGAAGCATCCATCCTCCCTGAGCACTCTTAGTGGTCCCTGTGTTCTTTGGCCAGCTACAGCCCTCAGTAAAAGTGTCAGGCATATCAAACAGCATAAAATAAATCAACCAATTTCCCAGTTTGCTTAGTCTAAATTGACTATAAAATGGAGTAATATTGAGAAACTTTTTATGCAGCCAAGAAGCCTAAGGGATCTATTGTGGAAGGAGTGATTTTAAAGAGTTAGGCTAACAGAACCAGAGCTATTTGCACTGGAACATGCTACGTGTTCCCAGTTCACTGTGGATGGCATGACTGCAGGGTGAGGGGTAGTTGCATTTGCAGACATAACGCTCATGGAAGGTGAAAGGTAAGGAAAAAAAAGTTGTTAAAGTGTAAAATTGCTTCAAGGTCCAGAAAACCAAATAGACACTGAGACTTAAAAACAATGTGGCTTCCTTCTTTCATTGACAAGAAGAGTCAGTGATGATTTACTAAACCCTTGCATATTTCTGTGTTGGAGGAAGGTACTGAATTCTCATCAGCCAAGCAGACATTGGCAGAAAAATGGAACTAGCAAACTCAGCCTGAAAATAAGACACAAACTTTCAATAGTGAATGTAACTGGACTCACCAAAACATGAAGTGGATTTTCCATCATTTGAAGATCTTAAATTAAATTTAAGGCTTTGAACTGTACAGACAAGTGTCTTTAGAGCTTCTATTGAGGTCATTAAAGACTTCCCAGGATGAAGCCAGGTTGATACAGGATTGCAATGATCTCTTCTAGCATTGCCATCCTGAGAGAAAAATAAGACCCCACAGAAGTAAAAGCCAAGACATGGGCCACTGCCATCACTGTGCTAAATAAGAGTCAAAATGTTCCTGTCACTTCAGACTTAGTGAAATAACCTTGTACCAAATCACACCTGTAAATGCACTGATGTGTCATATGAGAAAAGCTGCTGAGGCAGATGGATGGCAGGAGATGAACACCTGCCCTGAAACTTCATGGTCCCTGCCTCATCCAAGCTAAGACAGTGCCTGGTTTATGGTTGCCACATGACAAACTCCCATGACCAACATGAGATGATCTGCAGGGCTCCAAGCATCCAGATGTCCAAATATCAAAGACTCCATCCTTGCTGACACAGTTGACCACAGCATTAGCTAAGGAATTCACTGAGGGGACTGAAATATGCAGGGGAAATAGTCAAAAGATAACCAAATATTTTTGGAAAAAATCTCAAACCAACACAGTGCCATTTTTGGTGTAATTTATAAAGTGTTCTTTCTCTTGATTTTGGAGTCTGATAACCCAGGAGTTCTTCCACTTGCAAAGCTACTTTTTTCTAGGCCTGCTAGCATCTCCCCTTCAGCTCCATGCCAGCAAGCACAACCTGTACAAGGTATTATTCACCCCCTTTACAGCTGAGCCTATTACCTCAGGCAGATCCATCTAAGAGCCTCATATCTTTTTTTTCAAAGACTCACTCAGGTCAGAGGAATTTGTCCTTCACAAAGCATGCAGTGATTTGGAACCCAAAGGCAGGCACTGAGTTGTAGCCACCTGCAGATGAACACCACCCAGGGGACATGATGACAGCAGGTTCCTTTCTGGACTCCTCAGCAGAGGAAGAGATTCCCTGTGACTGAATATTGCTGGTGTGTGGGGTGAGATATGTGCTGGTGACAGTAGGGTGAGAGAGAAATATTGAAATAGAGAGGTGGAATGAATGAATAGAGGAGAAAGTGAGGAAAGAGAGGGAAGGACATAGAGGAAGGAGAACAGAAATAGCCCTGGAGAGACCTGACAGACAACACAATCCCCAACAAATTGTGTGGTATGTGCTGGGAAGGGGCCGTGGTAGGGATGAAGGTGTTGGAGGAGGAAGACAGAAAGTGGCACTTCCTCTGGTTTGTGGCCAAGCTCTGGATGAATTGTTTCCCAGGGCAGCCAGGTGCCCAGACTGTCATGCAAAAAGTCTGATCCTTTTAGAGCTTCCTGGTCCAGCTGGTGTAAAACCAATAAATTGCCCATGTCACATCACACAGCACTAAGAGATGGAAGTTGTTCAGGGAATGTGTTGCTGGATACAGCTTCCTTCCTCTCCCCTGCCCACCTGCTGTCAGCATTCATCTGTGCCAGGTGGGGACAGCAAACCCCACCTGGAGGTCTGGGATGGCTGCTGGGGGGTTTGAGTGTGCTTTCTGCCAACCTGACCTGACACACGTGAGTAGCCAAGCCTGAGCAGAGGTTAAGGCACCATCTCAGTTCTAGATTGGCCACTGGAGTTTTCACCCACCCGGTACTGCCCGGTCAGCCACCCCAAGCAGGAGGATTTGCCTACTTCCACACTTGCCTACTTATATGCTTATAAGTTTGCCTATTTATATACTTGTTATACTTTGACACCACTTTTGGCCCATAAACTGACTCTTTCTTGGATTTAAAATGTGTAAAGCTGTTTGATTTGCTTATTCTTCCCTCTGCAAACAGTTGTTTGACTAATACTATTCTATTTCAATTTAAGGATGAAAAAAAATTTTAAATCATTGAAGTTCAGTTTTAAAGGGGCACATGTTGTGCCTCAGTAAAGGGAGAAAAAGAAATCAGAGATGACCCAGATAAAATCAAGGTATATATTAGCAAGGATACAGGTGATCAGAGAGTTTAGCTCTGGTCAGGGTGGGGTTTGAACTCCCATGTACTTGGGCAGTATTTGTTATGCCCACAGACATAGGGCCTGGGAGCTGCTGCATGCACTCCAAAATCAAGGAAGGGATGTGTAGCGTGGCAGGGGGGAGAGTGTGTCCTTCCTTTTGTCTCCCATGTGGGTTGCTCTGAAAGGAGCAAGGTCCCAAGGGAGCCGGCAGCCTGATTCCTGCAAATGCACTCACTGCACAAATGTCCAAATGAAGCCACTCTTTCTATCAGATTAGGTAAATCTAACATATGTACATATTTGTATACATCTTAGGTCATTAATCACGATCAGTGAATCCAGATCAAACATTTCAAGCTGTACTAGCTAAGTCACGAGGCTGAATGCCATGAGCAACAAGAGGGGTAAGCTCTGCACATTACAGTGCAGGCTCAAATCACAGCAGGATGGATCAAGGAGCTGCAGCTTTCCCTTTAAGAGCCCTTTGGCTAACGGCGATGCACTGAAATGCAGGAGGTGGGACAACACCACACACAAAAATGAAGAAGTGAAGTCAGGAAAAGTTTCTCCAGAGGAAAAATGTAGGGCTTGTCCTTCACCCTGACGTCAGATCTGTCTTTAATAAAACCCCCAAAGAGCCACGAGAAAAAGGCAGAGTTCCTAGGCTAGGTTGCCAGTTCATGATTGCTCCGCATTCCCCAAAGTGGTGTTTTTGTTCAAAACGGCTCTAAGTCTGGGTTCAATCAATGTATTTAATCCCGGCTTCCAGGGATGTGGTGGCTTTTGCCCTGGATTCTAGCAACAAGCAGCATTTTGCAGGTGAGTTTGGAAACTGGAGGACTGACTTGTCTTCTGCAAACACACATAGGTTTAATGAACGGTGGGCTGGGAGAACTGAGCCTGGTGCATATGGGAATGTGGGCACTGGTGGGCTCTGGGAACTGGGAGATGTGAGAAGGGAAAGGTGAGCTGCAGAGGAATGGAGAGGAGAGAAAGGAGAAAGGTAAGGGTGCAGAAGTATCTCTGAGATAAGTCCATCTCTGCTCAGCATCCACGTGGATCTGCACAGAAAACTGCGTTGTAGTTAGTGGGGTTTTTTTTTTTCCTTTCTTTTTTTCTCTTTTATTAGTTCTATTTGTATTGTGGAGCAAAAGGATAGATCCCCCATTCCTGCCCGAAGCAGACAGCGTGATGTTGTCCGGGGAGTGGGTTGGAGGGGAAAGAGCAGATCCCCGATGGCTGGCGGTGCCCGGAGGGGCCGGGACGCAGCAGTCCCGGGGTCGATACCGGTATGGGGCCGGTGCCGCGGGGCTGGTGGAGGAGGAGGGGTTTGTTTCCTCCCATCCTGATCTCCGTAGCTGCCCGGTCCACGCAGGCAGCAGCTGCGTTCGTTCCTTCCCTTTCCCTTTGGAAAAACCTGTACGGGAAAGCCGCTCCGGTCAGAAGGTGTTTGCGTTTTGCTTTTCCTTTCCCGGTGTGTGCCTGAGGCTTGTGTTTAATGCCCGGGGGAGAGGGATGGATGTTGAGAGCTGTCGTGTTTCGGAGGGTGACCGTCCCGGCAGGGAGGCGGGGGGTGTCTGTCCCCAGGGGAAGAGCGACCGAGCGGCAGCGCCGGGACCTGCGATGTCCCTCACGCCCGTCCTCATCCCTGGTGGAAACGATGGATTCCGGGATCAGGGAGCCCTGGGCATCCCAAAAGAGAGGTGAAGAGGGTGGCTACGGGGGACCGGCCCGGCTTGAGGCTGGGGTATTCCCTGAGCCAGACACGAGAGAGCTGAGCCAGAGCATCGCTGCTGCTGGGAGGGGGGAAATCGGCTGCTGGGCTCAGGGGGGAGTTTTGCTTTGCAGGGCTATTGGCAGCTGAAGTCGGTTTGTGTGTAGCGAGATAAAGCCGGGCTTTACAGCAAGAAAGCAGCAGGAATTGTAGGGTGCACCAGGCACACCTGTGCAGATGGAAGAGCGGTAAGTCCCGTGTGAATGTGGAGATGGACTGATAGTGGAGCCTCTTCAAGAAACAAAATATAACGCCAAACTAAAACCAAACAAACAAACTACACCTCTTGGGGCCTCTGAGATTAGGTTAATTCTTGCCTCAGTTGAGGAAGTTTTTGTTGAGCAACTAAAAAGTCACACAGAGAGAGGGCAAGCCTCCCCCCCCAACCCCGCAACGATGTTAACTAGAGCAGAGCTGTGTGAGCCTTGTAAATCGTGCAGCAGTTGTCCTGTGTTGCCTTGATTTCAAAGGTGCTTGTGAAAAAAAACTTCTGTAGCATGAAAATATGTGTGAATGCATGCACACACATGTGCCTGCTGTGTGGTGAGTTAAGTAAGTGCAATCAAAATATTGCTGGGAGCATTTTTGGTCTCAAGAATATCTAAAGTGGTTGGAAGAGTATAGAAAACAGCCTACAAAGAGTCCCGGGTCTTGGCTGTTTCAGTTTAAGCTCTCTGTGAAAGGGAGCAGGTCTCTGTGTCTCTCTGGAGCATCCCAGGGGCACTGTCACCTCCTGGATACACCTTTGGAGTTGGACTTTATAAGGTTTGTGCTTACAAACCACTGAGTAGGATGATTTCTCTCCAATAATGACTTGCCTCTCTGTGGGTCTTCTGCATACCTGAATTGGGATGAGCTGGGAGACTGATAGGCTGACAAAGGGCAGATTTCTACCTGGCGTACCTAAGGGAGTGAGGGAATGGGGATGAGCAGATTGTATAGCACGGAGGGATGACAGAGGCTGGAGAAAGCAACTGGGAGGCAACATTACTTGATGTAATACTGAAAGGATTTTGGTGAGAAGAGCAGGTTTAATTTGGCTTGCTTAAGGGCAGTATGAAGGAGCAAGTGATATTGCAGCTGGTATGGAAGATTGTGAATATTTGTCATCGCCACCCTGCTTATGGGAGCAAAGTCACACAGGTTTTCCAAAAGAAGAGTGCTGATAAAGCTCTGACACTGCCCGACCTTACTGGCTACTGTGTTGCATCTTTGATGCACCATGATAACAGTAATAAAGATCTTTGCAACACTGCAGAAGCATCCATGGAGTGGTAGCATGAGTCAGGTCACCGTGCACAGGCAAAATCCAGTGGTCCCCCTGGGGACTCATCACTCTTCACAGAAATAAAGAAATAGGGACTGGAAAAAGTGCTCCACTTGGGAGGAGAAGGGTGGACTACCTGCAGCATAACTGGAATATACATACTTGTTCCAGGGAGAAAGGCAGAGGAGTTAACATAGGAAGGTCAGGGAGGTCCCAAAGGGCATTTCAAAAAGCAGCTCTCAGGTTCTGTGGGAGCATCCCCCGTACCCCAGTGCTGTAATAAGCTATAAAATTATTATTGAGCTTTAAGAATTTTCTCAACAAGGTTTTCTTTTAGGGCACAACAGGTGAGAGGTTTGGGGAGAGAAAAAGAGATGAGCATAGTTGGAATTTCAGGCATAAGTTTCCAAACATTTCTTAAAGGCTTTTTTTGGTTGGTTGGTTGGTTGGTTGGTTTGTTGTTTTTTTTTTTGGTTGGTTGGTTGGTTTTTTTGGTGGGGTCTGTTTGTTTGTTTGTTTACAAAGGTATAAAGGTAGAGACTATGGGAGCCCAAGTCCAGCTAACCAGCCTGAGGTTTCTCAGTGCCTGAGTCATTCCTGCAGCAAGGAGTCTAAGGCTGGATGCATTAAAGCTGCTCATTGAGGAATCAGGACCTTCAGCCTCTGCTTCTGATGACTCAACAGATATGAAACCTCTTGTTCAAACAGGACATAATGTCTCATACCAAGGTGATGGTTACAGAAGACATTTTGCAATTTGTCGAAAATTATTAAAAGAGATTCTATAGAAAGAAGAACAGCTTTGGAGTTTTCTAAAACATTTGGAGTGGAGGAATGGGTGATGTGTGGCTAAGAGGTGAATGTAAACCTGCAGACATTTTCTTTAGTGGTGCTGGTAAGCAACGGGTCAAAGAGAAAGTAGCCTCAACTATTAGGCAGGTATTGACATTTTTATTCAATGTGATGGTAGTCACAGCACACAAGCCTCAAGCTTTTGGTTTTAATGAGAGAGAAGAAGCAGGCAGATGTTTGCAGACAGTTTTATACAGGCACCAGCTCCTTTGTGAGTGTTCATGCCACTACATAGTTATTGGTTATGACCCAGGTTCAGGCTGCCACAGGCTGTGTGGAAAGTGGTTAGAGAATTGTAATGTGCAGTTTTTCTTTCTCCTTTTTATAAGATTAATTGGCACATATGTAAGGCAAGTAATTCCATTTGTAAAATGCTTGAATTTGGTGGCAGGAAAACCACATTCTGACCAAACTTGAAAAACTTGAAGAGGGAAAAAGAAAAGAAAAAAAAAAACAAAGCAGACTGTGGATTGATGTAGTTATTTGTCTATTTGTTTTGCTAGCAGTATATGTATATATTATAATGCTAAAGGTTCCAGACACCTTTATTCTTGCCTGCAAAAATCTCATGGCTCCCCAGGAGATGTGAGCTGAGGTTTGTCTGTTGAGTGCCTCATAATTGAAGGCTGCAGGCTGCAGCATGGATAATGATGCATAGATAATCTTTGACAGCATAGGTTCAAAACTGATATGACTTGTCCCTCTAATCTTCCCAGCATTCCCTGTCAGTTGACAGAATCTGGTTTCAAGTGTCAGGGCCAATACACTTCTCTTTAGAGGGGCTCCTATCCTACATTTTCATAAACTACAGATACCAATTAAAACTATTCTTGTTATAGCAGCTGAAGATTCAGCTATTCAAATAAGTACCTTGAAGCTAGAAAGCTGGGAGACACAATCCCCATGGGTCTGGCTGCATCAGATGTGGGGATTTCCCAAATCTGGTCTTTTATTTGCCGTTGACCCCTCACAAATCCACTTGCAGAATGAAATCTTTGCCAAGGCAACACCCTGAAGGTAGCACTGGAAGATTAAATTTAAATTATACAGATTTTTAATTATCCAGATTTAAATTATTCTGCTGCATGTTTGTCCTTTGAAAGAGTTGTGCATGTGTAGCTTCTCCTGCCTTTCCCAGGTGCTAGGAAAATGCACTGGTCAAAACTTTCAGAATTCCTCTGCACCCACAAGAGACATTTGATTTATTTCTTCAGAAGCTCTGGGCTCCCACGTCAGGATGTTAAGAGTTGCTTTAGGATCTTGCCAGTGCTCAGCTTACTGAGAACTACTCTTTTTGGATGGCCTCAGTGTCTCAGAGGGGTCTTGAACATTCCTGTCTGGCCAGCCCTGGCTGTCATGCGTACGTGGAAATGAAGCTGTTTAAAAATAAATAATAATAATAAAAAAAAGAAATAGTATCATGTATGTGAACATTGGCAGCTGTGGCCTGGCAAAAACTCAATGTCCACAGCTTCAGCTGAAGATACATTTGAGTATCAGGTCTGACAGTGTCCCATGTTGTGGACCAGAAAGCAGGGTAAGGTTCCCTCTCTCTTTCAGATTTAAGGTTGTCACCAGGAGGTGCAGGTAGGCACCCTGGATTAAGATGCCTAGTTTTCCAGTTGCTTTCTTATAATATTATTAAAACATCCTCATTCTTAGTGTGCTTATGTTAAAAGCAAAAATTTCTATTAAACAGAAAGCTGGATTAACATCTGTCAGCTTGGCAGTGATTGGCCCAAACAAAGTCTACACTTTGGTTTCCTTTCTGTGTTCTGATGTCCACCAAGAATTCAGACCCAGATTCTTGGACTGGGCTTACAACACCTTATTTGCCCATCGTTCCCTTTTCTAAATTTTGTCCCACCTAGGACCCAGGTAACTGTATCTTGAGTTACCTTCAGCCTCCCATTACTGCAATTTGGCTGGGAATCACAGGGTTTTAGCTTTACAGATTTGTTCCTGGGTCAAGGGACTCTGACTGCTGCTTTAGCAGCTCTGTGCAGATGTTCCCTGGTGCTGCTCTGGGTTTCCTAGCTGTAGGTGAGGATCACTGCTTCTCCTGCACTCTGGTGGTCCAGAGCTGAAACCTTAGGTGCTTTCCTGTTGGCTGCTGCTTATTCTGGCATCCTGGGTGAAGCTTCTGTAGTCCTCATAATCTCTTGTGCCTTCTAATAGACTGCTGGTGGGCTTTAAATCATCATCCTTGCACCTGGCCTAAGTGCAGGAAAATAGAAGGGAGAAAGGGCACTGCTACCTCTGTGGTGCCAACAGCTGGCTCTGCTCTACATACAAGTAATTCTTCTTGTAGATGGGGAAGATACGGAGAACCTTTTGGGCTGAAACAGCTGGGGAAGAAGATAACACTTAAGCTAAGCTTTGCAGAACAATTTAAATAATGAATTCCTAATTCTTGGGTTGGTAATGCATTCCAGGACTGTGTGGTCATCTCTGTGTTCTCTTTCTCAATAGCTCCCACGTTGTTCTTCTGGTTTATTAGTCTGGGTCTGTCATTCTACTTAACCTAGAAAGCAAATGAGAGATGAGCAAGTCAGAAGGCCAAGTTGCACGGACTCCAGGATGGTGTGCAATGAGCCCAAACAGAAACCTTAGAGGTATTTGCAGAAATAATTGTGGTCTCATGCATCATCCATGGAAGGCTGAGTCACCTGGATCCTGATGTTGTTGGACATGTGTTCAGTTTGCTGTCATGAAGCAGTTCCAGCCTTGCAAAAGGTCCTTTTCCCAGCAGTTTGCCTTGCAGATTCAGAAGGAGTTATAAAAAATGTCTCATGCTTGGTGATAAAGCAACATAGGAAGGTCACTTGGTCCAGAATTTCACTGATGCTCAGATGAACAGAACCCACAATTTCTGTAATGACTTGGGTGATTTTATACCTTTTTCAGAACTGAAATGAACTCCTTCAACTCAAGGTGAAGCTGTCCTTTCCCTTCATAGCATACTGAAATTGTTTCCAGTGAAAAGCTTCCAGGTGGATAGAAAGCACTGGATTTACTTTTACATCTCTAAGCGTGCACCTGTCTAGCTTTAACTGAGGTAATAGCTACATTAGGTTTAGAAACATGGAACTACTCTATATAGTGTCTGTAATAATGGAAAGAACACAGTAAAGTCAGTAGTAGTGAGCAACTTTGTAATTCTGTACAATGCCTCCTTCAAAACTTGCTATGTGCCACCAGGAACAATGTAACCTACATGGTCTTAAAAAATTCAACCAAAATTACTCTGGATGACTCAGGGTGGGGTGGTTGGTTTGCTTGTTTGTTTTTGTTTTAATTTTTGTAGAAAGTAGCCATTTTTTTAGCTACATGTGCACTTTCTCCTTTCCCAAAATTTACAAAGGCAACTCAAACTTCGATTTCTGTGTGGTTTGAAAGTTTTGATTCCTCTCCATGGTTTACCAGCTTTCCAGACTACCATCTTGCTTCCATTTTTGGTGTTTTCTTATTGAAGCCTTCTGAGTAACCAGAGGGAACAAGATGAGTGGGAGGGATATATCTTTCTCTTGCTGAAGATTTCTCTCCGTATACGAATGTTTGGTCTGTGACAGGGTCATCACACAAAAAAGAAGGGATCATGGCTTCACTGAAACACAGTTTGGTACCTTCTGGGGACAACACTGATCACATGAAGCAGGGATTTGGTGAACTTGCTTTACTCCATGAAGGGGCCAGCCTTCTTACACTGGGCAGGCAGCTCGTGTAGTACCAGGGCTCTGTAGAGACTCTAAAACTTCCCCCAAAATATTTATTGTCTTAAAACACCTTCTGATAGTGCTCTAAATACTTGTGTGACTGCCACTGTCATGTCTACTGAATGGTGTCCTTTGCATTCTCCTCTTGGTGGGGCAAGAAATCACTCTTCATCCGTGTTTTTTTGGACTTGTGTATCCTCCTTTTTGGGGGGGCTGGAAATCCACCAAAATACTCCTGTATGTATCTGATGGGCAAGCAGGCTCTAGCTCACATTTATGATCACCAGCTTATATCTGCTGGGACAAAGGTAACTTTCTGGGCTGATAAGAAGGCAAAGACACCAAAATCCATATGGGGGAAATTAAGCACTCCTCCCAGTGGCTGGCACTTGTACTTGGCTGCCCACAGGCTACTAATTCCCTGGGTTTAGAGTAACAGCTGGGTCATTTTAGCTGTTTAGCAAGGAAGGAACAAACCACAAAAGCTTCAGCCAACGCTGAGAATCTACAAGTGGATTACACTATAAAAATCTTTGGTTACTTTTTTATGAAGAAAAAAAGGGAGGAGAATTAATTGGGAAATTATCCAGGTTCCATTAACTAGTTTGGCTATTCAGCAGGTGATTTATTTGTAAGCACTGCCAGCAGTATTTCCTGCTGGATCTTGGTCTTGGAGGACTAGGTCATACCCCCAGAGTCTCTGTGTGTGGGCTGGTATACACAGATACAAGAGGATGATGGCAAATTTAGTTGCCTTCTGTCTGTGAGTTTGTCTTCCACACTGGAGCGTTGGTGTTGCAATTACCATAGTTAAATATATAAGGAAATATTTAATATTGCATTTCATTTATAGAGACCATTCACTATTATTTTCACTGTTTTATTAGAGTGCCAAGTGTACATTTTTATAATTACATTTAAAAAATATATGCAGAGAAGCTGCAAGCTGATGCCTATGAGGCAGTGGATTTCTGGGGCTCACTTGACTTATTTTTCCATATTTTATTTCAAATCCCATACTGAGCTTTCTCAGTGCACTGGGGTTCTCCAGAGGGGTTGTGTAACTGTGCTGGTGCAGGCTGGTGAATTCCTTGCCCACCAAAGGTGCCAGGGTGTGGTTGAGCTCCTGAGTTTGCAGTGGAACAGTGCATTACGTGCCTGGTTTCAGTCTCAGTAAGATGCTTCTGCTTCTTAAGATTATAGATTCAATTCAGTGTGGTTTGCATCTATGTATATATCTATATATATATATATATATGCAGATACCCACATCTCTGCTGTATTTTTTTTTGTGTCAGTTATTCCATAAGTAACATATTGACAGTCTGTTTGCACTCCAAGGGATGCTTGTGCTACATTTTTTACTCTATCTCCCCACCTCTTCCCAGCAGTATGAAAATGCTTTCCAGAGTGTCATCTTGGAAGCTGGAGCATTTGATTAGAGGAATAAATGGATATTACAGCAGCACAGTTGAGATCCCCTTAGAACCTCTGCATCCTTGATGACTGTACCATTTTATAGAAGAGTAATTAAAGAATTGCCTTTGTCTTACTCCCATGTGACTATATGACCATGAAGGTGTTGATCCTGGTTTTATTGTTCACCCTGTAAATACAGAGACAGCTTGCTTAGAAAAACTGCCTCTCCAGTGGGAGCTCTGCGGGTATAAATATTTTGGCTTACCACCTCCCTCCCCATACACTTCCCAGATGTATTTTTTCAGGCACAAATGGTGTCTGCGGAGCAGCCTTGACCCAGGAGGATGCTCAGAAGAAGCAGGGTGCTGGGCAGGGAGCACCACAGCTTTGTCATTTGTGCACCAACACTGCCCTCACGTGTCTGGGAATCAGGCTGTGAGTAGGCTCTGAGCACAGCCCCCCTCCTGCTTGGCTTGCTGAAGGCTACAGGCAGCCAACACCAGTTATTCAGAGACAAGAAAAATGTCAGATTCCATATAATTAGAAATTCATCTTTATCTTCCTGGAGACAGAGCACATAGCTGGTGTCCTCCTCTCTGTATGAAAGCAGCAGTGTTAACTGTTGAGTTTCCAGCTTAGGGTTGTTCAGGATGGGGAAGTGGCAGCGTTTGCCCTGGGCATGTTTTTGGGAAGGATGTAGGTGCTGGTGAGCATGATGTCTGAGCATCTTTCTCCTTGTGACCTGCTAAAGGCCTTTTGTGCCAGGGTGCAGGATTCTCCATGTCAGTGGGTTGTGGTGGAACTGTAGCAATACCTTAGATTGGGCATGGGTGTAAGCTTTATGTTTGTTTGTTTTTTTAAATATATATTTTATTTTATACTATTCCTGGTGTCAGCAAGTTTCTGGATCAGAAATGAGGATTTTATCACCGAGTTGCTTTAGGTCTGAGCCCCAGCAGGTATCATAGCTGCATGCAAACAAAGGTGAATCATGTGTGAAGGACCCATTTCATCACTTTGTACAGACATCTCAATCCATAAATTGCTGATCACCACTAATTTGTTGGTTTTGAAGGTATTGGAGAGGTGAAAAAGTTTTTGCTTTATGTAGTTATAAGGTCCATGTGATGGTTGAAATTTAAAACACTAAGGAACAACAGAGTGGAGTGATTTCTTTTTTGCATCCATGAATAACTCATCAACTTGGTTTATTAGCTGTGTGGAGGAGGAGGGATCATGGTATGGTTACAGTGTAGAAACAAGGAATCTAACTGCTGGTTTTGTCTCTGCCAGAAGCATCTTCTCTGCCTTTGGGACAGTCCTTTCATCTCTTGGGCCCCGGGTTGAAATAGGGATATTCAATCATTTCATCCTCATGAATGGTGCTGCTTCCCATCACGAGCAATCTCTCCTAGAAGCAGAACGTGACATGCTCTGCTTCCTTGTGCAAGTGCCATCTGTGCATTCCCATCTGGAGAGCTGATACCTCTATGTATGTCAGTCTTCTCATTTACTCCTTGAACCAGTTATTTTATGTTCCTTCTCCTTTTTACCAAAGCCCTGAATTTCAGTTCTCTTTCCACTGACATCAGGGGCAGGAAGATCCATTCTCCACCACAATACATCATTTTCCTGTACTAACAACTTCACTCATTTTTTCTTCATGAATTTGTGCCAGGAGGTGTTCTTGTCTCCTTGCGTGTAATTTCCACTGTATTTAATTTGAAAGCAATGGTTTTGTCCCCAAAGTCTTGTATAAGCCAAGGGCAAATCTACTGGCCTCTTTTTGCTTCTTTCCCCATTTGCAATGTGCCAGCTTTTGTCAGGGTCAATAGGGAAGGTACAGATGCTTTTTGGACTTTCTTTTGCATATTAGAATAGGATCTGAGCTTCAGGCATGTCTGGAATAATGTTTGTAGTGCAAAGGACAGTCTGGCTTAAGACCTGGCTCTGAGCTCTTCTGAGCCCACTCCTTCTCATCACTGGAGTTTGTTCCTTTTGCTGTTTCTGGGCCAGCTCTTCAGGAACAGCCTGTTCCCCCTCTTGACTCATCACCACACCCTCCTTCTTTTAGATAGCATATGGGATAAGATGTTGTCTGGAGCCATCACTCTGCTGACTGCTGCCCTGTAACTGGTCTTGCTAATAAGGCAAACGTCCCTTAGATAAGTTGTTTGGACCAGCCCATCTTTCAAGCCTTGCATGGGAGACTTACATAGGTGGTCTTTTCTCCAAGCTCTCCCTGGGTGTCTTTCCCTGGGATCCCACTGTCTCCTTATCCTTGATGCTTTGCTCAGCTACTGCTATGGGCAGCCAGAACCTGAGTGAGAGAACCCCATGTTGTTATGCACCAAGGACACCCTGCTCTCTAGGGCTGCTGAGTGGGGCTGGCTGGGTTCAACCTGGTCACCTGGGTATCCATGCACCCACAGGTATCCTCCTCTCCAGGCTCCAGAATAGGAGATGGGTGAATGCCTGCTG
The DNA here is from genome assembly GCA_038090715.1 of Florisuga fusca. NCBI lineage: Eukaryota > Metazoa > Chordata > Aves > Apodiformes > Trochilidae > Florisuga > Florisuga fusca. The sequence continues at coordinate 20,588,376 of JAAWXA010000015.1, read as the reverse complement.
CAACACCATGTTGCAATGCAGTGGCCGTGTGAACTTACATGAGAGCTTAACCAACTTATCCAAGTCTTGCAAGGCAAATATTCTGAGCCAAACCCTGCTGATTTTCATAGAAGGAAAGAATTCTGTTCCTAGCCATGAGCTAGCAGCCAAAAGAAGGATCTTTCCCATGCCAGGTCTGTAGGATTTTAAACGTGGTTCTCTATGGAAATCCACAGTAACACAGACAAGATGTATAGAAATTGTCCATGAGAAGTTATAGAAACATGATGACTGTGAGAGAACATCAAGGTGAATATTTTTTTAACTGAATTCAAAGTTTGCTTTGAATACCACTAGCAAGCAACCAAACTATTAAAAAAGATACTTTCTCTTAAATTTGGAGTTGTGGAAAAGTTGCAGAGCATTTGAAGATGGGAATTTCCTCATAAATCCCATTTCTGTGCTGCAGAATCACTCTTTTGGAACAAAGCCATTCTTTTATCCCCTTCTCATTAGTGTCAAACAAATTTATCAGGTATTTGAATAACAGTCATTCCAAATGATCTTAATGTTATGAATGTACCTGCTGCCTCCTAGCAGTTACCCTGCATTTTCAGCCTCTGCCTGTGAAAAGTCCCTGTGATTTTTTGTATCTTTTAATCTCATAAAATTTTTCACAATCTTATTTCTTTTTAATGGTATTAAAGATTAAGTGATATATACACCCTAAGTTTTTATTCCTTTTTTTGCCAAACTGCCACATAAATGGATGATTTGCATTGTTGTGCTATTATAATCTACTGTGTGAAATGATAGATTAACATTTACCCTGAGCTGGGTAATCACCTGAAAAAAATAACCAAACAAATATGGATCTCATTAACTCTTAAAGATGCAAACTAAGACAAAAATGTAGCAGAGTGAATGTGAAACCCGGGCATCCTCTTTTTTAAAGCCACTAATGGCAAAATAGGCCATTGTGTGATATATTTTGAATCAGCTGTTGTATCGAAGTCTTGGTCACTTTAAATTGAAAGGAAAAACCTGTAGAGTTGGACTTTCAGGCTCAACCAGTAGTGATTTCAAAGAGGAGATGCTAAGAATAAAGAGAGCAGCCCTAAAAAAAGCAGACCAGGATCTGTTCCCTTCTGGTTTGGGGAGTTAATAGTTACGGATTCTGTGAATATGGGATGTCAGACACTGGTCCTCAAAGATCAGCCCTAAACCCCCCTCAACCACAGTGAATTTTGTAGCAGGTTTCAAATTATTAGGTTTTGGTTTACAAATTATTCTGCTCTGCTAGAGGGGTTTCAGACAAGGAACGCTGTCCCAGGTTTACACAGTAAATTGACAGATAGTTTATGTAACCAAAACAGGGGAGGATGGTGAGGAAGAAAAGTCATTGTGTACTACAATTAAATACTTAATTTCACTATTTTCCTGGAAAGCTGATGTGAGCTCTGTGTAGGGTCGAGACCCTAAGACCAGACTGGCACCAGTGTTCTAATATCTCTTTATTTTTCCCTAATTTGTGTCTGAATCCAAACCAAAGCCAATGAGACTTGCACACTCGTCTGAGACTGTGAGCTTGGATGAAGAAATTGAGAACTAAGAAACTGAAACCATAATTTTATAGGGTTAGCTGAGGAGATTAGGGGAGAGAGGAGGAAGAGGACCTGGGGACAAGGTGAAATGTGGGGGTGTATGTTGAGATATGGTCAGTTATGGGATGTCTGGTCCATAGCCATTTGGCTGCTTCTGGCTCAGCTCGACCTTAGGGTCTAGCAGTCTTCCTAAAGACAGTAAATTCCCATCATCTGAGACTTCCTTGAACCTTGGATAGGCTTTGTTTCTTCATGGTGGCCTGGAAAATGGACGCTATCTCTGATAAGTACAGGGAAGCTGCCAGCATGCTGGAGCCACCCTCTCCCCTCTCTGTATTTTGTTGCTGCAGAACTTGCACTGTGGAGATCTTTTTTTTTTTTTTTTTTGTATTAAATCTCAGCTGTTAATATCCTTTGTACATGTGAGACAGAAAAGGACATAATGTTAAAAAATGCACTTCTGACTCCAGATTCCACTTTTCTGTTGATACAGCTGTGTGGTTCCTACTCGATGGCTCAGTAAACAGGGGGTTTAACCCTTCAAATCTTGCAGTTGGGTTTCTTCAGCAACACCAGTTTCTCTCCTTAAAGCAAATATCCCCTCTTGTCTCTGACTAGAGCAGGTTTGTTTGGTTTTTTTTTTCTTTCTTTCTGTCTCTGTTTTTGCACATCCCCACATATTTCACATCCTGTCATGGTTTAACACTTTATTAAAGAAGAACAGGATTTCCTTTTGCCTTTGGTGAAAACACTTCTCTCAGTTTCAACCCCCACTTTCTGGTGGTGTGTTTGTGAGGAGAAAGTAATTATACCTTTTAAGTTTCTATCATGATAATTAATAATATAATTACAAATTCCCTGGCAGAGGCATCAGCAGAAGACTGGTGTGCCAAAATTATATAAACAGATTTTTTATTGAATGAGATGACATATCAAAGCTATTTCATCTCTCCATACCAGCACAAAACCTTCCTCACATCCATGTCTATTTTCATTTCTGGTGTGTATGACTATTTAACTGATAACATTGGTGAGGGATCTGGTTGCACCTGGCTGTGGTATCCTGAGTGAAACCTCTCTACTACTGATGTAGAGATACAAGTATATCCAGGCTGAGGAATGTGCTGGTTGTCACATGGCTGCTCCTCCTCCATAAACAAAACTTTGGACAAACTTCTTTTTTCTGAAGTAGATGAGTTGAAGGTGCTCATCCGTGATGTCCTACATTTGAAGTCCTGCAAACACCTCTGAAAGTCATATTCATCAAAATTCATGTGCTACAAGCTGAATACTGCTTTTTTTTTTTTTTTTGGGTGTGTGGATAGAAATCCATTCTTTCCAAACACATCACCAGCATAGCCACAGGTCTATAGCCCTTTTAGCACCCCTGGCTTTCCTACTTCTCTCTATCCATACTGAGTTCATCATAGAGGCACTCTTGGGATCTCCCTTGCTTTTATTCTCTGGATGCCATCTCCCTGTTCCTCCATGGCCTGTGCAACTCACAAGCTTCAGGGTTTGTTTCTTGTGCCAAGAGAAGCGTTACCACCCCTGTGGTAGCAGGAGAAGTGGACTTCTGCAATGTGCATGAAGACCAACAAGGCCAAGTGCAAGGTTCTGCACCTGGGTCAAGGTAATCCCATACAGGCTGGGAGAAGAAAGGATTATAGAGAGCCCTGAGGAAAAGGAATTGGGTGTAGTGGGGGACCAGAAGCTCACCATGAACCATCAGTGTGCACTTGTAGCCCAGAAAGCCAACTGGGTCCTGGGCTGCACCAAAAGAATTGACAGCCAGTGGAGGGAGCTGATTCTCCCCCTCTGCTCTGCTCATGTGAGACCCCACCTGGAGTACTGTGTCCAGTTCTGGAGCCTCCAGCATAAGAAGGACATAGAGCTCCTGGAATGTGTCCAGAGGAGAGCCACTAAAATGGTCAGAGAGTTGGAGCACCTCCCCTGTGAAGAGGAGGGTGAGGAAGTTGGGGTTGTTCAGCCGAGAGAGGAGGAGGCTCCAAGGTCACCTTATAGTGGCTTTCCAATATCTGAAAGGGGCCTACAAGAAAGCTGGGGTAGGGCTTTTTAAATGGGTGTGTAGTGAGAGGACAAGGGCAAATGGTTTAAAACTTGAAGAGGGGAGATTTAGGTTAGACATTAGGAAGAAATTCATTAATTTGAGGGTGGTGAGAACAGGTTGCCCAAGGAAGCTGTGGCTGCACCCTCCCTGGACGTGTTCAAGGCCAGGTTGGATGGGGTCTTGTGCGAGCTGGTCTAGTGGAAGGTGTCCCTGCCCATGCAGGGGGTTTGGAACTAGATGATCTTTAAGGTTCCTTCCAACTCAAATGATTTTATGATTCTGTGATTCTATGATCCCCACCTCTGCTGTCAGCAGAGATTTCCAGGGTTTGCATCCAGCAGCCATGAGCACATCTCATTGAACAGAGAAGCTCTGGAGTGTGGGGATTTTTGTGCATAATCTCACCAGTACAAAAGGTCCCACTAATCTACTGAGTGTCTTGCAAATATGGTAGCTGCTTAACCAGATCTGCAATGTTTTACACTGTCAGACAGAGAGCTGGTGATTTCCTCAGGAACACCTTTGTAGCCATTGTGCGTATACATTTGATGGTAAGTGGTTTTTATTTGTTGACTTGCTCTAAAATAATTTCACTGTGTGAATCACCTGACTTTCAGTAACATTAATATTCTTTTAAGGCATTCATATTTTAGTGACACTGTTCTGCCTGTCGATTATCCTTTGAGGTGACTGTGAGAACGGAACAAGACACAGCCATGTGCAATAACCATGAGGTTATGTGTTCTAAATGAGAAAGGAACTTAAGCAAGAGTTGTTAAAAGCAGAGCTGCTTACATTGGCTCCTTTTAGTATTCTTGCTGTAACTAGATCTTACTGCACTGGCAATTCCAGTTCCCAATCAAAACTGATCTCCTCCTTTCTCCAGCTGTATTTCTAGACAAACAAAAGTAATGCATCTTCTGAGAGGACTCTTTTCTTTCATTCCTTCTCTGGAGGGAAGATGATGAGAGATCCTCTTGGTTGTGTAAGCACTGGGTAGTTTCTGCATTCACTGAGAAAAAAAAGGTTTTTTTCTGCTTTTAATGGGAAGAATTGATCCTCAACATTGCCCTCCTGATGGACTTGTCATGAAATCAGCATATTCCTTTCCTTTCTTAAGAAAGGAATTTAGTTTGTTAGTGGGCTGAGCCTGTAGCTCAGGTGAAGTTAATTACAGTGTTCAGAAAATTAGGAATAATGCAAAAGCACTTCATGGTTTTCCATGTCTTATTAGATGCCCTGTTTAGAATGGCTTTGTTTTTGTTTTTGTTTTTTTTTCTTTTCATTGTAAGCGGTGATGGTTTTGACTTCTACCAGATCTTGGTTTCCCATATGTCAAAGAAAGAGGATGCTTCATTCCACAATTCTTTTGGTAGACTATAAACTATTTGGCCAGGTTTGTCTCTTGTAACACATCATAAAAAAACTCATCACAGGAGTATCCTGGATCTGGTGCATCTGTTGATGAGTACATTGAGTACACCCAATTTACAGTCTCTGCCTTTCTGCTTACAAAACCTGTACTCCAATCTACCTCGGGGTCTTGACTATCATCTAGAAAAGTTAAGAAGATCCAGATTTGTTTACTGGTTTCTTCCACCCCCATAGCTTTAGCTCTCATGTTCTCCAATATCATCTGTGTGAAGGGTCTTTGTATACACCTTTTGGCAAGTGATGTCTCTGTGCCACGTCACCAGCTAGTAAATGCCTTCAGTGAGGCTGGGGCTGTCCCAGGGATTTGGGACAGATAAACTCAGCAGAGGTTGGGAAAAGAAGGCCTGTAGCTAATTACCATACTCCTGCTAAATGATCTCACCATAACTTTGGCAAGTTTGTTTGCTCTGATCTCACTTTAACTTCTGATGTGATCTTACAGCACTTTGTCATTTCTCTAGCTTATGGGTCATCAGATTTCTGCCTTGCTGTCTGTTGGTATGCTGGCTCCCTTCCAGCTGTGCTCTGTGCATCTAAACTCATCCAGAGTTTGCAGTTACATTTCTATTGAATTTACTGGTTTTATTTAAATGTCTTTAGTCTTCGTGTGTGTGTGTGTGCTTATACTGTGGATTTTTGCTTTTTTGAGTCAAAAGAAAAAAATGCTTAGAAATGTGTTCTTAGCATTCTGCTTCGTCTCTCTTTTTAGACATCAAAGATATCTCTGTTGCAAAGAACTTCAGGTTTCCTTAAGTTGCAAAATCATTTTCAGCTTGTTTTAAACACAGTGACAAACGTCTGATTAAATCTGTTGGGATGATTTTAAGAGGCAGTTGTTTGACATTGGTACCCTGTGGTATGGCTAAAAGCTTGGTATCACCTTTAGGAGTAAATCAGATTAGGAAGACAGTATGTCCTCAGGGAATTCAGTACTTCAATTCCTTGTAGTAGTGATTTAAAGAAACACCTGCTCTAAGTGAATCACTTTGTACTTTCCTGCAGACCCTTGAACCTGAGGTAGATTATTTGGATATGCATCTATTTTTGTGAATCATCTCATAGCACTCAAAGAAATATACTGGGAATATTTCTGAGGATTTTGAAAGAAGTGGAAAGGAATTACATAGTGAAGATAGAAAATAGAACTGTTGAAGGCAGCATAGGCCATGGTGCTCTTTCTGTCCTGCTGCAGATGTGTAGAGGTGCCTGTAGAATTTGATGGGAGAGGAGGTAGGTGTTCAGTCTTCTTTTCCTCTTTATGACAGCCTGGGCACTAATGTTGATTCACATCTGTGGCTTGCCCCTCACCCTGTCTCAACCATTTGATGTAAGTTTAATTTGCAGAGGGGTTTCTGGTTTGTCTCCTGACTATCTGAGTATCTTTTGCTTCTGCACCCTTGGTGTGGTAACAACACTCATTTACTTCTCATGGACCTTAGCAGCCCTACAGTCCAGTTTTCAAAGATTTCCAAATGCTTGATGTCCAGCCTCTTGCTGTCTGGATGCACCCCATTGTCTCCTGTTTATATTCTTTAATTTTAATGCTACTGTTCCTAGCTCAATGCTTTTTTAACACTGTAAATACTTTCTTCATTCCCTTGAGTTTTCTCCTGTCAGACTTTGCACACTGTCTGTGCACAGTCACTGATGAAGAGGGTTGTGGCTCTTGCCATCCTTTCAGTCTTCCCTATATCTGTACAAATCAATGCAGTCAAAGCCACTCACCTAATAAATTCCAGATGTTTTTAAAACAGTTTGATTTTCATATACAGAAGTTAGGGCGATTACTTTATGGTAGCTTTATAGAAGTAAACTAAACTCTCTGTGCTTCCCACAAAGTTATCAGTAACCCTGTATCATGTGCACCCATCATGGGAACTTGTTTTCCACCATCTGGTACATCATGTGCTTCTTTCTAACTGCATGCAGTAAGCACTGATAACACACTGGTGTCTCTGGTTATGAAAAGTTTAGTGCAGTAAGATTTGGTCTGTGATCTTTGGAGGTTTCATTATTCTCAGGGAACTCATGGTGGGGGTATCAGCTGAATTTTTCACAATATAGATTTGATGGGACGATGGTACCACAAGGCCTCCAAGTAAGGCTATATTATCATATGTGTTGAACAAAGGTCAGGGAGGTTTCTGGAGGCTGTAAGGGAGATTCTGCCTTTCTCATTCGTCACTTAATTTTGTTTCCATTCTGTTTAGTTTGAATAGGACTTGAGTCAAGGGAGGTTTTATCCAGTGGTGAATGATTCAGGTACTTCCTCTCCCCACCTTCCTGGCAGTACTTTCTCCTGTTTTGGACCAAAAGACCTCCTCTAATGTCCTTTCGTTATTTGTGAACTCTATTTATACATCTCTTCTCTGGCATTTGGATGAGAAGAGGAATAAACATTGCAGTCCAGGAGAAAGAAAGAAGGGATCACATTTGATTGTTCCACATCCTCAGTGCTGAAGCAGAGGTGTCCTTGTGCCCTCAGGATGTCTCTGTACGGAGAAGCAAATGAGAGGATGGAGCCAGAAGTGCAGTAGCTCTAAACTTGGCCATGCAGAGTGGTGGGGACCAAGGCACAAGACTTACCCTTGCAAGCACCACACAGCAATCACATGTAAGGGGCTTGGCATTGGTAGTATTAACAATTGCAGTATTGCCATTAGTGCCTCCCACTGCTCAGTGTGATGATACCCCACTCCCACTCAGGACTTCAGTAGGTTCCTGATTTCATTTTTCTGAAACAACCTCAGACACCAGTCAGACTCTGGCTGACCACTTGGATTCCATGATTCTGTGAAGAAAAGCTGCTTGCCTCACAGAAATATGGCCAGATTATACCCAGATCAGATGGCCAGGCTGTAACATTGTTATGGGTAGCTTTGCTTCAAAAATACAAGTGCTACTTTAACTAATCTCTCTGCACACACAGAGTGAACTCACTTCAGGTGCTACAGGAGACTTCTGCCATGATTTAGCATGTCGAAGGGTAACAAAACATACATCATTTCAACCTGGGTCCTAGCGTTCTGCAGGGAGTCTCTGAATTATCTTCAGGTCCTCCTAGAGGATGAGAAAGTCTGGCAACTTCTGTTGGCCCTAAGGATGTTGCTGACCTATATTCCTTCCATCTGCATTTGCTGTCTAACAGATCTCAAAAAATAGTGTAAGCTACAGTTACCAAAATATGCCAAGCTTGGCGCAAAACTATCCTTTCATCATGGGACTCTAACTGGAAATGTTAGTGTTTATTGAGACAAGTTGTAGTCTCCATCTGTTTTTTTAATTAACCACGGGGAGATAGTAGTGCAGTCTTACTGCTCATTTGTCATTGAGAGTCTTGAGATGGCTTTGATGTAAGGATACAACAGTATATTAAATGGCAGTGATGTTTTTCTGGATGAAGCCGTGTGTGCCATGTGTTCCAAAGGGGCCATTAAAGTAGCAGTAAAAGCAGCTTCTCTTTCCTTCTATTATCTTCAAATCTTCCAGCTACAAAACCAGACTTCTAATAGGTTTTCTGCTATCAGACAAAATCATTAGCTGCCAGATAGCATTTTTGGCTGTGCTTATGATACGAGAGGCGATGGACCTGATAATCAGAACTCTTTTGTCTCCATTAAATTCACATTTAACAAAATCTTAGCTTTTATTTCCTGCTTCAGGACCAGATTTTAATATTTTGTGTACCAGAACCAGATTTTAATTGGCACAATGCAAGACTGAAGAGGTGAAGACACCTTGTTGATCCTTTTTGTTCATGATCATATTCCTCCTGTGCTTTTGGTAAGGTTTGCATTCACAGGCTGCCAGAAACACTGGTGGTCAGGGACATCTGGAGTTCTTAAATCCAACAGATGAAGATGAAAATTTCAGAGTCTCCCTGGGTAATTTGTCCCAGTGCTGCACTGCTCTTCTAGTGAAGAAGTTGTCTTTGTGGTGTTCAGACTAAACCTCTCCGACTACACTTGGTGGCTGCTGCCCACTAATAAACCCTCTGCTATGACTTAGAACAAGATACTACATCACTCATTAACCTATTTTCCAGACTGCCCAAGCCCATCTCCCTCAGCATCTTGTCCTAGGTCGTTTAGGTCTCTGACTATCTTGGTTGCCATCTGCTGGCCTGCCAATTCCTTGATATCCTATTTAAAGTGGGAATTCAAAGCTGTAGCCCAGGAAATTAATTAACAATTGAGATCTTGCCAAGACTTGATTCTTTTCCAGATTCTTATTCCTTCATACAAACTATTAAGCACTGGCAAAATGAGAGAAAGTAACTAGCCCCTGGTGTGGATTTCAAGGAAAAAGACCCTTTGACATCTGGAAAATGAAGTGATCAACTCAGAAGTGCAAAGCCACAAGAAAAAAGCATCCTCTCCTTATATGAGAGGAAAATGACTAATTAAAGAAAATAGGGATACATAACTTCATCAGTTCACCAGCAGCTCCAGGGAAGTACAGATTTAGGTAAAAAAACACTGTTTCAGATTTGAAAATTCAAATAACAGTGGAAATTTAAAAGGAAAAGTTGTTTTAGGTCAAAATGCTCTGCATTGGAACAGATACAGAGAATTGTTTATGCTGTAAAATGCCGGTTTTAATTTTCGTTAGAAAAATCACCAAAACTAAGATGATTTTAAAAAGCACCAGGAAATCTGTAGTATTCTTGCCATGGGAAAAAATAAGTAAGTGGAGATCATTAATTTTATTTTACTTTTTTGCCCATCTTAGGACAGAATGTTGTCAGTGGAGTAAGAGGACAGAAAGCTCTTCCTTTTGATTTCAAGGCCATGATTGAAAAATAGGAGATAAGAAAATGCAGAACATGTTTAATTGCAAAGTAAAGCCTCTGCCAGATCAGCCTGTTCTTGTCTGGGAGCAGGAGTTGAGATACTACTTGGGATACCCTGCTCGTGGCTCGCATGTCAACATCTTGTTCTGTAGAGTTCTAGGATGGTTTGTAATCCTATGACCTTGGAGGGTGTAGATGCACTTTCCTCTTTCCTAAAACTGAAGTCTGTCTGCTTGTCCCTTCTGGAGATCTTTCCCCTTGCTGCACCAGATGTTCCCTGTTACTTTTCCGTCTCTGGTACAAGCTGGTTTCAAGCTGGATGAGCACAAACTGAACATGTGCAGCACAAGGCATTAATGTGTTCCCAGAGCACAGAAATGACATTGTTTAATACCCTGATTAATGGAGTCTGTGGTGGCAGTGTCAATCTGTTAATGATGTCCAAACACTTTTAGATTCCCCTATTCTAAGTAAACTCTCCTCTTGCTGGGACAACACATAGAAAAATCAAGTTGCTTTCTAACAGGGAAGTTCTTTCCCTCTGAACAGTCCATGGAAAAATGTGAAGAAAATGTGAGGCCTCACTGAGTTTGCCAGAATAAGCAATATTTTGGCAAAGAAGTAGATGTATGTAATCTTTACTCTGTAGTTGTCTAAACTGAGTTAGAAAATACTATTCCAAACATCTGCGTACATTCTTCCCACAAATACATTTCCCAAAATAAAGTTATGGGAATTTGGTTGTTCATCACTCATAAATCAATAGAAATATTATGGTCGACTCACTGTGGATATTTTATTTTCTTAGGCCGTTGAATGTTATGCTTCATGCAGAATGTTCCTTTCTGCTCAGCCTTCGGTGCACAGCAAGAATATATCCAGCTGGCACCAAACATCTATAAAACTGTCTCATATTTTCTGGGTTCAGAGTCTGTTATCTTACAATATGTTCTTGTTCTTGAAATCCCAGAAATTTCATGTCTGAGGTCAATTTTAATGAGGTATCTAGAAGCTCATGTACTCTGGGTAAGCTTGAGCCTTGAATAATCATATTTTCCTCTTACTATTATATGTCCTGAAGAATCTTATTTATATCTCTGACCTGATGCTAGCTTACTTGTCACTAGTGTTACCTTCTGATAGTTTATGAGCATTCATGGGAACTTAGGGACTTGTAGTAAAACAGTGAGGAAGTCCTGATAGCACTGTGATTCCTGCTGATCCTGCTGTAAGAACTGGCTCTTTGTTGACCCATCTGTTTAGGGTACAATAATAATGCAAATATTCAGCAAGAGTCAGCTCGGAAGTTCCAACTGAACAAGATCAAGAAACAAATTTCTACCTTGAGGGCCTACTCGAGGGCCCACTGATGTAAGCCAGGTCCCATTTTTCATTGTTAATGTGCCCACCTCTCTGACCTGCAACAGAGGGATGGTACGTGACTCTATCGAAGTGAATATTTATATTTCATGTTGGCTTTTTGGTTTTACTTCTTTGTTACACTCCAGACATTGTGTTCTGTGTTATGCATTCTGTGCATTGACCGTGCTGTGTCAGGTTAGTATTAGGATGTTGTCTTCTGGGATTCCTTTTTGGTTAAATCATATTGGTTAGTGGGGACATTTAGAGTGGTACGTGGTGTTGGAGTTGTCTCTACAAGCCTTTCTGCTCTTGCTGTCTGAACAGTTCAGCCAGTAGGTGGAACCAAGAGAAAGCAGATGTATCATCTGGCAGACAGGCAGATGTCTCACTCAAACTCACAGCCCTTTCTTGCTAGATGTATCCTGATGTGTCCACTGAAAGCTGTGTTTTTAAATTCAGTGTCCCTGCTTCGGACAGCTGAACTGCAAAATCTGGAGTTATTTCTAAACACTGACAATCTGATGCTCTCAGACCTTGGTGTATGCTCTCTCCCTGGGATGAGGTTCAGGTCAGTCTGCAAACCAATTGATTTGATCACATAGTGTTAAGGAGGATGTTTTAATAAAGATTTTCTCACTAGCCATTTTCTCTTGTGGCCACATCATGGAAGACAGGGGATAATCCAGATCACAAAGGATCCCTCCACCCGTGACATCCAGCATTTGCTCAGAAAGGCATCAGAAGTGTAGGTTAAAAATATTCCTTTAATGTGTTATACAGTGGGAAATTAAAAGGAGTCCAGTCCACAGCATGTCCCCTGCAAAACAGTTTATGTAGCTGAGAGTGGGCTCAAAAGTCCTTCTAGAGCAAATTACCAGCAAGGAGAAGACTTGGGTGTGACAGGGAAATATGGATTGAGCAGACCCCTGTCTGTCAACTTCTCACAACCATTTCCCCAGCTTTGCCAATAGCAGAGGAATTGATTTAGAAGTCCTCATCATTTCTGGACTTTTCCCCATGAACAAACTGGAGGGGAAGAACATGGATACCTTACCCCTACTTTCACCCAGATCCTCATCATGAGAAAAATACTTGAAAGAAAAAGGCTTTATCGGTAAGATTGTGGCACTGAAACGTGAAAACAATACACATGAATATATTTCTGAACACCTGTAAAAACTGTAAGCAAAGGAATAAATTGCAATGCATGTAGAGTTTTGCTATGCAAAAGCAAAGCTGGAAGTTTCCTCATGCATTATATAAAAGGGCTGCTATATGTTTGCCTGACATGCAATTTGGTCTGTCTGCCCTAATTTCAACACCATAGCTTGGTCTTTCCTCTTTTCCAAACTAAAACAAACTTAAAAATAAAGTATTTTCCAACAGATTAAAAATACACTTTGCCAGTTGGTAGAACATGCTGATAAAATGCTGCTATCCGTTTGGTATTTTAAGACTTGGATAGCAAAACTCTCAGCTATTAAAAATACTGTTTGTGACCACGACAGACAGGGAGCAAATTTTTTTCTTCTTCTCTGAAAGTTATTGTTAGAGATATGCTATTCTCTGCAGATGCAAAAACAAGCCAATTTTAGAGCTTGCCAAGCATAGATCAGGAGGAGCTCTACTAGATATCAGCCATGGCAGGGTGAGAAGGGCTTTTAATGAGAATGGGTTTGTACCTCCAAAAGCAGCCAATTAGGGCTCGTGAATAACTTGTGGTGGAATATTTTCTCCAAGATAACAAATCTGCCCTAAGATTGTAGAGTATAGAAAACAAGCTAATTATCAGTACCTGAGAAAATTAATTTCCTGGCAAGCACACTCTTTTATCTTTCTGACATTTAAAAATAAACTTTCAAATCCTCACTTCTGTGCTTTTTGGTGTTAAGTTTCTCTTTGCTCTCATTTTGAATTTCTTAAAAAAAATGTTGCCCTTCTATATGTTATAATGACCCTAAAGGCATGATTCCTGAAGCCTTAATTTATATGAGGTAGTTTCATTGTGTATTTGCTTTTTTATTATTATTTTACCTAGTTAAGCATGGCAATTTCTGAAGGCCATTGCAGTGTGATTTCCTCATGATAGTACCAGTGGAAGAGCTGGTTTTTAATGTGGCATTTATAAAGCATTATTCATGATATCTTAATCATCATACCTATTAATACAAAAGTGTCTGTATCTCAAAATGTTCTGGAATATTGAAGCAGTAAAGCTGAATGACTTTTACAAAGGGATTTAGATATACCAGTGATCACAGCTGATCATGGAATAAGATAATCTTTCTAAAGTATAGTGGGCAACAATTTACAAAGGATGGGTCTTTGTTGGGTGGTGATGGAGCCTAGGACATGGTACCACTTCTATCACTCCATGCCTTCCCTATATGTGAAGTGTGGGACTTAAAAGTATTTTGATGCCTGTCTGCACTGGTTATCTGAAGATATTCATGTATCCCACAGTAAATGTCCTGCCTATGGTTTACTCAGCCACATCACTGGACGTTTCGGCCTGCACATCCAAGAACTACAACAACCAGTCACTAAAAGGACACATAAAAAGCTTCCTTGGCCAGCTCAGACTTTAGACCTAGACGAAGGGTTGTAAAATAACTTACTCTAAATTCCTGTCTACCACAAGACACCAAAGGGTTTCCAACAAGCCAATCCCTGGCAAGAATTCAGGCTCAGCCCTTCACATGTTAACTAAAACCATAGGACTAAGAGGGGTGCTCTTTACTACGTGTGTTGATTCACAGACACTTTCATCTCCACAAGGTGGAAACTGTTTGCTTGCTCATATTGACACTAGAAACAAGGGACTGTGAAAGGATTTGCCTATAGGGTTGGGCCACAGCAATGGGCTCTTTAAATTGCAATGTGACTTTTGTCTGTGTATCTGGAGTTGATTACTAAGCACTGTTGTAATGATCAGCAACAAAGTAAATAGGTTTATTGCACTTGAAGAGGCCTCTTTTCTCAAGTGATGGCTTTTTGCACCTACTTAAACTATTGTGAGTGGAATAAAAATTTCTATTATTAAAAGGCCCAGGGCTTTTAATTGATCTGAATATTCCTATTTTAACAACTTTGTCAGCATCAAGGAGCCTTAAAGAGGAAGTAAATTATATTGGTATGTATTAGTTTAAACATGAGTTTCAATGGGATTTTAAGATAACTTTAAGGCCAACTGTTTGTAAAGGAGGCCTTAATGGATTTGGGAATTATGCCCAGACAAAACATGTTGCCTATTTGGCAGTGATTAGCAATGTGTTAACAATTTAGTGTTACAGAGTAACAAGTTACCAAGATACTTACATACACCTTCAAATATTGCAGTAGCAGGTTTAGAAATGTACTTTAATAAAATCTAGCTTGCTAGCAAGGAAGCTGTAGAAGACAGTAAAAGAGCTTCATAGAGATATCCTGATAAGTAGCTCATTGTCTGTGGAATTGCAATTTTTGGGCATGTTTTTCCCCACAAAACTTTAAGCTGGGGCATTTTTTTCATGGAGAGGTGATGGAAAGCCTTTAGTTTGAGACATTTGAAACTGTAAAGAGGACAAAACACTAGGGAATATATAATACAGTATAGGGTAGCCAGGAAAAGATGGGATTACCTTAGTAATTTCTAGATTTTAACTTTATTTGAACGTCGAAAGGCTACTGATTTATTTTTTACAACCTCGTATCTTGTGAAGAAAGGGGTTCTGGACCACATAGGTTAAAGCAGGGCAATATTCTGGCTGCTGTTGATAGCTTGAAAATAACCCAATTTGTTTCTGTGCCTGAGCTACTGTGCTCTTCTTGACCCCCATGTGTAGCTCAGGTTTTCTCTACAGTGATCCTGGTAGAACAGTCACATCTTTGTTTTTCTCTGGATTGGTTTTCACCACAAGCATGGCTGATGTTTTAAATGTCACCCAGAGTTAGCTCTGCAGGTGCTGGAGAGTACAGAAGGCAATGAACCTCTGCCCTCTGTGGGTTTTGCTGTGTAATAGGCTACCCCAACATTCCATTATCTCAGTAATAGTGACCTGATGGGTCTGCTGGAAAAGCATCACTGCACTACAGGGAATTGATTATCTGCCTTGGATGGGTTTTTTTTTAATCAATTTATCATATTTTGAAATAATTTGTAATTTTTTTTTTTTGGTCTTATTTGCCAAGGAAATGGAGATCAGGAAATGAAAATTTGGCAGTATTATCCCCATAAAATTTTCTTTCCTTGCTCACCATGCAGGCAAATATTTGTGCATGGCTAATGGGAGAAACACCAACATGATGAAGCTTCATTTACAGTCATCCATCTCTGAGGTCCCACAGTGACTCCATATAGGGAAAAAGCATGTGCCAAGAGGTGATGGTGGAAAATCAGTGCAGAAATACCCTAGTTGTGTGGGCCAGGAAAACATCATAGAAACTAGAGTATGAGACCTGAAAAAGCCCATCACAGGCAATAGACAGACCTAAGAGTCTCATGAGTGCTTCAGAATTCACAGAGAGCATTTCTGCTGATTATGGTAGAATGAACACTCCGAAGGATGGATAAGGGTGTTTGTCAGAGTACTCAGAGGAAATTAATGGCATGTTTGTTTGTTTGTTTTTGTTTAAAATGTTATACCCATAATGTAGCTTCATTACTCAGGACTGGGACTCTGTCAGGGAGCTGAACTGCATGTGTGTTGTGCTACAGGGATGGAGACAGGCAAAACATTTTTCAAGCAGAAGTGGGTGAACTTGAGCATTTAGACACCCAGACAATTATGCAGATTTTGGTTTCAGAGGTTATCTTTTCCTTTCTCTAATTTCATCTTTGCTCAAGTCAAAGGGCAGGGATATTGTCAGGCAACAGTTGTTGTGGTATCAGTGGTACTGGAAGAAGAAATGAAATGGCCGAGGCACCCACAGGACTCCCTTGATAATGTGGTAGGCCTGTGGGTTTCAGATCATTCTCACAACACAGAGGTTTGTGAGTGGGTGTCTGTGAGGGTGATGGGCCCATGGGCCCCTTCTGGTCCCCTCATGGAGTTATGGGATCCTGTGTTTTGGTTGCAAGACCCACACAACCCAGGGAATACAAGGACAAACAGGGTCACATGTCACACTGCAGCACAATGACTTTTTATCTTGCTTAGTGACATGAAGTGCAAGATCTTCGTGCTGCCGGAGGAAGCCTTTAGGTAGCCAACGAGCCCTAGACCCACCTTTCAATGAACAGGTACAACAACTATCAGGTGGGACAATCTTCTGCCAGAGCCAGGCACCACAGGGTGACATAGACTGGAGACATGTCACACCTTTTTCTCCTCTATCAGGGCATCTTGAGATGTGTCCTTGTGTTCCTACCTGGAGAGAGACTTCTCTTTAGAGACAAAAGGGCTGAAAAAGGCTGAATACCAGCAGGCTGGGGCTATAAGGCTTGGGTGCTAGTCCAAGCTGCAGAGCCCTTAGCTGGCATCTGAAGGGGTTTACAAGAGAGCAGTGACCATTCCTTTTTCCATGGCCCTTTGAGATTTATTATTTGGTTTCCTTGCAGTCTCTTTAGACCTGAGGGGATTTTAGTTGAGGACTTGTCACCACAGGATCCGCAGCCTCCTTTTCTCTGAAACGCTTTGGAAAGCTGTGTTTCTTTGTTTCTAGGCCATTGCCCAGACCTCTACCACCATGTCTCCCACCATCCCCACCACGACAGAGACCTACATGAGGACTCAGTACTGTAAGTGGCCATGCGAGTGTCCGAAGTCCCCACCGCGGTGCCCCGTCGGCGTCAGCCTGGTCACAGATGGCTGCGACTGCTGCAAGACCTGTGCCAAGCAGCGTGGAGAAAATTGCACGGAGGCTGACACCTGTGACTTCCACAGGGGCTTGTACTGTGACTACAGTGGAGACAGACCTAGGTACGAAATAGGAGTATGTGCACGTAAGTGATGTACATATATTTTTGACTTAGTTAAGCATGGGCAGCTCCCCTCAGCAATGGTTGAGATTTACCTCATTAGATACCCAGCTGTACACTCATCAGCTCCTTCATTCATCATCTTCTACTTCCTTAGAGCTGTCTTCATTCCCAGGGTAGTTTGCTGGATGAGAGATGGCATCTGAAACCTTGCCATCTGAAGTCTCCAAGGAAGTAGACTCCACAACCTCCCTAGGCAACCTGTTCCCGTGCCCTGTCACCCTCACAGTGAAAAAATTCTTCCTAATATTTATACAGAACTGCCTATGCTCCAGTTTATAACCATTGCCCCTTGTCCTATTATTAGTCACCCCTGAGAAAAGCTTTACTCCATCCTCCTGGCACTCAACCCTTACATATTTATAAACATTGATGAGGTCACCCCTTATTCTCCTCTTCTCCAAGCTCAAGAGCCCCAGCTCCCTCAGCCTTTCCTCATAGGGAGATGTTCCACTCCCTTCATCATCTTGGTCTCTCTGCTCTGGACTCTTTCAAGCAGTTCTCAGTCCTTCTGGAACTGAGAGGCCCAGAGCTGGACACAATATTCCAAATAAGGCCTCACCAAGGCAGAGCAGAGGGAGGAGAACTTCTCTCAGCCTACAAACCACCCCCCTTCTAATGCACCCCAGGATGCCACTGTCCTTGGCTACAAGGGCACATTGCTGGCTCATGGTCATGCTTCCCTCCACCAGCACCCCTCAGGTCCCTTTGGCCTTTTCTGCTTTCCAAATGTAAATGTGAAGGGAAACTTGAAGGAGAGCTGATTGTGAGATAAATAGATAGAATAACTGATACACAGGAAGGAGAAAAGATTGCAAACAGTGGGCTTCAATAAAATTAGAAAATCAACAGAAGCTTCACAATGGGCAAATCTGAAGAGTGAAGGGTAGCTGGGAGTTCCTTACAGAAATACTAGGGATTGCTGTTCCTCAGTAGAAGGAGGACAGGAAGTGTTGTAAGTAATGAACTTGTCTTTGAAATTAGATCAGCCACCAAAAACAAGAATGCAAAAAGTGCAGTCAAAACAGATTTTTGCCGGATATGAGCAAAATAGCAACAAGAGGAGGCATATGCACTGTAAGATTAAACAGCAATGTTCAAGATATGAAAAGATCCAAGGTTAAGAAAAGAGGATATGAGATCATTCAAATGCATTGTCTGGAGTGTGTGTGGAGCATTCATGGGAGGTCTGTAAGAACAGGTTAGACAAACATCTGTCAAGAATGACATTGTCACAGCTGACCCTGCATTGGGAGAGGAAAACAAGCTCCATGTTGTCTCAAAGATACCTCAGCCTTCTTTTTAAAGACCTCCCTGTTGCTTAATGTTTATTTATTTAAATGCTTGCTTTCTTAGTTGGATTTTTTTTAAAAGTAGTCCTCCCTTACATCCCAGGCATTCAATATGTCTGTGGCAACAGCACTGTGGTGAATCATCACTGAATCACAGAATGGGTTGGGAGAGACCTTAAAGATCATCTAGTTCCAACCCCCCTGCATGGACAGGGACACCTTTCAAAGCCCCATCCAACCTGGCCTTGAACACTTACAGGGACAAGGATTCCACAATTTCCCTAGGCAACATGTGCCAGCATCTCACCACCTTCACAGTCTCTCCCTAATGTCTGACCTAAATCTCCCCTCTTCAAGTTTTAAACTTTTACTTCTTTTCCTATCACTCCATGCCCTCTTAGGAAGTCCCTGCCCAGCTTTTCTCTATCCCCTTCAGGTACTGGGAGGCTGCTATAAGGTCTCCCAGGAGACAGCTCTTCTTTCATTGCTGGCTGTTCTCTGCACCAAGCAGAGACATTTGGGTGCTGAGCACAGGCCCAGGTGGGAAGGAAAGCACTGTGGGACCAGGACCAGGAGCCTGCTCTCAAATTGCCTAATTTTCATGCAGACTCTGTGAGGTTCTGCATGGAGGCATTCAGCAGCTCTTTCTCTGTGTTCAAGTCTGTTCTCATGACAAACTTCTTGATGTATCAGACCTGCAGAAAGCTGAACTAACACAGTCCAGGAAGGGTGCACTGGTAGTAAAACATCAGGAAATATAACAATTTGTTGAACTGTCATAATCCCTATGCACACCTCGACTTTTAACTGAACTCTCAGCTTTGGCTCCAGCACTGAATGATGTCTCTTCAGTTCAAAGGATGAAGCATTATCAAAATTGGAGCTTAGTGTGAACTGGAGATCAAGACCTGTACTTCAGATTGCAATCACTCTCATTTTTGTGCAAAAGACGGGATTTGCATTTGATGTTTCCATTCAGCCCGTTCTAAAAATAGGAAAACTTTGTAGTGGTTTAATCCAGCATCTCAGTTTGTGTTGGCCCTGAAGCAGCTGCATTGCAGCTCTGACCAAACTTAAAACTTGAGCAACCTGATGGCTGTGTGTGAACACTGCCTCCGGGTGACCAAACATGTAACTGACCTTTGGATTTTCCATTTCTGCCACTGGTTCCAAACAGCTCTCTATGACTTTGAAGCAAAAAACATTGCTACTTTTTGACTCAATGTGATTCCTGTTTGTGGACAATAAAAAAACTAATTTTTGTGAATTTATTTAAAAATATACATTGAATACTATTTTTTCACAGCTTTATATGTGTTACCTAATTTTCCATTGAAATTGTTCTGTGATAAACTGAGTGGAAACTAGTAATTGCCTAAATAGGTGCTCTTTCACTACCTTGTCTGTCCTGCTTCAGACAGGTATAGGTTTGTGAAGAGCTCTGTCATATTTGCAACTCCATGTAATCCACTCATATGTCCCTGAAAACCTCAAATTTCACTCAATTTTGATTACTTTGATTACTCCTACTGTGAACAATATCTACCAACAAGCCATGTAATAAGTTTCTAAGTGAGTATTTGTGGATCAAACTTATTTTAGTTTCTAACTTCTTTTTTTTCTATGAGCATTAAAAGTTTGGGGGCAGGGGGATTAGTTTGTTTGGGGATTTTTTCCTTTTTTATTTTTTCTCTTTTGTTTTTCTTTAGTTTTCTTTTTTTTCCTTTAATCTTTTTTTTCCTGTGATTCAAAATGAAAACAGTTTCCTAGATGGTGTGACCACATTTGGCTCAGCATCTTGCTGAACACATTGGCCCACAGCACTGCCATGATTCCATGTTGGCTCCATGAGCCCAGACAGCAGCTTGGTAAAGAAATGCATCAGTGCTCTTTTGTGGCCAGCATGGTTTTAATGGTGTTCTGTATGTCTGTCTGTCTTTTTTTTTTCCTTTCAGAGGTTGTCGGTGTAGGATGTGTCCTCAATGGAGTCAGGTACAACAACGGGGACACATTTCAGCCCAACTGCAAATATAACTGCACATGTATTAATGGGGCTGTGGGCTGTATTCCCATGTGTACAAACTCACGCCCTCCCCTTGTCTGGTGCCCAAACCCAAAGCTGATTAAGATGGCAGGGAAGTGCTGCGAGCAGTGGATTTGTGACGACTCCAAGAAAATCAGGAAGACGTCTCCACGCCACATCTCCTCTGCAGGTATGGTGGGATTGAAGTGGACCTCTCCTTTGCCACTGAGGAACTGAACTCAAAGTATCAGCTTGCACTGCCAGATGTAGGAAACAGGTGCCAGCAATCCACCAATTGCCAGGCAGTGAGCACGAGCTTGTGCTCAGTGCCTGGCAATTGGTGGATTGCTGGCACCTGTTTCCTACAGCCAGACCTGTCAGGAATCTATCTTTGTGTGAACAATGCACAGAGAGTCCTACACAGCATGGTGAAGGACAGGACATACAGACTCCAGTGATGTGCTTGAACTCCTTAGTAGCAACACGAGATTGATCAAACATACTGGGGTGACAAATTCCTCTCTGAAGCATACATGTGCTGGAACTTTGAAAATGTCACAAGTCCTTTCTATTTAATTTTTTTTTTCTTTTTTTCTTTTTTTTTTTCAGTCTGTGCCCTCTGGAAAACAGAACACTCTCAGTTTTAGTTGAGACTGAGACATTATGTCTGGGTTATATCACTTTTTACTAGTTATGAGTTTAAACCCCCTACATCTTAGTAGTCTGAAACTTAGATAACACCTTGAAAACAGTTGCTGGGGTTGAAGCTTCACTGTCCATTTTAAAATTGGGCTAGTTTGTCTTTGTGTTAGTATAGGTTTTTAGCAGTTCTGGACTGATCACATTACAGAACTAATCTTCCACTTGACAACTCTTTTGTCTATCACAAGTATCTTCTTTTCTCATGCTCACATTCACTGTGTGGATAATACAGCCCATTTCACAGAGGTGGTACCATTTGCCTCAAACATGGCCCTAAGTGCTTATGATGGGTTCACCCTGCCAAATGCCATCCTCCTAACACTCTGTGATGCAATGTAATGATGTTTTTCATATTGGCCCCATTTCATATCCTGTCTCACAAAAGCAGAGCTCAAGGAGACATAGAATCCTTGAGGTAAGCCAGGATCTTGGTTCCTTAATGGTTAGGGATTTTTCCCCAATCCTTGGTCTATGTTTTTGTTCCATAAAACAAAAGCTTAGTCTCCTTTTTGTGGGTTATAAACATCAGAGTTTAGCCCTCACTTCTGTCCCTGTTCCTGACATCAGCTGGTAGCTTTGAACTGTGAGGCAGGTCCAAATTCGGAACATCTGCAACCAAAATTGGCCTTATGTTTTTATGGCCTATGTGCCAAAATAGGCATAACATAGATTTCCTTGCCTGACTTTTTCTTCTTCTTTAAGAAGTGAGAATAGCATTTATTAGATCTAATATAATAGTAAATAGAATAGTGAACAAGCTCAATGCAGCAGACAGTTTCTATCAGAGTTTTGCCTGTAAGCTTCACTGTGATTTGCAGACTGCTGGGGACTTTGGCAGGGTCTGAGAAGGAACTGAACAGGGGTTGTTGGCTGCTTTCAAAACAGAGCCCACCCTTCCTTCAAGTGACTGCCGAGCTCCCTGAGAGCTATTCAAGCTTCTTCCTCCCCATGAAAGGCTGTGGCTGCTTCCCAAGCCCCTCGGCTATCCAGCAAAGACTGACGACCACTTTCTGGTACAGGGAATCAATTGAATGGGCTCAGAACTAAACCTTCACAGTGAGATCAGATCTCATCCCTTTTATGCATCGGCTGGCGCAGGCTTCTGTAATTAAGTGTTTGTATTGTGGCAGCACCAGGAGGTCTCAGAAAAGGACCCCCTTGTGTGAGGCTGTGAAGGGAAATAAAGAAATGAGCCCTGGCCCTGAGCGCTCGCAGCCCTGGAGGGTCCGACGCAAGTAGGTCAGCGGCAAAGGGGGTGGGATGAGGAGGTTCACAGGAATGCTGAGACATTTCACTGGGATTTAATTATTTGGCTTAACAGCCTGAATGTGTAACGAGCTGGGAAGAGGTTGCGTAATAAGGAAAGTTGTCCCTGTTGAATAATATGGCGTTAATCTGGTCTCTGCAGCCTACGAGGGAGAGGATGAAGCCTGGCAGAAGAACTGCATCATTCACACCTCCCCCTGGAGTCCCTGCTCAAAGACCTGTGGGTTGGGCATCTCCACCAGGATTTCCAATGACAACGACCAGTGCCGGCTCCTGAAGGAAAGCCGCCTCTGCAACATGCGGCCCTGCCAAGTGGATATAACCAAATACATCAAGGTGGGGACTGTTTCTTCATGTGCCCCTTGGGCTTTGACTGGACATGGGGTTAGCCTTTGTTTGGCAGCATTCAGGCCTCTGAGGGCTGCACTTCTACAGGTATTTATCGTGCTGCAGAGAGGTCAGCAATGTGCTTCCACGTGCTGCAATGAAAACCTTCCCGTCAGAGCTTTCATTCCACCCAAGAAGTCCTTGCAAGGAAAGGCAAGACAAGTATGCTGTGCTCACTGATGTTTTGGATAGGCCCAAGACACAGATAGCAGAAAATCAATGATGCTGGTCTTGGCTTTGAACTGCACTTTGCAAATACTTGTAGCTTTTGGGTTCATGTGTCTAAACATCTAAATCTGTCACACCATAGGATCATAGAACAGCTAGGACTGAAAGGGACCTTAAAGATACCTAGGCTCAATCCTCCTGCCATGGGCAGGGACAAATCCCACTAGATCAGGTTGCTTAGAGCCCTACCCAACTTGCCCTTGAATCCTCCAGATCAGGGCTGTAAAATGCTTCCCTTAGGCTTCCAATCCCTTTAAATATTGGGAAGGTTGTTTGTATGTCCTACCTGTGCCAACAATGAGTATTAACCTGTCTTTTTCTGGTCTTCTCTGATTTAGCCTGGGAAGAAGTGCTTGGCTGTCTACAGAGCCAATGAACCAATGAACTACACCATCTCAGGATGTGTGAGCAAAAGTCCATATAGACCCAAATATTGTGGTGTCTGCACAGACAACAGGTGCTGCACACCTTACAAGTCCAAGACTATTGAAGTGAGGTTTCAGTGCCCAGATGGAACTGAGTTTTCCTGGAAAATCTTGTGGATCAATGCTTGTTTTTGCAATCTGAACTGCAAGAACCCCAACGACATCTTTGCAGACCTGGCTCATTATCATGATTACTCTGAAATTGCAAATTAAATTGGCTTAATGCTGGAATTGACCCATTGCTCTGATTTTACAGAGGTTTTAAAATAAAAGGAGAATCTTCATCCTCTGACAGTGTACAATTTGTTTTTTCCTGAGTTAGGATATTAAATCTCCTTGTTTTGCCACACAGTTTTTGGAGAGTCCTTGAAAAAGTAGGATTTTCACGCTAATAGACCTTCAACCATTAACCACAGCCTCTATTCCTCTTTGCAGATTCCAGGACTTGAATGACAATCTTGTTTGCACTGCCATTTGTTAGGCCAGGTGTTTCATTGCCCAAAGGAAAGACTGGTAGACGAGTATGACAGTAAAAGTATGGCTATCAGTAGCTTAGACATAAAATTCAGACATTATTACTGTAATTTCTTGAATAATTTGATCCAAGCTGGAAAATTAGCATTGAGACACTGTTTTTTTTTTCAACATTGGACTTGAGGCTTTGATGCTGCTCACCCACAGGACTAGGCTCTTGTCTCTGTGACACTGAGATCAGTCTAAGCACTCCCACTCTATCATTCTGGTCAGATCCTAGCCTGTGGTGAAATTAATGGGAAAAGCTCAAGGAGAAGGTTTATCCTAAAATCTCTGCAAGATGGGTTAGTCTGTACTAAGCTGGGTCAAAGAATCTGTGTCCTGCTCTCCTCCTTAGAGTCCCCTTAGTCTCTTGGAGTATCTTGTGCCAGGGACATTTTCACAGTCTCTCTACCAGCTCCGATCTTGAGGAACCTGCATATTCTGAATCCAAAATGTCAATCCCAGAGCTCATTTTTTCAGAACAGCCCCTCTTGTCCATGGATTACATATTGGTTCCACACTAGCTCTGCAAAAGTGAAGGATAAAATGTAGAGAGTCAGATGAGAGATGAAGGACATCACCCCACTTATCCACATAGAAATGGGGTGGTCTGTGCCTGGGGACCACCACCTCCTCCTCCTCCCTGTGGTGTTACTAGCATGCAGGTCCTGCTTCCCACTGCCACCTTGCCAGTGGCACATATCATTTTTTTACACGGATAGAGCAGAGGAAAGGAGATGTGTGCTTAAACAAGAAAGCAGGTGTTAGGCTTCCCGTCAGCTCTGTGGATGAGTGGGTGCAAAAGCAGAGGACATTCCTTGGAATAGCTTCTGGTGCATCTGTTGCAACTGGATTGCTACTTGGAATAAACATAAGTGTAAACATTTTTTGCAGAAGTGGTTTCACATACGAATGTCAGGAAGAGAAGGAAAAACCCCCCATCATTACCTTTCCAGGCAATAGATTTCTTAACACTGAAGCATACTGGACCAGCTCTTCTCCAATAGGTTGTTGGTACAGCCCCCAAGCACCATGACACATTCACTGGTCCTTCAGTTGGAAGACCTGAGCAGCAGAAATGCTTTTCTGCATGGGGAACAGGAGTGTCTGCTTGAAAAATCCCTGGTGGCCCAGCAGAACTGGAGGCTGGACCAATACGGCTGAACATTGGGTGATGCAACTGTTATAAATGAGTCACTTATTTTGGTTTAGTTCCAGTTGTCTGTCCTCATCTTAATAACCCAGAGGAGGCTAGATTAGTTCCCAAGAGACATAAATGTTTCTGGCTATGATAAATCAAATCTTTTGAGCAGGCTGGAAAAATGCAACTCCTGTGTAACAGGAGAAATGTAACATCTGGGAGAAACGTTGTACATCTTCAAAAGCTGTAAACTTCAATAGCATCTTTATTGATATACAAGGATTTGGCTCAAAAACTTTCAATGGAGGTAAGTCATTACTTAATTTAAAGCTTTTACTGTATCTTTTTTGAAGCTTTCCTGAAATATCCAATGGCAGAAAAGAGGGGTGATCCCTGTCTGCATGTTCCAGTTCAGGTGTAAATCACTTCTTCTGTTTTTCCCTCTGGTAACAAGGAGGAACCTGAGGACACCAGGCACTTCACAAGATTACGCTTATGACTGCCTTTGGCCTGGATGACATAACAGGAAAGGTCACTTCTGTCTTACTCACCTCAACACAAATGGGAGCTCAGTATTTGCACGATTGAGAATATTAAATTTTAAACTCCAGCACCTGGTTAAAAAAAGACCATGGGGTCATAAGAAAAAGAGGTCTTAGCCAAGAACTTGACAATGGTTTTCCAAAAGAGAAAATGGTTTGTATTGAGATGCTTAGCAGGGAAACCATACTAAGATCTTCTTCTCAACAAGGTCATGAAACATGACTTCAAATCCTGTGTTCTAGTTCTGGCCCATCTTAAAACACTACATACCTATCTACAAACAAATATCTATGTATATGTAAATATATATATATATGTATATGCACACAGAGACATATGCATGCATTTATATAACAATTGCATATAATACTATATAGAAAAACAACATGATGTCTGTGAATATACATGGTTATGTTTGCATATACATAGTCCTATGGTGCAATCTGTGTGTTTATGTATACAATCAGTCTGTCTTACATAAGAAAACAAGAAAACAGGATCAAAAGACATGTACAAAACTGAGGCACTTAATAGGCTTGCTTTGCTTTGCAATTAGCAAATGCTGTAACTGCCATAATCAAATGCTGCCATGGCTGAGAGACACAGCTTTCACTGTGAGATAAAAGAAGCCATTGTCAGCTAATGCATGACCAGCAGCTCCAGTGTGTGTTGGTGTTCACTGAAGTGAGTGCCTGGAAACCACAGATCTTGCCCAACTCACCCAAGATGTTTCTGTTTCTAGCTTGGTTTCCTTAGGGAACAAGGCACAGACAACTGTACTGTCCATTTGTCTGTCAGTCACTCCCTTTGTGGCAAATGTCGAACAAAGCAGAGAACAAATCTGAGCAGCACTGCAATTCCTGAAATAAAACAGAAAATAAAATACCAGGACAGGGGAGAGGCCCACCACATTGCCACTCTGAAACCCATATGCACCTGCCCAGCAGCCAACATGCCTTCAACATGGCCCAAGCACAGATGTACCAGTTGGAAAAGAGCAGCTATGGAGGAGGGAGAGCTGAAGGCATCACAGATGGGTAATAGTGGTTGTTTCACTGCTGTAAAAGGAGTTTCAGGGGATGATGGACACATATCTATAGCAAATCAAACCTCACTAGCTCTGCTTCTTATGCAACTGCTTGTCTGCCCAGAGACACTGAAAGGAGAAGAGCAACACTTGCAGCCAGTGAACTCAACTTGCAGTTTGTGTTGCATTAGAGATTCTTTGATTTAATGGATGTTTACAAGAAGATTAGTCTTAAGACTAAGGCAACAGACCCACCTTTGGATTCAGTTCCCTGGCTCCCTATGTGCTTGGGCAAATCACGTATCTTTACTTTTATGGTTACTGTTTAAATACATTAGGGAGATAGATCCTCAAAAGGCTTTCATGGATCTCACCCTTTGCTTTGCTTTTCTTTAGTTTAACAAGGCTCTACTGTTCATTGCCTTTGTTCAGAGTGAGAACTGCTCCAGCAGGAACTGATGCTCACTGTATCTTTCTTCAGTGCCTCATACAATGGGCCCAGGTCTCTGCTGGGACCTGAAAGCAGTACCATCATCCAAGAAACCAACAATAATACCATTGAGGAGGTACCAGGCTCCAGGCTGGTGCTAGATCCCTCTGATGCAGCGGTCCAGGGAAGGGCTTGAGAAAGGATAGGAGTGAAAAGTTCACAATCCAGACTAGGATGAGACAGTTTGACACACAAGATGCTGATGGCAATCATCCTGCTGGTCCTGTTGGATGGGACAAGAATGAAGGATGGTTTTGAGGGTGGCTCATGCTGGTATGAGTGGCAGACTCCATTTAGCTCCAGTGGCCATAGTCACATGCCTTCCATAGGGGTTTTACCCAAAGATATCATGGTGGCTCAAGCTGCCTTGTTTGGGAGCCACAGAAAGTGGGATAGCCACTCACTGTAAGATGAAAAGAAGCAAGAATGTGACTTATAAAGGTGCCTTTACATAGAGCACTGACTAGGATATAAAACACTGTTTTGGTGTGTGTGCCACTGGAAACAGGGTGTCATGCAGCTGCTTTATTTTTTACATGCTCACTGGGATTGTTCTGTGTCTATGTAACACTCCAGGAAGATCACAGTATTCAGAAACAGTGTGTCATCTTGTAAATTAAAAGTTGTTTTTTTTCTTCTCCCCCAGTTCTTTTAAAGCATTTATAAGATGAATAGTTTATTAAACTGATGCAGGCAGAATGCTCTCATGAACCACAGGCACGTATCCATACACATACATTTTTAAACTGTGAGTTTCCAGTTTAAACCATTCTGCAGTGTTATTTCTGTAAGCTTCATGTTCTGACATATATGAAAAATTAATGGCAAATACAGATTGGTTTGGCAGTGTCAGTATGAGTTACATCAACCACATAAAATATTACTTGTTTGTACAGCATCATGGTGAGGTTTTATAGGTGGCATGCTGATGTTATGGTTTAAAGATATTAAATAACCTCACTCATGGTAAATGATTAATGAATTTATGACTGACACCTCATTTGGAAGTTTAGGCAAGCAAAAGAGGTATGTTTGCCACTGACATTTCCTTGTCCAGTCTCCTTAACTGGCAAATGTCCAAGTGTGCACTTGCAATCTGTGACAAAGACCTGAGCTGGAGGTCACATAAAAATAAAAATAAAGAGACAGTAATGGGGTTAAAAAAAGACAGTCTGAGAGCATTTCCTTCAGTGTGAATCTTTTGGCAGTTTGGGAAAGCCAGGTGTTCCCCAGCTCACATTCTTTGTCTGCTGGTCTGTTTCTAGCTCTAGGTTTGGGATTTTTTTTCCCCTCCAGCACTCTTTCTGCACTTGGTATAGCAGAGCCTTTGAGCAAAGTGTGCTTCTTTCCCTGCATACACATGGCTTCTTATTCAGCACTCACATTAAAGAGTCATTACTGCATGGCCCTTCATTTACATGTCCTAAGAGCTAACCTCAGTAAGGATTCTACCATTTAATTCTAGAAGAAAATACTTGTAGCATTTTCACACAAATGGAATTTGCCTTCCAACCAGAGATGCAAGTGTAGCTCCCTGTGTGTATTTCACTGCTGTGCCAAGGGCTGGGTGACACCTTTGCCTGGGGCAGGCTCACCAGGCTCTAGAAGCAGGGTGACCATACCCTCTGCCAGTGCCAGGCCCACCCCATGGGACAAAAATACAGGTCTGCAGCCTCATCCTCCCTGCCCATTTTGCTGCATGCAGGGTTCTCAGCCTCGAAGGGACCTGAGCACAAACATAATACAGAATCATTCTGGTTGGAAAAGACTTTTAAATTATGGAGTCCAACTATAATCTAACTCTACCAACCATTAACCTAACTCTGTCAAGTCCAGTGCTTAAACCATGTTCCTAAGCACCACACCTACATCCTACATGCCTTTTAAACACGTCCAGGGATAGTGATTCAACCACCTCCCTGGGCAGCCTGTTCCCATGTTTAATAGCCCTTTCAGTGAATAAGTTTCTTCTTATATCTAATCTAAGCCTGGCATAACTTGAGACCATTTCCTCTTGTCCTGTTCCTTTTTACTCAGAAGAGACCAAGCCTCACCTCACTAGCATTTCCTTTCAGGTAGCTGTAGAGAGCAAGGTCTCCCCTCAGCCTCCTTTTCTGCAGAGTAGACAGCCCCAGTTCCCTCAGATGCTCCTCATAAGGCTTGTGCTCTACATCCTCCATGAGCTTTGTTGCCCTTCTCTGGAAACATACACACACACATGCCTGCACACACGGAACCAAGGCCCAAAAAGTCCAGGCTGGTGGTGGTTCTTGCTCTTTTCCTAGCGCCATCACTCATGTTGGCTTTGTCTGAAGCTGCCCCAGCCCTCCCTGAGTGTGACTGCCCAGCAAACAGCCCTTCCCTCTCCAGCCCCCTTCCTGCACTGACCTTGACCCTAATACCATAATCTACTTCAGCCATAAACAATTGCAGAGTGTCAGGTCACACAAGGATATTTTTTCCTGCTCTGCTGCAAGTCACAACTCACCACAGTGCTGCTGTTTGGGAAGAGCTGCCTGCCATCCCTTTTGCAACTCTTGGGCTCTTTTGGAGTTGCCCAGTGATGCTTGCTTCCAGCATCTGATGTACATCCCACAGCAACCAGTGCCAAAAATATGAAGGATCTATGGATTAGGGGACTGCCTCTTTAATTACAGCCAGATAACAACTCTCTTCTAGCCCCCAGGAGGTGCTGAATGAGCAAAGCATCCCCACGCTGAGTTCCAGAGAACAGACATTGAGCTGTTTGGCAGTTGCAACTAGAAGCCTTTTTTTTCCTTTGCCTTTTTTTCTCCCCCCCCCAGCACTGGTCAGCAGATGTGTTGTTTATAAAATGAATGGAGCCCTTAATGAAGCAATAGATAGAAACAGTGAGAGTCTGTGTCCATCTGTTACAAAGGGCTGAGGGGGAAGGGTTGAGTTCTTAAAATACCCTGACATCCTTTCTCTCATTTATTTAAACATTAGGCATAGCAGTGATCAGCTATCTACATAAAGCCTATATTTGGCTCAGTGGAATCACTAAATCCACACATCAAACAGCTGTTCATATATGCAGACCAGGAGAGACCCGTTCCAGTGACATGAAATAGTGTAAAACACTGGAAAAAAAGCAGGCAGCATGTGGAAAGGGGGAGGACCAAGCTGCAAGCAGCACTTGCAAGACAGAGCTCAATGTGTTGTGTTGGTAGAAACAACAGACAGCGTTACCGGGACACTGAGGATTGCCACAGACAATCTGCCCAAGATGCAAAAACAGACAGGAAGAGGATTCCAGCACTGGAGAGAAAAAATAAGCAGCTTTGCTATAAACTGTTTTCCCTCCAGCTCATCCCATTGCTTGCAACACATGACATTAATCATAACCCCCCCCAGCAGATCTAGGTTAAAGTTTCCAGCTGCTTAGACTCCCGAGACCTTTAAAGAGGAAAGCATCATCCTTCAGCACCAAAGTCGTGATGCAACAACGTGGTATTTGCACGTCCTCCCCCCTCCTCCTCTGCAAGGACAGGGAGGACTGCAAAATGAAAGCCATTTTGTAGTGTAGCCAGATTTTTGTACAGTCATGTCAAGGCCCAGACAGAGGTGGAAAGAACTCAGATTTCAGCATGACATCCTTTCTACTAGTGGTTTTGAAAAGCATAGAATACAGCAAAGATTTGGTATTGAGATACATTAATGCAATCAGGAAGCCTCTTGGTCTCCAAGAGCCCAGTCTCTCCTCGTCCACCACTTATAATCCCAAAACCACTGTGTGGGGGGAACGGTTTATTTCCTGGAAACCTCCTGTATTAAATGTGAATTTCCTCTACAGGAGCCCCTTGCTCTGTGGTGGCATCCTTTAAGAAAAGTGAAACCCCCATCTCATCATTTTTGGGTGTAATAACACTAGAGGATGCTGGCTAACTCTGTCTCCAAAAATAATGCAGAACTCAGCATTTGCTAGTTCAGAAAGAGATTTTATAAAAATTTCTAATAAATCTGCAAGCCAGTTGCATCTTTTCAGTTGCAGCATAAATGAAGGATGCCACAAGACCGGTACTGCAAGGAAAGAGGAGTCATATCTGCTTGTAAAAGGTAAGACATGACTCCTCTGTAGTGTCCTTCAGCTTTTCTGTACAGGTACACACTGTTCCTTGCCAGATAGATACTTTTTGCTGCAAAGCTGACATTTATAGTGGTCCTAGCAACTCCTCACTGCTCAGAAGTTCTTGCAGATCTCTTTGTGCCACAAGAACACTTGGATGCATTCCTCCCCATTAAACAAAAATAAAGTGCCTGGGCTTGACAGGCACACCATGGTGCCCTGGTGGAAGGAACGATCAGCCATTCCCAGAAAAATCTCAGCAAAGAATGTAACTTTGCCCTTCTTTTGTAAGATGAGTTGGCAAAAGTTCTCCCATTCTCACTGGCACTGGTTAACCAAATCAAGCCCTTTGCTGGTATCAGTCCAACCACAACTGCTGAGTCATCACATCTAACAGAGCCTTGCCTCAGATATGCCAAATATTTGCTTTTGTCTCTTCCTATCACAGAATTTTTTGTCATACAAGAGGAAGCAGCAGCCCAAAATAATTCCAGGAAAGTTGCAAACCCAAAAGTCTCTGAACACCCCAGAAGGTTTAATCAGTCACCAGGTGAGAGCATCACACCCTCACTGGGGTCCCAATGCAGAGAGCACAGCAGAGCCATTTTTGGTGACTGAGCTCTGTTTCTGAAGCATCTCCACAGCAAACAGCATCAGTGCTTCCATCTTCCCTGCACCCCACACAAGGGAGTCTCCAGCCCCCAGGAGGATGCTTCCCTGTGAAGGGCAGCTAATTTTTTAGCTCATGTTGCTCAAGCTGCAAAAGGTCCCAATCTTGTAACAGGAAAACACTGAGATAAATAGAAGCTTAAGGTGAGAAAAGGCAAGTGCTCTTTAAAGATGGAAATAAAACTGGTTTAATTCTCTCTTGCACTTTTAGATTCCTCTCTCTTTTATATTTGGGGAGCTTTTTAAAACTTATTTGTGAAGGGTTAATCCATTCTCTCCTTTACTGAAGTTGGATTCTTGCAAGACATCCAAGAGCAGCTTCTAGAAATGTGACATACACAATTTCAGTCAGGAGGCCCAAATACCTCCCGAGAGTGGCAAGGACCATGTTGCACATCAATGGATTCACAGATCAGAGTGGGAACAGAAAGGATGCAATGAGCATGGCACCATCTCCAGCAGGGAACAGACCAGAGATCAATGCACTCGGCAGAGCTGTTTGGGGAGACAAAGAAAACTTCAAACAGCAAATACATAGTACTCTGTACCAAGCCCTCAATTTTGCTATGCATTTCTTGGAGTTAAATTACCCTTTGGTACTTTGAACAGCCAGTCACACCAAACAGTGAAATGTTTTGTGTTTTCTTAGTAGAAATAGTAGTAGGCTGGAATGGAAAAAAACCTCTGAGTACTAAATTAGGGAAGGGCAGAGAAATGAGCAAAAGGAAAGAACTGATTGATACAAACGGATGCCAAGAATATACTCCCACTGAAAAAAGACTATTACACTTGTTGTAAAACATTAAGACACCAAACATTGCAAAGTTACAAATTTATTTGTTTTGAAATAAATACAAATACTTCATTAAGAAACTTTTCTTGATAGACTTTACACAATAGCTTTATTCTTTCTCAAAATTGTCTTTTCTTCTCACAAACTATTACGAATATTCTACACAAGAGCTGAAGTTAGTCAATATAAAGTAACCTAGATGGCGTTCCTCTGAACAAGCAATCCCAAAATGTTAACGTTTGCTATTTAACTTCTCGGCATTTGAGTTTTCTTGTTTGTGTGAGGACTGCAATGCAGCAGGTGTGCACTGGAGCTCAGGAAATCCTGTCCCACTACCTACCAAAGAACAAACTTAAGAACACCCAACTGTGGAAATCTGACTGGTGGAAAGGTATCAAGCCACTAGCATCAAAGAAAGTAACCCAAGGTATCAGGAGGCTTCATGAAGATGCAGAACCAGCAGATCATTGCGTTTATGCACTCATTAAGCACTGTATTTCATGGATACAGTGTTGCCACTCCATAACTTTGTGGAATATACTTCTCAGCACCAGTGAGATCTCAGTTTCAAATCTAGTAATTAGTGGCAGTTGAACATACAGTATCTAATTACATGCCATCCTACTTATTCATCTCTCTTGACAAAGAACAGCTGGATCTGGTTTCACTCACAGAATTCCAAATTTATCACAATTGTGCTGGACACAAAAACTTGAGCTGCAAAGATAAGAAGCTTTCTGAAGGAAAAATCAAGCTGTTTCTGCTTTGCTGGCATTTACGGCTACCCTATTTGTTACAACTACACCAGCTTTTGTGGTATGGTAAGCCCTTTGGCCCAAGATCCCAAAGAGGAAACGCTACCTTCTGTATTAAGTCTCGTCCTCTTTTGGCTAAGCAGGTTTTAGGGTCTAGGAGGGGGGAAGAAAAGGAAGACTGGAACTAAATCTCAAAAAAAGTGAAATAAAAAAGCTTAAAGATTTAGTTCATCTTAAACTCACATTAAAATTGCCTATTTTAGTAGTATATTATTGTACATAGGAAAACAGGCTTGAGTACTAATGCATTAGAAGGCCTATAAATGTACGATACATTAACTTGCCTATCGTTTGAAGTCAAGCTATATACAATGAATTCAACCCCAGCTTCAATACGAGGCCAGAACACATTTTTTTTGTTTCCTTCTTTAAAAGCAATCCATAACAGTGATTTTTTTTTCTCCCCCTCTTCGAAACTCATCTCAAATTGTGCCAGTTTACTTCAAGAGAATAAGAGATAAAGGGGCATGTATCAGCTTTGATTTTAAAAGAGGATATTAAGCAAGTCTGCTTTGACTCTGAAGTGTTTACAACCACATCAGCTTTTGGCAAGTATCCTTTAGAATTTGGCATCCACTGAAGGAGGGCACAATAGCAGCAACTGTCTGAGTTACAAGAATAATGATAGAGCAAATGAGATGCTTCTTTTCTTTGGTCCCTGTCAGACCCTGGTGAACAGAGTTCATCCTACAGAATAGCTTGAGATTAATACCAGTTTACGTTTTTGTGATACACAGGGGGCATCCACTACTTTTTCCACACCATGACCAGTTTAAACCTCCCACAGCCACCTAACAAGACACTTCCATGGACTTGGGACTTGATTGTTCAGCATTGCTCGCCGAGTTCGGCGTCAGCTCGATGCGTGTGTCTGTGTGGGAGCGGTTCCTGGCACCATCCCCGGTGTGGGATCGGCTCCTCGTTCCCTCCCCAGTGTGAGACCGGCTCCTTGTTCCCTCCCCGGTGTGAGACCGGCTCCTCTGTCCTTCCAAAGAGGTTACACTGGAGCCAGAAGCAGTGCGGGATCTCATCAGCCTGGTCATGCTAGCAGAGGGCACTGTAAGAAGAGTCTTTCATTAATGCTTTGCTCTGTGGGCTTGGAAGGAAGCCCTTGCCACCCCTCCCCTCCAGCCCTAGGTACACTTGGAGAAGCTTTCAGGTTTGAATATACACTTCCCATGGTAGCTTCAAGTGCAGAAATACCACTGCCCAAGGAACCCAAATTACTAAAGCAAAATTGATGAGCAGGCCTGAGGGATTCAAGACAGTGCTTTATGGCATGCTGCTGCAGCTGCAAGAACACAGAGGAAAAAAAAGAAGAGACTCATGAGACCTCCTGCAACTTTCAGGTATTTAACCTTTGCTGGCAGCCCAATGCACCTTCAGAACAGCAGCTGTCAGAAGCACATGAAGGACAAATGGCTACAAATTAAAGAACTAAGGAGGGTTTAAGTTTTTTGTGCAGCTTATGAATCACCTCCTGTGTTCCAATACAGGGACACTATTACAAACATCCACCTGAAAACATCAAGATAAAGTAAAGCAGGTATTTGTCAGTATAAGCTGGCAGCAAAGCTCTCTATTTACTGATATAATTTTGTCTGAAAACCCCTCTACCAGACACCACCACAGGTGTTGCTTTTTTCCCTTGCAAATGCATATCCAACAGGGAAAACATCACACATCTGGGATCATAAGATTTTGAGTGCTTAGATGCCCAACAAACTTTGGTAGCCAGGTAAACCATTCCATAAGACTGATACTTACTGTATCCCATTCCCTGAACAAAATATTTGAAAGCTTCTGCAAGCTTGGCAGGCTGGAAAAGAAAGAGTAGTACTGTATTCAGTGCTTGGCAAGATGGTTACACTACAATGTTATAGACACCATAATTATCTTATCTGAACAGGGACACCTTAAATATTCTCTAGGATCTATTGAATGTCTGAAATTTTCACTTACATGAGAAAATTCCATCATTGCCCTCCCTCTCTTCCCCCGCCCCATTACATTAACAAATGGACATGTGCATTTGCAAATGAGGCTTCCAGAGATGTGGCTACAAGTGGTGTGAGCCTGGCCCAAACTTTGCTCATGCATTTACTGAGGTAGATGGGCCACAGTAAAACGACTGGACTCATAAAACATACAAAGCAGTTCACACACCATTGGTAATTCAGCAATTGCAAATTCAGCTGATGGGCAAAAAAGCTCTTCAGGAATACATAAGCACAAACTGCATATGACTGACATTCTTGCAATGAAGGACTCATTGGTTTTCTCTGCTGCTAACTCAGTGGCCAAATAAGCTTCAACCTCAATTGTTTGCCTTGCAATTATTGCCTGCATTTTTGCTATAATTTTATCTGAATAAGTTCAGAGAATGGAGTATATAAAGAGAGGAGCAATGCACATATCCCTTTGTGGCTTTAAAAAGCCTTTTCTTCCCTCCCACTGTTACAGCATGCACTGCCTGTTCAGGGGCATGCAGGTCATTACAAATTCTTTTTTTTTTTTTCCTTAAGTTTGAGAACATCACAGTATATTGCTTAGGAATCTGTTTGGAACACATCACACCTTAAAGCTGATTCACTGATCAGCTCTTTCAGTGAAGCAACACTAAACCACAGGTAAATTTTAATTTTCCCAGCATGGTTTTATTAGCAGCCTTGGAATTTATACCTAAATATGTTATAGAAACTCCAGCTCATTCTCAGTCAAGCTGGGTCACTGCATGGGAGAACATGGTGCTGTTACTTTCTGCCTCCCACTTTCCTCATCTATACTATAAATAGTCCAAATAAGAATGTTTTTAAAGCACTGGTGCTCAAGCCTTAATCCATGTTATCTTAGTAGACAGGCATAAAACAATACCTCTGCATTCCCACCTCAGACCTATACTTGGTTAACACTGGAATATAAGTGGAAATAATATCCCCCTTCCAATCTTAATTTTGCACTCCATTGGCCTTTTAAAGAAAAAAGCAAGCTCAGATGACCCACTGACATCACTATTCATGAAATCATAACTATCCTTTTGGCTGACTTTTAGGAACAGCAAGTACCCTACAGGAAAACACCCATTTGTTGCAGCCTGACATGCTGCAGAACAGGATTAGTAGGATTTCCGTCAGCCAAATCCTACCTGGGAAACTTGAGGGAGCCCACCACAGTCAGCCATCTGAAACAGAGATGAGAGCAGCCAGTTAGCATACTGCCAGAGGAACTCATTTATGTTCAGGATATATTAAAATGACCTTTTAAGCTGTCTGGCAGAAAAACATTTCCTTTTGTTGCATGAGTAACATACATGCGGCACCAAAGAAAGCAGTTAAACACTTCTAAAAGCTAGGGCTGCACCCCAGAAAACCCCAAAGCATCTTGACCCTCAGGCAATGAATCAGCTGGACTTACAAATAAATCTGGGGGGGTTTTTTGGTAGGCAGTGATTACCAGTTTCTTAGAAACTAGCCTATTAGTCCTGGTTACAAGCTGAGCTCTGAATTACAGTAACATGACTCAGTTTTGACCTGCATGACAAACAGGGGAGAACAAACACCTAGACCTCAGAGGTGAGAGGGAAAAATGATTTGCTGAGATTGTGGATGGCAAGCATCAGCCTGACCTGCCAAGGGAAGCAGAGAAAGCCAAATTAGAAAAGCTATCTAAAGTGCATGCAGTATTTTTGGAGCACTTCATTTTTCCTGCCACTCCACCCCTCATAGCAATCCCAACAAAAACAGTCCTGTTCCAAGGAACACCACAAGCTGAAAACAGTTGAGTTGTGAATTACAGGAAACCCCAAATCCTATCTAGGATTCATTAGCAGCAAAACAGGCCTGTAGCAGGATCTGGCATCAGCCATATCCCTGGACCAAGCAAAGGCTGGCCACTGATGGAGGAGATTTTTTCTTAGGGTCACTCTGTCATGTCCATGTAGTAGGTCAACAGTGTAACTCCTCAGTGTTAGGAGGAAAAAGTAAATTTAAAAAATCATTGTTTATTATAATTTTTACTGACCTGATACTGAAGAGATACAGTAAAAGTTCCAGGCAGAAGCATGACCAAACTTGTTTCACTGCTGGCATGCAACTGCACTCATTGCATTTTACATCATCAGTAAAAAGATGAAAATGTTAACAAGCTTTTGGAAATATAGAGAGTCCCTTCTAACAGTAAGGTGTCCTTGACTGTGCTCATGTGAGAGGCAGGATGACAAAATCATGGCTGATAGATCAGCTGCCTGTTCATCTGACACTGCTGCTGAGGGACAGGCAAGCACAGGGACAGAATGAGTCGCTTTGCACTTCCCCTCTGCTGTTGGTTTTTCCAACCTTTCCAAATATCTTGAGATCAATTTTGCCAGCACTGCTCAAATTCATTATGGGTATGTGAAATACTAAGTGTTTCAAGCCTCACCTCAAGTGTTTTGAAATGAGGGAGATGAGAAATTCCCTGTTGTTAACTTGGACAAGAGGCCCCTCCTCTGGTTTATCCCACTAGAATACTCTTACCCTGGCAGAACTGTCCTTCCACATCAGAACTGGACTCTCACTGTGTTATCTGTGCTGCCACACATTGGTGGCATTCTGCATTTTTAGTTAATATCTGGTTTATTTTAAATGAGGAAAAGTTATTATTTTTTTTAAAAAGAGGGTTTTTTTATTACCTTCAGAAGTGTGGTCCTTGTTGGGTCCAGCTTTGAGTTGCATTCCACCTGTGTTAAAGAACAGCAGCATAAGGCACTACACACAAGATTTTATTTATGAACTTCTGTCTGAAAACAGATTAAAAACTTGTTTCTGTTCCAGGTTTGGTATCTTAAGCTTCTGCACAAAACCTCTCTGTATGTATGTATATATATATATTTAAACCCAAGTAGTTCAGTTCACATTTCTGACTTTTCCACGTACAAACGAACCCAGTAGCTGAGAATTAGAGAAATTTTATCTTTTTCTGGGACTCTGGTGGCAACAAGTGTTGTTTATCTTGTGATTTGTGGGGTCATCTGGTAGCGACCCAAGTGGTGAGCAGCCATATGGCCAGAGGCCAGCAGACTGGGCATGCCCATTAAGGCACAACATTTGAAGTCACCCAGTCATCTGGGGCGAGTTATAATGGTCAAAAAGAAGTCCTTCGCTTCCATAGTGACCCAGGGCAAAGCTCCAACACCACAAAACAAGCTAAAATACCAGCAGCAGATCCCCCTCTAAAGGAAAATATTTGCGGTTCACTGGAACTGCTGTGGCGATTGTTCCTAATGCAGTAGCTATTACATAATGGGGCACAGACAGAGGGGACACAGAGGGAGGAATTAATGGCAGCTCTCCCACGGTCTGCAAAAGCAGAGCCAGCTGGGCTGGATTGATAGCCAGCAGGGTTTCTGTGTGGACCTGAGCTCACACAGCTTCTTGGCTGGCCTGACCATTAGCTCGGTGGCAAAGGAAACACTCACCACAGCATCCACTGCTGGGGAACTGTCACCAACCACCAGCAGGACAGGGCATCTGCAAGGAAGCACACAGATGTGGTATTGTATCTGTGATTCAGCCTGGACTTGCCCTAGTCTGAATTATATGTTGCTGAAAGGAGTCATTTCACCTGTGTGAAAATGATTTGGTTTGTATTCAACACCTGAAGCACACATCAAATCCACTTCATTAGCTGCAGATCTGCTGGCATGCTCTGATACCTTGCCTAAGAAACTCTCCTTTTGCCCACCTCATAGCAATCAGACCTTCCCAGTGCTCTAGTGCTTTGTTTTGTAAGAAAGTGAATGTGGGCATCAGAATCAAAATCTGCTCCCCACCTGGATCTGTCATCCAATTTCAACCAGACTGGCAGAAGAGCAGAGTCTCAAAGTCTTCTATGTGTAAACATAGCACAAGTTTTGTGGCAAAAGTTGCAGGATAACTGAAAAGCTATTAGCAGAACATCTGGCAGATAGCCATTCTCATACCCTCTCAATCTCCCTGAAAGTTTGTTTTTGCTTTTAATGATTTTTTTTTTCTTTTTTACATTCTTTTGGTTGCATAGGCACAACTTAAGTGCATTCAGAGCTACAGTTTCTATTAACTAGGCCATATTTCCAGGTGTAGTGAAGTAAATCTACTTTTAAAGTACTTTGAAATTGCAAGTCTGCAGATACACAGTGACAGGAACTTCCTACATTTCCATTTGAGCTAATGACCCTAAAGTTTGAAGAGAAGTCTTTCTAATGATGGTCCCCGACTTTCACTAACCTCTTATCTCCTACATAAACTTACAAGACCCTTTTCTAGCACATAAGGTACAGCTCTGCAATGAATGTGATGCACCCGCTGACCATACCTCTTAGCTCACATCATGAACTGGTAGAAAGTAAAATACTTACTGAAGGGTGACAACATTTATTCCAGGAATAGGACGCTCAATCTCGAGGTCTCGACGACTACAGAAAAAAAAAAAAAAAAAAAAAAAACCTCCATATCCTTCTAGTCTGGGGAAAGCACAGATACTCACACACATTAATTTATTCTGATATATGTTGTAGCCTCTACAACTGACAGGGAACCGCTCTTAGACTGAAGTATCAATGTCTTAGTTTAGGCCCAGTGTACCATCTTTCTCCTCACAAATGCACAAGGCTCTTCTCCCATAACACATCACCTGAGACCCCTAAAGCACTGTCAATCAGAACTTTATGCTATGGGAATGCAAGTAATTCCACAACATAACACTGGCTCTAACAGCTGGACAGTCTCTTAATACAGTTTCCAGTTAAAAATCAGGTAAATGTATTTACCTGTTGTAAGAGTTGACAAAGAGATGGAGGTTGGTTTGATTCATATCATTAATAATATGCTGACGGTAAGTTTGGATCAGGTCATGGTTGCTGTGAATCTCTTCCTACAGTGGAGACAGAATCGTTCAGAATAGGGGCTATTTTCTGAAAGGATCTGAAGACATGGAACAGCAGTTGTGTATCAGACTCATATCTGCACAACAGGAGTGCACCTTTAGGGAAGGGACAACTTCTAGCACCCAGTGGTGTCACCCAGAATTAACATTAGCTTATGACTGCAGCATCACATTTCTTGCTTTAGAACTTCAGCATATTGTAATGATCTTACCACTGCAAAACATGTAGCTGTAGTGCAGATGGCTAGTCAGACAAGTGTGAGGTTTTAAAACATAAACAGATTCAGGGTAAGAAGCTCAATAAATGTTTCCAGGGTAAAGCAGATGTTGAAAGCTTACAAACATATGTGATGTAGAACATAGTTGTTTCACAGTAGCAAATAACTAAGCCTTGAGGACTGCAATAACTAACATTTTCAAACAGTTTGGTTCTTTATAGATTAGTTCCTTGTTCTCCTGGAATGGAGTTTTCCATTGCATTTACTAACAGCTTCAAGCACAGCAAAGCAGTCTCAGAAAACAGTAAAGCACTTTCAGATAAAGTAGGCTTTCATGGAAGACCACCATTAGTACTAAAACCAGCTGTGCCAGAATTGCAAGTATATTATGATATACTAAATAAATAAATAAATCTGCAGGACCATTCTGCTCAGAACACAAGCACATTGATGTTTATACTCATGGTAAGTGTTGGCAATCTGAATAGGGAGCTGCCACTACTAGAGTTGTCAAGTTGTGGGGCCACAGCAAGCCTCATGGCAGGGTAACACCCCAAAAATACTGGGAACACAAGTATGAATCCTATCTCTCAGCTTAACTTTGTTGCTTAAGAGAAGGCTTCTCCCATTCTCCCATCCCCACGAGGTAAACACAGATGACTGAACACATAAGAGGTATCTTGAACATTCTTACCTTTCCAAAAAGATGGGAAATGACCATGTCTGGTAAAGCATTTGTCCAACCTGAAATCTGAACAGCAAGATTATCTAAATATCTGATATTAAAACAACCTTTCAGTTACTCACAAGCAGACCACTGGATGTTTCTCTACTGCCCTCATACATACAATATCCTAAACTACATTTTTTTGTCCCTCACTCAAAAACAAAAACACCATTAGAGTTTGTTTGAGTCATTCTCATAATTCAGTTTTATAGGGAACACATTACTAGTGACACAGGGATATAAAGAATGAGTCCCTGCAAGAACACCATGCAAACCAGCCAGATGGATGTCATTTAACCACACTGCTCCCAACCACAACACAACATGCTGGATCTGGTACCTAAAGCTCATGTCCCAGAGTTTGTGTTCTTGCTTTGGAAGCACAGAAGGAAACAGGGCACCCACTGCACTCCTGATGTCAG
This sequence comes from Florisuga fusca, assembly GCA_038090715.1. Taxonomy (NCBI): domain Eukaryota; kingdom Metazoa; phylum Chordata; class Aves; order Apodiformes; family Trochilidae; genus Florisuga; species Florisuga fusca. The sequence goes on along the minus strand of JAAWXA010000015.1, from coordinate 20,546,504 downwards.
CAATACTTGGGAGAAGGAGGGCAGAGGCACAGATATGAAAAAAATTAATTACAGTGAGACACTGAGATAATCCAAATGGGTCAACTGGTATATGTCAGTGTAGTGGAGTTACTAAATATGCTTCCAGCTTATAAAAATAAACTGGTAAGCAAAATTATTTTTAAAACATCAGTAACTAAGCCACTAAGCCTTGGAAGACTGTTACCACCCAACTGTGGAAAGTTTCTCCTAGTACTATAAGATTGCCATTACATTTAGTATCAGCCTAGACATTTACAGTGGGTTGACTCTGTGTGGTTCAAAAATGACACACTGATTTTTGTACTTCTCAGTGTTTATAACAACTGTATCATTCAGGGTCATGTTTAAGTGAATGGCAAAGTGCTTGCCATCAGTTTGCCCTGCAAAATGTTTTAACAGGTTAAATCTGAGTGACAAGAAATGTAATATTTCTACTTAGTTATGTATTGGTTCCAGAAAGACTTTTGAACAAGTTCTCAGAGTGTTTTCCCACATTGAAATCTTTCTTACAACTATAAAAAATACAGCTGAATGGAGCTCCTTTGTATGTAAACAATTTCACTTAAAGTCTGGTTGTGTGGACAATCTGTTCACAGTTACAGTAGCTAAATGCATTTTTCAGTGGTTTTTTTGCCATCTAAGACTCAGCTAGATAACTGAAACCTTTGATAGATTGTTCTGAACATTCTTCTGTGCTCTATTTCACACTTTGGTTTGTGGTGTCAAACAAAGCCATGGAGAAGAACTAAATGTTACACTATTCTTGCTGTTTCCAACACTACTTCATTTCCAGGTTAAACTAGGTTTTTTTCCCAGTACTTACTAGCTCTTAAGAATTGTACATACCCAGTAGCTCCATTATACCATGGGTATCTGTTTCCTCAAAAGTACCTATTTTTATCACTAACCCTGCAGGAGGTATGTTTGCAAATGGAAGACTAAACCCCAAAAGAATTATCCTGGGATATTTTGTGTCTGCAGCCATGCCTTGACACACAGGCTTGCCCAGCTCTTCATTATCTGACAGGGTCACAGTATGATTTATTTTTCTAACTTAAAAATGTTTACCTTAGTTGCTGCCCAGTCCATCCAACCTTCAGCACAAGGGTTTACATTAATTAGAACTAATCCTTCCACCATCTCTGCATGGTTTAACTGTAAAACAAAAGGTTTGAGATTCGTCACGTATCATTTGCAACTTGACAGTCAGCATAAAATTTAAATTAGCAAATTATCTCCCGGGGAAGAAGGTGGCAAGTTGAGTTTTATCTTGCACAAAGCAAACATATGTATGGAAAAAAAAATTTTCATTAAAGCAATTCAACAGAACAGCTGGAGAACATTAAGTTTTAACTTCTTCTCCACCCTCAGTTTAAATAGAGAACTCCCATTAAAAAAATCTTTTGCAAATTAACTGGGTAGAGCCCAGGCTTTAAAATGGAAAATCTAGCTCTTCTGGATTAGCTATCCCGCAGGTTGTGGTATTTCACTTAAAAGCCCAACTGCTTACTTAAACAGGCACGGCAGAGCAGGAATTCTCTGCACACACTACAGGGGCTACAACACATCAGGGAAACCAGGTTTGGGGCTTTAGGGAAGTTCCACAAAACTTACAGCAAATCGGGTTAAGATGTAAGCACCAGCTCCAGTTCCCATTCCTATAACGCTCTTCAGCCTGCACAGCAATGAAACAGAAGAGACAAATGAGGAAGACAGAACCCAAACCAAACAAACCCATGTCAGCAGCCTTCCTCTTTCACATGTCGGCATGTACCTACAGAACACTGGCTGCAGCTCAGGCAGATCATGGACCCTTAGCAATGCCACTGGTCCCAGTAAGGAGCTCAGGGAGCAGCTTGTTGGCTTTTCAGCAGATTTGCAGGACGCTTGTCCTCGTGCATGGCAGGGCAGCAGCAATTCTCACTTAGCTTTAAATAGCTATACTGAGCAACATTAGCTTTGTTCCAACCCTGGAAGGAAATGGTTAGCCTCTACCAGACAAAGTTACAAGATACCCTCCTGAAATCTGCAGCCTAAATACAAAGCTCCCCCCGCCCCAGGCTCCCCCTGCCCTCTCTGGTACAGATATCCAACTGGGATGCTGATTCTTCTCTAACAGGGGGCTGGCAGGAAAACCTCTCCTGCTATCCAGCCACTGGGGTGATTTAGTTTCAACTTCATAACCAAATAGGGCAGAGACAACCCAAATATTTGCATTAACTGAAAGTGGGTTTTAAAGCATTGCCTTCAAGGTCTTAGAAAATACATGGAAGGGAAGACTATACAAAACCACTCAGAAAAACAGGTTATACAATGCTTTTAGGAAAACACCTGAGGATAGCTTTCATTCTCCTTAGCAACATTAAATCAAGGCTTTTTAAGTACACTCCAGTTTAATTGATTTTCAAGGTACCGACATTATATTAGCATTTTTTTTTTTTTTCCAATGCAAAAGCAGAACTGTCAACCTTGTGCCTTGCAGTAAGAGTTTCAAAACCCACATCTCTTAAGGAGCCAGTGAGATAACCTAGTCCAAGTTACTGTAACAGCTGGTTACAACAACTAAGCAATGTCTAAACTGGGGTGCTGGTCTGAGACTAAACCCCACCCCCAGAAGTCCATCCTGTCTCTTCCCCAAGGTTGCCTAACTCTGAATTTTCTCAGCTTGATTTTAAAACCCCTTCAAGGTGTCTACCTGCACCCTTCATTGTGTACCAGGAGCACCAGCTCCAGAGAGGAGGTACTTTCCTCAGCTGCAGCTCCTGATAACATTAAGCTTTATGGAAGGAGACACACACAGACTTGTTGCAGGGAGACAACAGAAGAACACTGCCAGTAGGTCCTTTGGCACTGGCAGCCTGATGACATCTGCACTTGGTCAAAGAAGAGGCTTAAGGAGGTTGGAATGACCCCCTAAGGCACTTCAAGCCACATAAACAAAACATTTAAGAGTCTTCAGATGGGACCATGATTTTTTTTTTTTTTTTTTCAGCTAACCACACAGGAAAATGTGGGTGGTTACAGTGGGAAGAGCAGATTCCCTGTGCCCTGCTCCACTGAGGGTGACACAGAGAAAATACTGTCGGAAGCCCCTAAATTAGGCACGTGGGATTTCACTCAAAAGTTGCTTCCTGTTTAAAAATAAACAGACATTTCAAAAAAGAGCAGAAAATAACTTCTGTCAGAAACAAAGGCAAAAGAGTTGCATCTATAACAGAGGAACTGAAAAAACAACCACCACTGTAACTCAAACAAAACGCCAGATAACCAGATCAAAGGCTCAAGGGCAGCACAGGAGAATGTCTGCTCTGCCTGGCTCTTTTGGTGAGCCACGGAGAGAGAAGAATGAGGAAAATATATAAATAATGCTGCACTCACCCAAACTGTTTTAAGATTCCAGGAAGCATTTCAGCCAGCTGATCCATGGAGGGATACATGTACCTATAACAAATGTGTTTGTGGAGTTACTGCACCACTTTAAGTAGAGAAGCTGGGGTATCTGCAGACAGAGCACTCATTGTGGATTTAATACCAAATGTGCTCATTACAAGACCATTGACAGTATGAGCTGAATTTAAATCAGGAGCAAGCACAAGTAAGTAATTTAACAGAAATATGAGCATAATCCATATGGTACTTTATGTGAGTTATAGGATGATACATGTCTGGTCTGGCTGAGAGCAAAACAGACCATAATGATCTTTTCCAAGAACAGTTTGTGATAAAATTTGTGATAAAGTTTGAACTTGAGGTGACTTTTCAACCACATTCACCACACTTATACTTCTGATCCACCAGAATAAAATTTTTCCCATGTTACAGAATCACCAGCTACAGCAATGAGATCAAGATCTCTGACACAGTTTGCATGCATGCTTTCAGGGACCTACAAATTACCACAGGATAAATGAGGATAGCTTTCCATTAATATTGATGGAGAAAATCAATGCACAGGAAGAGCTAGAAAGTTTTGAGGAAGTTCAATAAAAAGAGCTGTCAGTGTTTCTGGTTCTCTGCAGAGCAGAAGTAAAACTTTGAGAGAAGGAAATTCTGAGCAAAGTTTCAACTTAGCAGCACACAGACAAATGTCCACCCAAAAGTAGCATGAGAACATCTGCCTAGGATGTAGCCAAATCTCTGCTTCCCATCAGGACTACACCTAATAATTTTCTAGTTTAGTCTGCAAAATAAAACAAAACAAAAAGCCAAATATTGAAAAACCACATTAAGTTTTTTTCTTAGATTTTCTTGTTGGGAAACTACACTTTATCATGCCAGAAGCTAGGGTCTCCACAACAGCTATGACTTGACTTGAGCATCTTTGTCTCCCAGCTGAAGGGCCAGGAGAGATAATACAGCTTCATGTGCTGTCATCAAGACTTTATTATGCAGTGGTCTTTACCAGCATGTAGCACAGATCATGATGCAGCTGACAACTCAGAAGTGTTAATGCTTGTTCAGGACATGAGGGCTAAGACACTTAAAAGCTCATGATTCAAACACATGCAAAGGGGGGGGGGGGTGACTGAAATAGCTTTGTAGGCTGCTCCAGTAGATAACTGGGCCAGTTGACACAGGCTGAGAACATGGCCCATCATGACCTCTTCAGCATCAGACCAGCTTAAAAATTAAAAAGGGAAATAGACTGGGTACATATAAGCTTCTTAACAGCTAGTTCTTAGCCTTGTACCTTCTCCTTGTCATGTTGGGGCTTCCTTCCTGAAGCCAGTGTCTGACCAAGGAGCATCTTAAGGCAAACCTGTCTCATCTGAATTTAATGGGACAAATGTTTTGGCCAAGACAGAGCTCATGACACGTAAGGTTTCCAAGAGCTCCAGCATCATACATGACACACAGTCAGGAGCACATAGCTATGATACTGGATACACTTTGTTACTGTCCCACAACTTGAATTTTCCACGTAAGTTACCAAGGTGGCTTAACATCTACCGTGCTGCCATTTCATTAAAAAAATGGACTTAGGAATGACCAGTACTGGCCAATGACTACCTAGTTTATAGTAAAAAATTAGATTTGTTATTTGTGTTCAGGATGTCATTACTAAACAAGGTAACTCAATATTCAAATTGACATATGTAGACATCTGTCAAGGAACTGCTTTATAAGCACTCAGGTTATCAGGGATAAAACACAAAAGCTCAGCCCCAAAGTCTATTGTGAACTGGCACAACATAAAGGAGCTCCCAAGGCTCTAGTACCTTAGAAACTGAGTGTCAGGATTTAAGTTCAAATGCCAACTACTGTTTTTGCTTCAAGTGCTTTTTAAGTAAACTGCAGATCAAGAATCTTTTTTCCAGAAAGAGGATAAGTTTGCAAGAATGGCCTGTTTCCCTGGCAACTCACCCAGCTTGGAAAGAAGGTGCTCCATCCTGCTGACCAGGTGCATCCACATGGCAGACTGCAAAGTGCTGGGTGATTTCCTGCATATCCTCAAAGTTGAAAAGAGGATTGAAGCAAGTTTTATCTTTAGAAGAAGAAATAAAAAAAAAGAAAAAGAAAAGGAATAATTATGCTGTAACAGTAAGTTTGCAGTTATAATAAAATCCTTTATTAACTTGTTGTGCAAGTCAATAAAAAGTTGGTTCAATCAGGTGAGTTACGTTATAGGCTGTGTAAAGAGGCAGTCCTTGATTTCTAAGGGGAAAGAACAATAAAGCCCTGCTGCAAAGCAACCTGTGCTGGCTTGCTTTAATTCCTTGAGGCAAAAACCCTGAACAGCTCCTTGCTTGTGGCCAGCCAAGGTTTATCCTTCCAGAGGTATTTGCTTGGTATACCAAGATCTCTAAAACCTATTGTTTGTGAACAGTTAAAATATTAATAAAACAGTGAGGAGTTTTCATGCCAGGTTTGGGTTTAGATGAAATTATATATTTACTTGTCCAGCCATTTTTCTTTGGATTGTGTCAAAACAGATGGAGGAAAGAAAGTATCCAAGGCTGAGATTGTGACTGCAAGCAGCTCAATACAAATGTATCCTTCGAGGACACTCAGTGTTGTAGGCTCCAACTTTGAACTGATTTCTGATTTTATAGCAGTATTATAACGTGGGGAGAGGGTAAGCATATTTTGGTCCAAGAGTAGAAAGGATGAATTCTGTAGTACAGTTTTTGAGATGGCTCAATATTCTGTGTTTCTGAATGTCCTCACACAACAACATACACAGGAAAATCATTCAAGAATATAAAACGATTTTAGCTAAAATCATCTTCAAGAGAATGTAAGTTTGGGAAAAGGTTCCTCTTTTTTCAAAGAGAGAGAAAGTTTATTCATCATAAAGATACACTTTGTAATTCTAGAAAGAAAAGTAGTGTACAAAAATGGGATCCAGAATAAGCTCTGTTCTGACTCACTGAAAATCCAAAATAAAGTTGGGACACTTCCTCAACTAACAGGCAAGACAACAGATTTTTCTTATGAGTAATATCTGCACCCCAGCAACAGCCAGACTTTAAAGTTCTGCAGGTGTTTTTAAAATGTAAATATTAATAATTGATTAAGACACAGCAAACTGTGTAAAGCAAAGAGTACTGCTGAAAAGAATGAATTAGAGCAGATCTGATCATTAGGTCATTGTATTCCTGTATATGGCAGATAAGATAAAAGGCATTTATCAAAGCTCTTTTCTTAACGCTGGGTCAGGACACCATGTCAGTACTCATTTCATCATCCTGATCTGACATGTAATTCACAGAAATCCACAGCAGTGTAAGAATGGTTATCAGACAAGACAAAGCACCAGTGATGTTGTTTTCAGTCCTGCTGGCAATGCATCCTCAGCCAGCCCCTACAGATGTTTTCACAGCATTTAAACACAGTCACTAGGATCTACCAGAGACCTTTTGCTCCTTTAGGTGAAATATTCCAAGTACTCCTTTTGCAAGGATAAAAAAATCTGTGAATTAAACTTGCCATAAGTGAGGAATTAGGCACCATCTAGCAGTTTGCAAGGCAAATAAACAAGCAAGGACCTGGGGACCATCACCTCTCCCACACCTTTGATTACAGCAGCAGTGTTAAGGAACCTCTGCTATTAAATAAAACGTCCACCTACGGTTCAGCCCGATGTCATGGTAGGTGAGGATCGCTGGCCGGTTCCCTCGGGGAGTCCCACACATGGTGACATGGACTGAGCCATGCACAGTCTCCACATCTTGCTCCTGGCAAAGGACAGAAGGAATCAGTCAGGGGCTTGTCCAAGCACTCCACTCAACACCTGGTGTAGCAGAGCTCTGGGTGCCCGTGAGCACAGGTCCTGCCCCTGCCCTGGCTCTGCCCACAGCCCCGGGGGTCTTCACCATTCCCTGGTCCCCCCATTCTCCTCCCCAGTGAGGGCTCTCTGCTAACATCTTACATGTGGCTGTCACCTGCTCCAGTTCACAGACAGCTACTGAAGTATTTAAACCGCAAGCTCTAACAAGACACAGAGACAACAGCCAAATAGTTTTTAACCTCATGAAAAGGCAGCATAAGGAGAAAAAAACCCCCAAAAAACAAAAAAGGCAGTGTTTCAGTGCATTTACACTTAAAATAACAACCATTTGTAACTATGACTGTCAGCATTTACAGAATATAAAATATTTGTTTTCTAGAAAAAAGGACTTTTTAATTCAGCAAATAATTACTATACCTCAAAGGAAGCAGTATTAAGTAGACTTTATTCACCATAAATATTGTGAGGCCTTGTGAGTGCAGTAGCCCTCCCTAATAAACAGGATAGCCACACATTAGCTTTATAGCTTCTGGTCTAAACTGCCTGAAGTTTGCTATAGAGAAGCTTATTCCCAGCATTGTTGTGGTGATTATAAGAGAAACAATGTTAAGAAGTATACTGCCATTTTTCAGCAGGGGGTTTTACTGTTTAGTAATCTTAAAGTTAAGGACACCCATATTATCAAAGCAAAGACCCACTGGGTACCACCTTTCATTTATGGGATGTCTATGTAAGTCAGGTGTGACTTGGATCATATAAACACCCACAACACTCCGATGACTATAAATAATTTGTTGGGTTTTTTTCACCAACGTGTATAATGAGAATTACAAAATAGTTATTTATGACACTTATTTACAGTACCATTTCATTCCCACACAGTACAGTCAGCAGCCAGTCTTAGCATTTCCCCAGAACACTTTATTTACTGTACAGGACAGAGATGCCCATGTCATTCAGTGCAGGGTACTCTCTGCTGCTGTTGGGCTTTAACTTGCCCTGGGCAGTAGTCACCACAGGTGAAGTCCAGGTTAAATTAAAATCTATTTAAAATTATGCTGTTGAAAACAGGAGCTAATAACATCTGTGAAAAAATTCCCTGAGCAAACCCCAAACTCTCTTCAGAGATCTGAGGCAGAATTTGATCTAAATCTCAGCTCCTTAAGTTGATAGATGGAATACTCCACAAATTTTGTTGACTATAAGGATGCAAGGCAACAGCATTCTACATATCACCTATTTACCCTGCAATTAAACATTAACATCAGTTTTAAGTTACAATTAGAGCAATGAATCAAGACCTGCCCCCCCCTGCACACTGAACTATACTTTATTGAAACACAATTTTTCAGCTTTTATGTCTTCCTAGAGATTAATTCCTCTGCATACTCACTGCATTACTTAGCAGGTAAATTGTATCATCCATATCCAGCACCATCTTTAGGCAAAACAGGGTGATGAATAATCCAGCAAGTCAGACAGAGAATAGTAGCTGGTTTCTACTTTGTCCACATAGGAAACTGGATTATATAGACAAGCTGCTGCTCTGCATAGGCTTGTGACTCCCACAATGCCCAGCAAGAAAAACCAAAACAGACTAATTCATGAGGACGTCATTCCTAAATAGGATTTAAGTCAGGTTTGACCAGGAGAATGTACTTAGTGTAGCTCAGACATCAGAGATGAACTAAGTCACACAGTGTACAAAGTGCCAAAGTTCAAACCCAGGAATTAGTAAAAGTCTTTCCTATGGCTGCTTCTATGAGATTTTGTTTTAGCTTCAGCTCCGGTGTTGATAACTCAAACGTTATAATGCCCCAAACCTACCCCAAATTAAATCAAAAGCAAGTTTTTTCTAAAAGTCAGGCTGAAAGTTTCCAGTGAAAACACAGAAGACTTTGAAAAATCAGTGTAACTCAGAATGATTCTGCCCAACAAAATGGGAATTTTAAAATTAGTATTTTCCAAGTGGATAAAAAACATTTACTTGAAAGACCACGAGTCATACTAATGTCAATCTATATTTCATTTTTGTCGGAAAATAGGGTATTTTAAATATATGCACTATACAATACCGCAGAAGAGATTTGCAGTAGCAGTAGATAGTAATTATTAATATTAGTAATGAATAACAGCAATTAATATTTCCTACATCCTGGAAAGGATGTAGATAGTATGTAGATAGTTTTCAATACAAAGCATAAAAATCAGTAGTTTGGCAACCTTAACACCAACAATGAGAGCAAGCCATATTGTGTAATATACCTCCTTCTAAGTGTAGAATGTAGAAAATATTTCCTCCTCAGTTAGAGACTAATAGGCATTTTTCAGCATTAGATTTTTAGTGCTGGATCGTGCCAGTAACAGCACTGAAAACCTAGAATGTGTTTTCTTAGGAGGGACCACGTTTCAAGATTTGGGATCTTCCTCTTTCATGCATTCAAGAAAAAAGTCTGTCCATGTTAAATAATGCCAGACCCATGAACCTGGACATCCCACTGAGCTCCACAGCTAATTCTACTGGAACTAGAAGTCTGAGCCTAGCTCAAACTTAATGTGAACTAAAAATAGTTCCAGATGACAGGAGACCATACTCCTAATTAGTGGCACAAATCACAGTCAGTTTAAAAATTGGTTTAATTCCTCAGTAGCTTCACTGTATGGCTCCCCTAACTAAAGATGGTTTTGCTGTTTTCCATTAGTGAAAAATCTTAACAGCAAATACCCAAAAGTTCCTCCTAAAACCCAATCAATTCAAACCAGTTTCTTCAGTGATACCAAACCAACAACTTCCCATCCCTATTGATCCTATTAAAGATCAAGAGATTTGTCTATGTGATGTAGGGATGGATGTTTTCAAAATGCAGAGCACTGAAAACAGATGGTAGCACATCCCAATCAACGTCAACATTATAGTAAGAGGCTCTTCACCAACTGATTTGTATTAAAACACTATCTTGGAAAAAAAAAAAAAAGATCCAAGGTACAGTAATCCGATAGAAGGATAAAGACAAACACACCATCTGTTCACATCTCTCACTTTAACAGAAGTGCTGTCTTGTCTTAGTGCCCTAAAACCACACATGGAAATACTGTCAATACATGTAATTTTAGACAGGGTACATTAGTTTGAAGGAGCTGATCCATTCTTGAGCAGGTCTTTTATACGGGGGGGGTGTCAAGTGACATTTTTTGACACTTAGTCATGAGGTGAGAAGGATGAGGAGATTTCTAGTCCAGTAACACAGGACATTATTATTATTCCTTCACCCCTTGACCCTGGCTAAGGAAAATATGAATTGGGGAACATATTTATGAACAGGTGGTTGTTTTCTGAAGTATGGGGCACACAAAGAAAAATGATTTAGATATCTAAAAAGGAAAAGCATACACAACTGCGTATTTTGCTAAAAATGATGTATTTGATGTCTTAAGTAAAACCCATCAAGGTTATTTTAAAGCTTTCAAATATACTTAATCCTCAGATGCGATCCCATCGCTCTATTTTAATTTATAATATTATGCCTGTTAAATACACATCTGTCTCTTGCCTCAGAACTGAGGGGAAAGCTTCAGAGTTTTCAAAGAGGATTTAAATAGCTTTTAAATTGGTAGGAGACAGTATTTTTTAAATTCATAACTGCTTATACTATTTTTCAATTATTTTTTTCAGTATCTTGAAGATCAAAAATACATGAGCTTTTAATGTGATATTGCAATGCTGGATTTCAAAACTCCTTTGCCCTAAAGTTATTTAGCCTTTTTCCCTTAGGTTTTCCTACTCTAAAGTAGTTATTTCAATTCATCTTACATTCTTCAAAAAATCCAATAACCATCATCCCAGCTTTGGGGTGTTTTGGGTTTTTTTTATTATTATTTTGTTTTTTTGTTATTATTATTTTGTTTTTTTGTTTTGTTTTGTTTTTTTCTTTCAAAACCTCTGTTTTAAATTAGTGGTATTAAGAAAATAAGAAAAAGGTTCCTTAATTCAAGTTGTGAGCTGGGTACCTGAAGCTTTTAGATGTAAACACAAGTGATTCTGCTAAGGTGGGTGCCAATAACAAAAACTTTGGCAATAATCTGCTTCAGTTTCTTCACCATAGTTCTGCCTAGGGATTCTTCCTAATCTGACTATCACTGGGTCACACTACTCTGTGAAAATACAAAACCAGAAACACCTCCAATCCCACAGCAGGACCAGGGCAGTGATTGCTCCCCTGTACTTGGCACTGCTGAGGCCACACATCAAATCCTGGGTTCAGTTTTGGGCCCCTCACTACAAGAAGGACATCGAGGTGCTGGAGGGTGTCCAGAGAAGGGCAACCAAGCTCGTGAAGGTTCTGGAGAACGGATGTTAGGAGGCTGAGGGAACCAGGGTTTTTTAGCTGGAATGAAAGGAGCCTGAGGGGAGACCTTATTGCTCTCTACAACTACCTAAAAGGAGGGTGTAATGAGGTGGGGCTTGGTCTCTTCTCCCTAGTCACAAGTGATAGAACAAGAGGAAATGGCCTCAAGTTATGCCAGAGGAGGTTTAGATTAGATATTATGAAAAATGTCTTCACCAAAAGCATGGTCAGGCTAAGGGAGGTGGTGGAGTCACCATCCCTGGGGATACTCAGAAGACATGTAAATGGGGTACTTGGGGACATGGTTTCATGGTGGACTTGGCAGTTCATTGGGTTAACAGTTGGACCTGACGATTTTAAAGATATTTTTCAACCTAAATGATTCTATGACAGCTTTCCTTCAGAAAGCTAAAAGGATGAGGAAATCTCTGTTATAAGCTGCAAAGTCGCAAACTGCATCCACTGATGCCAGTGGGAATCCCACCCCCTCACACCATGCAGACCAGCTGCTACGTGTACCATTTGCAAGGCAACTATTTCCCTCTCTTCTGCAGGCAGCAGGAGGGAAAGCAGCAGTGGTCCTTGCATGCCCATAGGTATAGATGCCATGAGCTTGGATTAGAATCATAGAATCTTTGTTTGGAGAAGACCATTTGTTTGGATCATCAAGTCCAACTGCTCATTAGAAGTGCAAAGGACAAACTCATCTCTGCCAGCTACAGCTGCCACACAGCTGGGAAGTTTTGCTTAGGTATTGAGGAAGCAGTCTCCTGATGGACTGCCCACTTCTGAAACACAAAACATAGAGAACTATACACAGTGGTGAGGAGCCAGGTCTCCATCACCTCTAAAGCTACCAAGCTAGAGAATAGGCAAATACATCAAACTGGAAATACAATTAAAATGTGTTTGGCATTAAGTCAACATAAAGAAGCAGAGGGCACACTGCCCTGCACAGGTTTATTATTGATTGTGCTGAAACAGGGTTGGTTAAGAACACTCTCCTGGGAGGCTGGGAACCTTCACTTAATTTTTCAAGTAGGTGCTACAGGCATACAGATTTATAGTATTGACTAGAGGTAGTTCAGAGCTGTCACTTTTTCCATCTCTTGTCTGGGCCATGCCCCGGTGGCTCTATGAAAACTTTCTTCCAGGGAAAAGACACATAAATGTCTTGCAATATGTGCTTTCAGAAGGGCAATCTTGCACTATACAGTGGCTCACTTCAAAAATGGAGAAACATGTTTAACTCCAGACTGTCTAAAACAGCACGTGAAATAAGAGTTTCTTCTTCCAAACCTGAATAACTAGATATAATTTCTTCTTGGAACCAACACACCTCACAGGCACTACTTCTTCACCAGTGGCACAGAACTAACTGAGCACTGCATAACTTTTCCCCAAAAGGGTAGAGCAAGTTTCAAGGCATATGGTGGACACCACATCCACACACAGCCACTGAAAACGGAGTTCCATTCTACCAAGCACTGCTCCCCTCCTTCCCTCGCCAGGTTCATCATCCTCTCAAGTGTAGCCCAAGGCACAGCTTCAGTGTCAGTCCCAAGTGATCTGTGTCCCCTGGGGTGACACATGACCTTCCCTAATGGCCTCCATAATCAAGGCTGTCTTAACAGCTACAAAGCACCTTTTCCATAAACCAAAAGAAGAACATCAAGACACACAGATAGGATACTCATGGTTTTAAGGACCAAAGCTGAGCCTCCTTTGCAGTGGCATCTCTTAACATAAAGGATTGAGACTTTCATTCTGCATTTTTCCTTTCTGACCTAGAACAACCAAAGATTAAACTAAAAGAAAAAAAGAAAAAAAAAAAAAAAAAGACATTAAAAAAACAAGAGCTGGCAGAACAGGGCTAAATGACAAGAACCACTACTCTGGATTAGCGACAGTTAATCCAAAACATGATAAAAACCAAAAAGGCTCAAGGTATTTGATCTCATGAGTTAAAAACAAATCTATATATACACTCGGTTTACAAACCAAGCAAATTTATTCCAAGAATAGAAATTAAATATGGGTCACTTCTGGATTCTTAATCAAAACCTTGCATGCAGTATTCCTGTTAGCAGACCTAATCTGGGATTCAGATTTACTTAGACCAAGTGATCAATCTGGAACCAAACAGAAAGCATCCTCCCTGCTGTGCACAGTCCTGCAGGAAGCTGCATGGTGACAACTTTACCTTGCATTTATCAAGATTCCAGGCAGTAGATTTCATCATTAGAAAAGATGAGGAGAAATATGGAGGATTAACGTAAACTACAGTTTTACTATAGAAATAAGAACCATTGAAAGATGATAAAGATGTCTGAGAAAATTGTCTCCATTTCCAAGGAAAAGACTAATGAGTTTGTGCTGGATTTTTAACCAATGAGAACAGCATTGAATAAAAACACAGGTGCAAATAAAGAACAATATGCCACAACGTAAAGATGGATTACTTCCTCCAAGGACCTCTGCCTACACATTCAAGAGAGTAGAACAATTTAATATCTTTCCTTATTCCTGCACAATCTGCCTCTCTCCGTACACCCTCTTGTTTAAAAAAAAAAAGACACTTGGTGAGCCTTGTTTCCCAACTTATACTCCTTCCTGTCCTTGGTGATGGGGTTTCACTGCTCACTGGTTTTGCCAAAGTTGTCTGGTCCCCCTCCCAGTTCAACTCAGCTTGACTCCAACAGCCATGTATTTCCTTAGTTTCAGCATAAGAACCAGAGAGGACTAACTTCTGAGTCAGAAGCCCAAATAGTAATAAAATAACATATAAGAAAGTTACAAGTCATCTCTCAAAAGCAGGACAAGTGGAGAAAGTGGAAATCCACCATCTGACCTCACGGTGGGCTTTGCGAGCTCTGATGTTCTGGCTGGTAAATACATGCATGGAAATTACTGCCACTCCCTGCTACGGGCAGAATTGATTGCTTAGCACCTTCCATCACTTCACAGGCTTCAGGAATGTTTTGGAAACTTTCAATGGCATTAACAGGGTACAACAAGAACATTTCCTCTGAGGAAATGCATGCACATGGCTAACAAAAGCAAATTAATTGGGGAAAATATTTATGTCAGTGGGGGAGAGGAATATTTTGCTTTCACTACCACTGCTGAAGCAACTCATTCTCTTAGCAAGAATAGAGCTGCTCGCAAACCAGCCACCTCTTTTGGACAAAACTCTCAACTTCAGCCTGAAAAGACCTCCTACAGTCCCCTCGACATTGCTTCATCAGAGGCCCATTCAGGCCCTTCTCCCACGGTCACAGTATTTTTGGTGAGCAGTCAGTAATTTCCAATCACATTTTGCTGTTTTCTCAAATGTCAATTTGGTTTCCCCATTTACCAAAAGGAAAGGAAAAGGTAGATAAGAAGAGCTTTACTTGCCTGAACATCGAAGTCTGGAAGGAGGCGAGTGATAGCCTGTGAAGAGATTTTAAAGCATTAGTGGAAGTAATTTTAGCAGCTACAGAAATGTGCACTGTGACAAGTGTTCTAACCCACTGGATCATCAGCAGAGAGTTCAGTCCTGTTCCTTTTATTCAATGAAAGCTCTTGATGAACTTCAAAATTGTCCCCAAGAGCTTTTACCCACTAATCCTCATGGAAAACATGAAAACAGTAAATTATTAGATTAGAGACCAGCAAACCAGAGCACAAAAACTAGTAGATCAGCTATCATTAAGTCACTGGACCAGTCAGAGGAATAAAACACCCTCCATTGCTCATTGTACCCAACAGCCCACCTCAGTCCTCAGTCCTGCTTAGGATGGAAAGCCACTGCTTGGGAATGCACTGGGTACTTGCAAGTCCAGTGAGGAATCATCACTGAAATCTGGTTACAGGATGTGAAAGGTGGGAAGGGTTTTGTCCTAGCCAAAACCAGTCCTTGTTATGTTTGGGAGGTGACATGGATAGGTCTATGCCTACCTGTGACAAGCTACTGCTACTACTGACAATCTCCCACAGGTGTCAAGGGTTCCTGCCAGCAAAGGAATAAGGTGACATCCTCTCCATCTCCACTAGGCTAGAAGGCTCAGAAATTCAAAGGAAGAAGTGTCTTACAGTGACTTCCTTTTATTCAAAATATTTTATTCAAAGACAAAGAAGGAAGTCACACTCATCTCTCCACTGAGGGGCTGAAAAAAAGAGGGAAGAGGTCCAAACCAACACTTGTTATGCTGCAGAGTATGGCAGAAAAGACAAAGCTTGAAAAAGTAGTGTAGAGATAAAGAACTTGAGGTCATGGCAGAGAGGCCATGTAGTCCCTGCAGCCCAGGTAAATTAAGGATGAAAGAAATCAGAAGCAATCCAGCTGCTGTCTTGGGCAATACCATCTCACATGGCAGACCTCAAAGCACTGCAGTCCAACCCATAATTATGGCAGGAGACCCTAGAGCTGTAATCTTTAGGAAGACACATTAGGACTATTAGGAAACTAGTCAATGTTTTGTATAGACAAACAGGTATCTAAAGAGCTGACCAAGCCTGTGGAAGTCATTTTACACAGCCTTAGTTTCAGACAATCTCAATTTTTTTTTCAGTCTTACTGTACTATTGATCTCACAACCTTTTAGACACAAACTGGTATTCTGTTGGGGTCTGGAGTTGAAAGAGATATGTAGATACAGGATATGTTTATACAGCTTATGGAATAAAGCTCCCTCACTGTCCAGGAACAAAGATGCAGCTGTAGAAGACCCCTAGGAGCAGCCTGCCAGGATGTGACTGTTAATCTTAGTTTGTGCTAAAGGTTCCTTCAGGACAATCTTTGCCACTTTGTCAAAATACTTTAAATAACTCCCTTCACTCCATGTTAAGAATATTCACAGAGGAAATCAAATTCTCTGCTAATTTCTCCATGCAGACAGAAAGGCAAGATAAAAAAATGATATAGCATATAGGTTTAGATGTCAAGATACCAGCTTTTCATCTGCATGCACAGAAATCTGGGAAGTTAATCAGTGTTTTAAGATTTTTCTGAACTTCGAAGCAAAGGCATTTCAGTCCCTATAGGACTTCTGATTAGTATCTGCTCCGTTTTTTCTACTGCTGAACAATTCTGCATTAAAAAAGGGATCTTAGTTCCTAAAATGTTTAAGTGTTGCATTCAGTGATGTCCAAACAAGCTCCACTTTCATGCAGTGTCCTTGGCAAAGTTTAAAGTTTAAAGTTGCTCTGCAGCTTTCACTGCAGTCACAAGTGGAAATGATTTTCCAAAGTGTTTACACAAAAGTGGTAGGGAATAAAAAAAAAAAAAAAAAGTAGTAGATAGAGCAATGGTAAGTCCTATGGTTAAAAAAAAAAAGAAAAACACAAAACAAACAAGAACAGGAAAAAAACATGTTTATTGATGTCACTGTCACAAATTTTAATAATTTGTAACAAAAGAAAAATCTAATTTTGATTAAAGAAAGAATCTGAGATGTTTATGTATTAATTATTTGCCATGAACATGCTAAGGCAGAGTACTGCTACCATCAAACTGAGTCAGCCACTGAACTCAAGGCAGATTTTTGGAGAAAAATGGTGTAAAAACAAATAGGAAAAAAGTACAACAGGATTAAGAAAAAAAAAAAAAAAAAAGAATAAGAAAGGAATGAATATGTTTCCATGATGAAACCCCAGAGGAACAGCTGCAGCTGGTGCACACCCAGCTGGCTGCAGACCTGGTATCAGTTTGTCTGTAACTCGGAGCATAGCACAGCCAGAGAGGACTTCACAAGGCACAGTCACACCCCTGGATTCTGGTGTGCCCAGAGAAGAAGTAAAGGCTCACTCTGTGCCTACCTGAAAGGTAGCTAATGGAGTGAAGTTTGTATCTACACTGAGAGTCTCTAGGTATAGATGATTCTGCATGGGATTGCCCAGCTGATATATAAAAATCAGTGAAGATACCCAGAGCTGTCACTATTCAGAATACAAAAAAAATCACCTCCAGATTAGCACTAGAGAAGTAAAACCAAAGACCAAGAATGAGCAAATTATTAAAGTTCAGTTTTACATTATTAAAGCAACCATCCTCTTATTCAATATCCAGTTCCTCTTTTCCTCTTACTTGTTTCTTCTATACAGTGTGTTAGAATTAATCTAAGAACACAATCGCAGTCCCAAAAGCAGCCCTGAAATAAAACACATAAGGCACTAGAAAAGTTTAAAATCATTACCTCCTCCTTCTCCACCAGAGGTTTCACCTCTGCAAGGTGAGCATCCTGGAACTCTGTTGACATGGTCAGTAGCTGATATCTGCAAAGATTTAAAAAAAAAACAAACCTGTTTTCAGCTTGCATCAAAGATTAAATACAGGAACAAATAAAGATCCTTTTCCACCCAGCCCCCACCAATGACCCACTGGCTCAAGTTATAGTTTAAAAGACCTTTGCAAGAAGGTTATGAATCTGTAGTGAAATACCTCCCTGATTTATTTATGCAAAGGCTCCCGCACAACATGAAATTAAAGAAATGTTAAGCCTGCAACATCAAACAAAAGTTTGGCAGCTCCAAAACAGGGCATGCTGAAGGAAACAGGGCAGGGACCAGTATAGAGAGGGTCATGAAAACTGACATTTCACAGGTGAGAGGAGACATAGCCAAATCTGCACAACTGCCTTCTGAAATCAGCTTGAATTGTTGTCTCTTATTTGGTTTTTTTTTTTGAAGCAGGCTCCTGCCACTCCACCCCACCCCGCAGATCTTGACTGTAAAGAAGATTGAACTGGAGACTCATTAGCACCAGTGTCAGACTGACATGCTCCATTCTTTGGGGACAGAAAAAAACTTTATCTGAACAAATGGTTCCAAGTAGAACAGGTACTCCTTTAATTGGACACCAACAAGCTGCAAGCAACAATGCTGTTTTCAAAACCACTGAAGTAAGAAGCAGGACTGCTGTAACCTCCTCTAGGAAAGGACCAGCACCAAGATCCCCAGCCCTTATATGTGGGAAGCTTTACTGGGAACAGGGATACAGCCAAAGCCAAGCAGAGGCAGAGAGAGCAGGAGGGTGTGCAGGAGGTGCAGCAGCATCTTCTGCACTGGGAGAGGCATCTCAGTTTGGTGACCAGATCAGTTCAAAAAGGGGGAGTTGAAAAGGACAGCAAGTTTTCACTCAGTCGGAGGTAAGGTGCCAGAGGCTGGTCCTTGGTAGCTTTAATCACTGACCAGAAACAGTTCAAAAGAAATACTAAACTTTCTTAACAGCAAGATGATAAATAAAAGAGTCAGTGTGTTTATTACATGTCCCCTAGATGGCTGGAAAAATGCCATGTTAGTTTTGGGCACCTCTGGACAGACTTGAAATTTATTAACTACACAACTATAAAACAAATCAGTTATTTACTTTTTAAGAAAAGTTAACAACTGTCTCAAGTGAAGCATATGAGTAAATGTACTCGTAAAGCAAGTGAAAATGCTGAAACACATTTAGCAATTGTTGACTAAGTATAACTGCAAAGTTTTTAAATATTAACATTTTTCCTACAGACAAGCATAAAACTACAGAGCAAAATTTAAATCGATTCTTTAAACCGTTATTCCCCCCCTCCTGACTTAAATTGGATTTAAGCAATCAAGAGCTGCAAAGCCCACAGGACTACCCAGGATCCAGCAGTTGCTGCTGCAGCAGCATTTTTACTCTGCCCCATGGGTTAACTCCATGCCCTTTTTCCTGGGCAAAGATACTCTGGTGGGAAAGCTTGCAAGAAGTCTGGGTTCTGCTAGAAGCTACAAAGTGGAAACTTAATGATAAAATAATACAGGTGCCTATCTATGCACATGGAATCAGCTTTACCTTTTAAGAATCCTTGATAGCTATGCAGTTGGGTGGATTTTTGGTAAAAAATTAGGCCAGGGGCTTTAAACTTAGAGAAGTGCTTTATTTATATTATTATTATTTATTAATATTTAAGCCTGCCACTTGAGGCATGGGGACAGGAACAAAGCTGACCTCACTATCAGTAATTTGTTCTCCAAATTTATAATACTGCACCAGAGATACTTAAACAGAGGAGTCAAGACAGAGTTAATTTCCCAGCAGTCATTCTGATTCACTGTTTTCCTCCAGGTTTTCCAGTAAGTTTTAGCCCTTCCAGATTTCAATCACAAAGAACAAGCAAAAAACAAATTTGTCAAAGTTTCAAGCAGCTGCAAGTGACATTTTAGAAATCATGTAACATATTTCTGTAATTACAGTCATCTCAGTGATCTGCTATTCTACACAGTGAGCAATTGTGCACAGCAGTGAGGGACAAGGAATGCTGCTCCAGCATGTGGAGGTTGAAAATCTTTACATTCAACTGCACCTAACTGAAATGGCTTTATCTTGCAATTCAGCAAATTCTGTTAAAACAGAAATAATGCCTCAAAGTTGCATCTAATCCTTCAATAAGAACTACAAGTGCAAGAGATTTTTCCATGTTGTGCTGATAGAAGAAAGTAAGAAGCCAGCTCCCCTGCAGTTTTCCAGCAAGAAGCAACTCAGGGAACAAAGCCACAGCTAGTATTTGTGGAAGAAAGTTGTTTACATGGGATAGTTTCAGATTTTCAGGGACTCAGGGCATTGACTACAAGTGACCAAAAAAACTGCCAAAAAGAACAAGATGGATGCCTACTGTAGCCTTAAAAAACAATCCTGTTTTCATAATAGTTCCAAGTTTTTGCTCTATATTTCCGAAAGAACCAGCACTAGGAAGTGCTGACCAGCAGGTTACACGACTGCCATAAAGTCTGCTGAACAAAAGCCCAATTTGTACCAGGTTCTCATTTGTGGAAGAATACCAGATCTTGGAGCCACACCGTATTTTTCAGATCAGGCATTTCCAAGTCTTGGGTATTTCTTCTCTGCACAAGGAACACCTGAAAACATTCCTTCCCAGAAACATCCCTGTGATAAAGCAGCACAACAATGCTATTTATTCATGAGAGCTGGCAAACAAAGCCCCACTATTTGATGGCACTGTAAAAAACATCTTATTTTCCACAGAGAAAGATGCTGGGCAAGTGGGTTTGTACCACCCATGTTCAGCACTAATTTTATAATCTCTAAATAGGTGCTTTGTGCTCCCCACCCCTTACATGAGGGGTAGTTCAAAGCTAATATAACTGCAGAACTCTCCTGACCAGATAAGTGTACAAGCATTCCTTTATACACATTTCAAAGCACTTGCCTCACATTAGTCTTCAAAAGACAAAGTTCATTTATAACTCCAAGTAGCAGTGTAAAGTTGCCAACTTGGAGAAAACCAACTTTTTTTCACCCCACTTGGCCAGCTCAGTTTGCTAAGAGGTCCCAAGTTCTCCTCTCTGTGACAAGCCCCCTCCACCCAGCAGTCAGAGGATTAAGCTTTAAACCAATCATGCTTCTAAGAAAAAAAAATAAAGAGGTTTTGGGTACCACTGCAGATGGCAAATGCTTCAAAACTGATGATGTATCTGCCTTTGACAATTTAGTAGGAAAGGCATCAAACCAGGCTCTAGCAAGAGGGGCATGGGGAAGGGGGAAGCAATCTGTACCATACCATGTTCACTGGTTGAATTCCAAGAGGCTTTTCTGTACCCATTTCAGCACAAACCCACTGCTCCAAAACCATCAGAGCAAGTGTCAGAACCAAGGCTAATAGTTTAGGAATAATTTTACTGAGCCTGATTATTTCTGTCTTAAAGGTTCATGACACATCCCCTGCATCATTGCTGGAGGGACAGACATCACTGGTCCTTTATTTTGGCAGCAAGGGGTAGAGGATGAATGTGCAACCTGGCTTTGCACAATGGGGATCCCAACAAAGGAGTTTAAGGAGTGACACATTAGGCCATCCAACCTCAACCAGCAATGTTGCAATCATAAATAACAAACGTTAGGTAATACCAATCCTGACTGAATGCCTTCCAAGCACAAAAGCAAAGCAAGTTCAAGGATCTCCATTTCAAACTTTACTTTGCTGAAGAGACACATATGGCTGTCCAAGTTCCTGCCACGAGCTGCGTCACCAAGCACGATGGCCTCAGGTCCATGCAGGGATGGGGGAAGTTCCCAGCAGTACAGGATTTACCTCTGCCCTCATCCCTGTTTTTTTATTTACATGATATCATGGAAAACAAAGAACAGGAATAGGCTCCTGCCTGAATGCTTCATAAAGAAGGCAATTTCCTCAAAACAGTTTATTTAAGCACTGTCACAAGAGATTATTTTCCTTTTGAGTACTGATACACAGAAGGGTAACCTGACCAGAGCAGCTGGATGGCATTTCTTCCTTTGGTGGCTGAGCAAGAAGGGACAGCAATCACTTTACACATGGGATTAAATATACATGAGGGTCTAATTGTAAAGAGGGGAGGGAGAAAGCACTGATGGCCACAGCTCCCAGCACTGGTGATGCTTTCTTTGAAGAAGGGGGGATAACTCAAGACTTGGGCTCCATAACCACACATGGGAGGTGTTTCCAAGCTAGCTACATCACTCTGCACTTTATCTCCTGCAAACCACATGTGTCTTCAGAACTCAGACACCAAAACAGGGGGGAAGGACAGTGGTAGCAATTTGAAGTTTATGCACCTACAGCAGCTCAAAGCAGTAAAGAAGCAGGTATGAGGAGATGTTGGAGAAAGCTAGGATGTTTTTGGAGCTCTGCAGAAGTTGATTAGCCAAGATCTCCATCTGTTCCAGGTCAGAAAAATAACCAAGCAGCTAAGGCTTCTGACAGTGAAGCAAAGAAAATTATGATACTCAAACAGCATTTGAGTGCTGCAGAGAGTCAGAGAAACTTAGGATTGGAAGGGGCCTTTAAGGGTCATCCAGTCCCATCCCCCTGCAAT
This sequence comes from Florisuga fusca, assembly GCA_038090715.1. Classification (NCBI taxonomy): domain Eukaryota; kingdom Metazoa; phylum Chordata; class Aves; order Apodiformes; family Trochilidae; genus Florisuga; species Florisuga fusca. Next base: position 20,524,085 of record JAAWXA010000015.1, on the reverse strand, counting down.
AAGCAGGAACATCTTCAACTAGATCAGGTTGCTGAGAGCTGTGTCCAAGCTGAAGAGGTCAGTTAGACTTCTTAAAGTCATTGGCAGCAATTGCTGTAAACTAGTCTGACTGGCCCTAAAATAAAAAAACTTATTGCTGTAAACTGGAGAGCGGCTTGAAAAAGCTTGTCTCCACTAAGCAGAGACAACTGAATATCAGTTAATAGCACCCATATATGGTTATGGTCCACGATGCAAACTCCAAGTGCAGTATCCATTTCATATATTTTATAATACACTCAACAAGCCTAATCTATGTGTTTCTGATTAATTTGAAAACAATTCATTTTTCAAGCATCCCAAGTAGTTCATGCATAAGCATCTGCCCACACCATGCCCTGTTTCAGCTACTCTTTGTTACAGTCACTGGTGTCACGAGGCCCTTTGTCTACTGAGTTACTGATTTCTCCGAGAAAGTTCCACACAATAAAACAAGAAAGAGGTCTTAACAGAAGTTCCTTCTTAAAAAAGCAAAACACAACAGATGACTTGTGACAGTTAAGTAGCATCTGACTAAACAGTTCAAGCAGCAAGTTGCAAAAGCGGAAGACACTCAACTGCTTGGGACTCTCTGGGTTTCCTCAGACTCTGGGTGTATCAGACATGAATAAAGGCTCAAGTTGAAAATAAGATATCCAGAAAAAAAAGTATGGGTTGTTTTTTGTTTTTTTTTTTAATAGAATGGGTTGGGAGGAGCCTTAAAGATCATCTAGTTCCAACCCTCCTGCATGGGCAGGGACACCTTCCACTGGACCAGGTTGCCAAAGCCCCATCCAGCTGGCCTTGAATACTTCCAGGGAGGGGGCATCCACAGCTTCCTTGGGCAACCTGTGCCAGTGTCTCACCAACCTCATAGGAAAGAATTTAATCCTAATGTCTAACCTATACGTCCCCTCATGCAGTTTAAAGCCATTACCCCTTGTCCTATTGCTGCACACCCTTATAAATATCTGCTCCCCAGGTGTCTTGGAGGAGCACTATGTATATTACAGTGACATTCAAAACCAAGCAACAAGGTCTTAGAATTTTAGCAATTTTTAACTTTAGATTTATGTTATGTGTTAATCAACCTGATAGGAAACCAAAACATGTTAGTCAAGCATTTGAACCTGTGCCAACCAACAGCCAGGTGAAGCCACACAGAGATGACAGAGAGGGCAGAGCTAGCAGCTGCTCCTTCTCTGCTCCTAGGAGCAACGTGCAGGTGCAGGTCTGCAGCATCTACCATGACTCCAGCATACTCATGCAGTTAGCAAGCCAAGTCCTTCAGACTGTCTCCAGGCCTTATTTCCTGGCTGGTTTTCCCTTGTGTGACTGGCACCTGTGCCATTCAGCTGCAATCAGTCTGGTATCAGACACAGCCTTCAAACTGCCATTTCCTCAGAGCAGGGACTGGCTGCTCTTCACATGCATGATACTCCCTGGCAGCTGCACATTGATAGTAGCACCAAAACAAAGGGAGCTGGAAGCAATCCTTCGGTCTACCCTGCAGATGTTGAGCAAGAAAATTGTTGCAACGTGGCTTGCACAATCCTCTCTCTGTGGGATGCAATGAGGAATGTTCCTTGGAAAGCTCAGGGTCCTCCCATGCTTTATGGGAGTAGAAACTGGCTGTGGGAAGGGTTGGTGTGTTAGCCAAAGGAGATGCTTGCTGACCCCCTAATATAATGAAAAGCTATTCTATTCCTAGCTGGCAGGAAAATTGAGAGCTTACAATGTCTTAGGACTTTTTTCCTGTTGCAGTGATCCCCAATACTGCCTACACTATGATATCACAGTTCCATGAGGGATAAATTACAAATGCTAACGAAGTTCTCTGAAATTTGGGTTTCTTTAGCATCTGGCACCTGCAACTGCTTCTGGTTATACCTCTTTAAAAAGTGGCTGTCTCTAACACTGTGAAGTTTTTTGAGATTAGAAGCACGAGTGACTCCCAGGACTCTGTGGCTATGAGGGGTGCTATCATCTCAACCTCCCTCCTCACGCAGCCCCTGCTCACCACTGATGTCTCTGCACACAGTTCTTGCAGGGTGGAGGGAGGGGAACCCAGGGCTTTTGTAAGCAATCCTCCATCTGAGTGGCAGCCTAACTTCATTTGGAAACACACTGTGCCCATTTGCACTGGTGGCAATACTGTCCCTTAGCTTTAAACGACTTCAGGCCGTGGGTGGCAGCACCGCAGAGTGGAAATGGCAAAGAGCAATCATCTGCCTTCCCAGGCTTTTCTTTCTTATCCCACCAGGCCAACGTCTTCTTCCACTGCTCCTGCACCCTCCCAGCATCCCCTCAACACCCTTCTCTGCATCCATCCCACCCCTCCAACTGACTGCAAACAAAAAGACCTTAAGCAAAGGTTAAAGGTGATGCATTGGTACCGAACCTGACAACTGCCTTGCACCCATGTACTTGGCTGGGCTTTAGAGGCAGATTGAATAACAAATGCTGAAAAGATGTATTAGGCATTTCTAGCATGGAAGAGATGGCTTCTGCCACAAAGATTGCAGTCTAAACAGACAAGAAACAAGCTATTGTTCCTGCAGCTCACCAGTGCCAGGCCACGCTCCCCACCCCCTCCTGTTCCAAATCTGCCATGCTTTAATAGTTCATAGCTTCTGCCCAGCTGCAACAGCTTCAAAAAGTGGGTGGTTCTGTGCAAGTTAGAGGCAAAAACATACTGAGGTTATTTCAGAAGGGACAGGCTCATAGTATACTCAGAGATGAGGAATGTGATCTGGCTCTCTAGGTTGCACTCTTGCAAGTATATAGTGGTTTCTTTTCACATGTTTTAATGCCCAAGTTGATGTTGCAAAGAGGAGTACTTAAGTTACAAAACATCACAGCTAATGTTGGTGATGTCTGATAATTTACATTTATTAATTAGGTCATGCTAAATGGGGTACAGCTTCTGAATACATATATGACTTGTTCTACTACCTATTAAAATTGCTAGCTCATTGCTGGCACAAGTTCACTTCATAACCTCTGCCAGAATGTCTGGACTGAAGTTTTCCATGACAAGTGTCTGATGATTTTTATTTGGTTTGAGAAGTGCAATTTATGGATAATATTTTGTCCCTGTTTACTCTCCTTTTCCAGGGTGAACTTTAGCATTCTATACCTTAATCTGGACTCAGACTTTGTACAAATCACCACTGTGTTAAGGATACATCTTTTATTCTCCCCCAAAATGTTGCATTATAAAACTACCCAAATTTAAGCATTTGCACATGCTGAACTGCTCAGGACTGGATTTGGGTCCCAGTCTTCGATTGCTTGCAAGCCTCAGCACCTAGAGATACAACATGATCTTCACAAGGGCTGTGCACACTCCTATCTGTATCACAACACATGTATTGGTGAGAAAGTGTCTTAAGTCAGCACTATCCAGTGCCAGGATGCTCCTTTTTTCTAAAAAATAAAGCCTTTCAGAATCCTTCAAAGTGAGCAAAAAGTAATTCTTCATTCACAGATGACTATTTTTCAAAACCTAACCCATCCATGCTCCATGTTAGCATCTGTTGTACCATGCAGAGAGCTCAGTTATCACTTTCTGAGCTTTGTTTACAACAAGGGTTGGAGTTATGCATGCTGAAGCTTTTATATAAAAATAGGATTTTATATAAAACTTCATAAAATTCAGTATGTCTCACATAGGAAAAATATGCAATGTTCCTAAACTGAATCTTCTAAGAATAGTACTTTAAATTTGCCATAATATAAAGGGCATCATAAAACTCTGCAATGCATTTACTTCATAGACTAATCACATAATCCAGTATGTTGCAACTTCATCCAAGGACACAACTGCATCTTGGAATTTAGCTGGCAGATGTTACCTAAAATACAGACAAAATATATTTAGAGAACCCTAGAACTATAGCAGTAGGAAAGTGACATCATTAGGTTGACAAGGTGCACATGAGCTTCCTGAAGGAAACAACCCTAAAACCCACAACAAGAGCAATGCAATCCTTCCTTCCTCTAGCAGTGCATTTCCTATCTGGTTGTCTGCTTACTGTGTTCACAGATACAGGTTATTTTACAAGCTGCATTCTACTTTGCTGATTACTTCTTAATTATACCTTATGCCTACCAATAAACATCCATGTTTGTATGTATGTATATATATAAAATATATAATACACTCTTTTGCTTTGAACACCAGTGCCTCCACCTACAGTTGTTGTCAGAAGCATTACAAATTAAACTCCAAATCACTTAGTTTCTGCTTCATTAAAAAAAAAAAAAAAAAAAATTCAGAATTCCTTAAAAAAGTCGAGTTGTTAAGAGTGGTGAAATGGCAAGGACAGAAAACCCTCCCCACTCACAAAAATAGGATGGTTGAAAGCACATAGGAAGATCTGTTTTATTGTCAGATAGGTTTTCATGCTGCACTAGGTTCTAAGGTTTGCTCTTTACATTAATTTTTACATCATCCATACAGTACTAGCATACTGGCCTTATACATCCATGGCAGAAAACAAGCTAGCAGAGCTATATTTCTGAAGCTATACTTAGTTCAAACAGGAAGCAGCCAGTTAAAGGCTTGGAAAGCTAGTGAACATCCAGTTTTAAAAACAGGGCTTGAAAAGGAAGATCTGCAGTGACTAGTTTCCAGCTACCAAAAGAAGAAACCTGACTGACGGATGAAAAAGATATATTAAAATTGTGACAATTAACTGAAGGGAAGTAGTGCAAAACCCAAAAGAAACATAGGAAACGTGATCAGCCACACACACACGCAAAAAAAAAGGCAGTAGAATTGACATACATCCTGCTTTGTGCAAACAGATAAAGCCGTGGAAAATTTCATCAGTATGGGCAGTCCAGCTGTGCATCAGCAAGCACATTACAGAGCACCTCTGCATGGAGAACACTCCATTTGACAACAAAGTGCTGGGCACCTTCCAAAGACAACACTATTACACCAGCCAAGGAACAAACCAAGTTTGTTCCAGCAGCAGCCCTTAGCTAAAAGTAAAGCTGAACCCATTTCTCTCATCATCCAACATAGGAGCTTGCATATTTGAGTCTGGCACTTTGATAATTGTAGGCTTTACTTTTTTCTCTTAACTCCACTCTTGTGCTGGATTAAATGGTAAATAATAGTACTGATTCTCATGGACACTCAGCCATGTTATTATGTCATAAATCTTTCAAGATATATGATCACATATTCAAAAGAAGCTCTGAATGGTTCCTTACTGCTGCTCCAACTCCACAGCCAAAGGGAATTAACAACAGGGATTACCTCATGCTCACTGGCCCCACTGAACTCACCCAGGGCTCTGGAAGTGACACAGAAAAAAAAAAACAACACAACATCATTTGACAGAAGCATCAAGTTCAATAGCCATTATTCATAGTCATTGATTTCCAAGAGGTCTAACCCAGATTTTAGTCATCCATAGCAACACACACCACCAAACCTGAAAATGGGATTGCCTTAGAGGCAACCTTTTTTAAACAGCCTTGTAAACAGTTGCAGAATATTCCCAATTACTTTCCAGTACTAGAAAGTAATTTACTTGCAACTTTGGGGACAGATATTTTGACAGTTAAAAAAGGGGTAACTACATGGTAACAACCTTGACCTGTTGACAGATCTGCTCCCAGCAGTCCGGGAAAGTTCTTCACCACAAGGCTGCAGGGACATCAGCACTCTGTGTTAGGTAAACTTATAAATCTACACCTAAAAGCTGAAGCTAAAGGGCAGTCAACATAAAATGCCATTTGTTTAATGGCTCAGTGCAGGACAAAGTGAGTACCCTCTGCCCGAGATTTCTAGGCACTGTGACACTGCAAGGGAGTTAGATATAAACAGTCAATTGGATGTCATATTTCCTCTAGAGAACTAGCATTTCATCCATATTAATTTCAAGCAGTTGCATCTCTTGGGTTTTCCTCTCAAGAGGTCAAACCAGAGCCAACAAGAGAAAGTCACTCCTGCTGTGAGCTGCTGGGACTGAACTGCTTCAGGCCTTTGGTTTCCCAGGCTGTGCTCTCTCTGGACAGCTAACAGGCTTCTGCTGCCTCAAGCTTCCAGCTTTATATGCGATGCAAATATTGCTGACCCCCCACAATTAGAACCTGCATTATTTTTTTGAGTTTCACAGTTTCTAGCTGGCTCCATTCTGAAGAGCTTCAAGCCAGTTTCACCCCTTCTGTATCTTTTCTTTCACGCTTCGTCTATTTTGAGACAATAATGCAGGAAACATCTCATTACATATATGCTTCACATTTGTGCAACACTCAGGCTCTAATAAGGTTAGGTGAAAAAAACAGTATTTTCTATGGGAAGTTAAAAGTTTGCCAAAATCCCTTAAGCTGGTCATAAGAAGATGTATGTTGTACTTCAGTCAAACCAATTAATCACTTAGGTTTAAAAATCTGAATCAAAGACATTTTCTCACAACAGCTCACTGCTAATCCCACCTGAAATACAAGAGCAAATTACTCAACTGCCTTGTAAGTATTTCTGAGGACCAGACTCTGGTGCCAAAATGTTTCCCCCAATGCACTGTGACCTGCCCATGTAACTGTCACAGTGTAAGGAAAAAAAAAAAAAAAAAAAAAAAAAAAAAAAGTGCCAAGTATCTCCCACTGGAATAAAGAAAATTGGGGAATCCCACTGTTTTTATCAAGTATTCATACAATCTTCCCAGATGATCTGTTGTGGTTTTAGCATTCCTTTTTATTTTGGCAAGAACAAAAAAAAAGCTATTGTGCAAGGGAGAAACAGAAACATGTAAGAGTCTGGCTTTTTGGTGGTGCAGATGTTGGTTCCCAGACACCAGCAGGCACATGTGGCAATACTCTGTTGGCAGTGGCTATAACTCCTTTGGCTCCTGACAAATTCTGTGGACACCTGACACCTTGACATCTCTATCCCACTGTCACCTTGAGTAAAGTGGCCAATTAATGTAGAGAATCAGTACACAAACCATTTTTGCTATGGGAATCAAACTAAAAATGCATCTTGTTGAGACCTTCTAGGGCCCTCTCTCCCAACCTAGTTCAAGGCCAGGCAGCTTTGCAGAGTGCTCATTCTCGAGGGGATGAGTTCATATCTCAGTTCACTACAGAAATATTGCTTCAGAGTTTTCAAAGCTGAAATCCAGCCCATTCAGGTATATGCTGAGTTGCAGTGCAAGGAACTCGGATTCAGAAATTGGAGTCTCCGATTTCCCAAACTGTTATGCCATGGCATCTGTTCAGTTTCTACTGAAAAATATCACGTACAGAAACCATACATACCCTGAGTAGTGTTTCATTACTACATTAAAGATAGTTTCCATTGTATTTGTATTTTCCATGTCAAAACACAGACCAGTTTGTCCTGAACATGCTCATAAATTATTCCTCTTGAAAGGCACAAACTTTTTAGTAATTGGGGTAATGTACCAAGCCTTCAAGGAAGACTATTATTTTTGCTGTACCTACTCCAGAGTTTAACCATCTCATCCACAGTCATTAAATTCTTGCTGTGCACAGGATGTTGTACAGCATTAGCTGTGTGCTGATAATTCGAGTACTTATGATAAAAACACAGTCATTCTATGTCAAAATACATTAGACTCTAGTTAAAAGAGCACATTTTTTTAAAAAAACATCTCTCCAAAGCCAAGTTCAAAGGGCACCAACTTAATGCCACTGGCTGAAGTTTTAGTTTAAGTTATGCCTATATCAGGCAAGACTAAAAACAGCAAGGCAGGCATCTCACATGTTTACCTGAAGCTCCTGTTTACAGGCTATCTCCATTGCTTGCCCCAAATGGTGAGTTTTTCAGGAGTTGTTTATCTTTGACACACTTGGATACTCAAAAACCCCCAAAGTTGACAAAAAGCCAGAAAAAGTCAAAACAGTGCAATACCTTGCAGAGAGCCTACAAAGAAAGCTTCAAAAGTTTTCAAATGTTTCATAGGAAAACCATAACACAGTGGAAAGTGTTAACCAAAACATCCTCCCTAGCAGAAGTGAAATCATTTATTTGTTTTTCCTCCACAGCAAGCAGTACCGTGTTCTGAGCCTGAGCCGTGCTGAGTAGCACAGAGGGCAAGCTACACCTATCATCACATAAAAAAGACAAAGATCCCAGTAGAACAACTGGCTAGTAAAGGCTGGACACCAGTCAAGTCTGTCCTCTACTCCAAATCCAGCGCAGAGCTGCGAGAGCAGAAGCCACAGGCAACAAGCTCCAGTGGTGAACTTCCGTAAGAGAAGTTTGTGCCCGCGTTCCATAGCTGATTCCCAGCCCAGCCCAGTCCGCTGCTGCCAGGGGAGCGGAGGCTGGGTGAGCAGCATCCGGCAGCTGCACCCACCAGCGAGAAGGGCCGGGGTACAGCTCAGGACACCCCATCTGCTGCTCCCTGCCGCCAGCACACAGCCACCAGCCCGCTAAAAGCTGCCCGGGAAAGCTCTGCTCAGGGAAAGCTCTGCTCGGAAGGAGGGGGAAAGGGGATTTATGGATAAGAAAAAAGAAGAGGGAGCAGAGTAATACAATGATGCGCCTTCAAAGGGGCTGCAAGACCAGGGCGAGCGGCTGGCTGGCTGGATGAATAGGTGCATAGGTGAATAGATAGGTAGTCGGACAGATGGAGAGACAAGTAAGCAGGTAAAGTAGACGGGGGAAGCCTCCCTTACCTGCTGCGGTAGTGCTACTCCTGCACCGCTGCCGCCACTGCACTCCGACCGCCACCCTCCCGCTGTCGTGGGGCGGATTTATAGCCCGCGCCCCGCCCGCCGGGCGGCGCTGCCCTCCACGGCCGCTGCCACCGCCTCCCCGGCGGGAGCACGGGGCGGGTCGCCACCCATTCCGGGGCTCCGCCCGCACGTCCCCGAGCCCCAGGGCTCCCCCCGTCGCCCGCAGATGTTGGCAAGCTCTGCGCTCCGGATGCTCGGTGTGCGCAGAGTCCCTAAATATCAGCGGGGAACCCCGGCGTAAACCCTCAAGACCGGGTCCCAACCGGGGCCGGGGTGCTCCTCTCAGGCATCCCCTTGCCGAGCAAGCTGTGGAAGCAGTGAATGGCTAAGAGATGCCGCCCTGCTTATCGAAGCGTTACCGTGCAGGGAAGGAGGCTTTTCACACAGCTTGGAGAAAACAGGCGAGTGTCTGCAAAAGATTCACCCAAAGACTGAAAGAGCAGCAGTCTTGCGGAAAGGCTGAGAAAGGATTGCTGCAGCAGGGTCCTGGCACAGGTGGCAAAAATCGTGCAGATGAATGGGCTATTGTATGAAAACACATCTATATACCAGATCTTGAATTTCAAAATCTTTTGCTCATAGATTCACCTGAGCGCCAGGAAAGAACTCTAATTGCAGCAGAAAGAAAGTAGTACCTTCACACATTTCTGACGAAGTTCAGAGAGCGCAGCGGCTGCTGCAAGTGCTGTGTGAGTTTCCCAGCAAACAGCTCTTTGGCAAGAAGCGCAGCTAATCGTTTATTCCAAAAAGAGGCCCTAGCCTGCTGAGTACAGACTATCTCTATATACACAGTTCTGCATGTAACCAACCCGCTAAGGGCGGGTGAAGCTGTGACAGCCTGAACTGCTTTTTCTGTGTCTTTCCTGTAAAGCACACCCTATGTGTGTGATTTCACTTAACAGCCTCGTTTTTATGGCAGGTAACTGTGACCCAAACTGATGAAATCCACAGCATGTTATCATTCCGCCTTCTGCAGTGGCCTGAAGAGGAAATCAGTATTTCCTGAAACTCTGAAACTCTGTTAAACTCTCTGCCTGTTTTCTCACCTATACAATAAACTTATTAAGTCCAGCCTATAAAACAGCTGCTCTCCTGCCTCAGCTTCTGCACCCAAGACAGAAAGTGCAGCCTTCAGAGAAAGAACCCTGTGAGCCTTTTTCACCATGAAATGATGGGAAACATTTTGTGCAGCAATAACCCTGAATTCTTAGTAGGTGTGGAATAGAGGACATTTTTCATTATGTTTTCTTAACTTTGAATAGTTAACGTCTGCAAGGATGAAAAGTATTTCTTAAACAACACAAGTATTTGTCATTTTAAGACAGCACTGCTCTGTATGTGCTTTCTTTGTTTTTTGAATCCTAACAAGCCTAACCTTTTTAATACTCATTTTAAACTGTGAGGCCAGGGAACCAGTGAAAACATCAGAAATAATTCAATTTGCAGCTCAGCCTATTTTGAGGTCATATCTTCAAAATTATGTCATCAAATCACTGGCTTGCTATGTTTGTTATGGAAGATCTGTCTAGTTCAGTGTACTGAAGTTATGGAACAAGTGCAAGTGCTAGAACAAGAAGATGGGCTTGACTAATTTTCCAGAGAATTAACCCTTCTTTATCTCATCATGAAACAAAATCATAGCTGAGAAACACTCAGTCCTTCAGAAAACAGATCTGGGTCAGTGTATTGTTTGGCCCATCCTCAAGCAGTTTTTCAGTCTGCTGTGCTTGGCTGTGTTCTGAGGAAGGGGCTGAAAGCTCCAGACATTCAAATGGAGTGAACTGTTCTCTGTGCCCTAAATGCAAACTTTTGCAGTAAAAACAATACTCAGTCTGGAACAAACTGGAGAACTGGAATGAAATGTTTTCTTTTGCTTTGACTTTTGCAGTTTGTTTGCTATTTAGATCATATTCAATGTTGGACCCTAAAAAATGTTGGAAACAAGGAGGCAGAAGCCCCCAGCAGCCAATAGTTGCTAGCCCACGTGGGTAGGAAAGCCTAGGAATGTGTGCATCCAAACTGAGCCTCCAATAGCTCAAGCCTTCTTCCCAGCTATTTTGTTAGGTATGGCTTAGAATAACTTGGTGATTTGGAGTGTGTTTTGATGGTGATTGGTGGATTGCAGAAGAAAATGAAGCAATTCCAAAAATCCAGCTTAGGAAGTATTTTACTATGTGAAGATGTAATTGCTAAAGTTTGTACTCAGAGAGCCAAATCCTGCCGCGTGCCAGAAAAGAGCACAGCTGAAAGCCTGGGGAACATTTGCTTGCAAAAAGCTGCTTAGAGGACAGGTAGGGAAAACAGCAATTTCAAGAGTGTCACTGCTGACAGTGCAAGAGCCTCATGAGTTGTCACCCCGTGCTGGGCTGCACGAGTGCTCATGCTGCATTCCCACAGCAGCTGAGCAGCTCACGTACCAGGAGCTGTACGTGTACGGACGTGTGTACTTTAGGAACCAGTGTGCTAGGGAGAGAAGACACGCTGCCACCCACTGAAAACCTACTGTAAATATTGTTTTATTGAATAAACCAGCTTTACGCAGCTGGCAATCACTTGGCCTTTCCAGAAGAGCATTTCTGTAGCACCAGAAGAGCTGCCCAGACACAGATGTCCATTCCTGGACCAATGCAAGAGCTGTTCAAACCAACCTGAAAGCACGACCCCTCTCCAGTGCTGCCTATGGCTTCCAGTTAATACTGCAGCATAGGTCTTCAAGGTTTTTAAGAGTAAAATAAACAAGTCCTTGATTTACTGTTTTGTTTTGCTAAACTGGGTTGTTGTAGGTATAAGCACACACAAAGACACGCTTGCACAAAGAAGGGAAATGGCGTACTTCCATGCTAGAGAAAGGCTAATAATATGTGCTGGGCAGAAACCTGCCTATGTGTTCCAATACCTGGCAGTAGCAATATTTCAGCATTTAAATAGCACTTTAAAGCCATTAACTAATCAATGCTTACAAGGCTCCAGGGGAAAGAGGGTGAAATACAAATGAAGAACCACCAGACTAGAGACCTGATCCAAAGTCCATTGAAAGGTAGCAAATCCATCTATTTCAATGCTATGGAAACAGATTTTAATTATGATACTATTATTCTTTCCTTTGATGGTGTATTTCTTGTTGTGCCAGTATTAACACAGGAAATTTCAGTGGTTGTATTGCAACAGCAGAGAAGAAAAAAGAGTTAAATAAAGTAGGAGAACAGCTTTATTTTTTTGCAAAAAATATTTTGCATTTCTTTAGAAAGATCTCTGAACACTGTTTACATTTAAGCAGTGGTAATATTATTAATCACTGCAAAAGTAACTGGGCGTTCCCTTCTTCTTCCTAACAATACAGCAGGGATAATTTTGGATTAAGCTGCATGTTTCATGAAAAATATACTTGATGTTTTCTGGTTCATGTCAAAAGAATTCTCTGTCTGACCCATCAAATATCACACCGCATCCACTGGGAATTTTATTCTACTACAGCCTTTTGCTGTTTCCTTTGGATCCCTTAATGATGATGACATGTAGCCATACATATCAGCTGGCCTTCCAAAAATTATCCAATGCAGCTTTAAACCAATGGTGCTGACCTCAATAGAAAATACAAATAAATAACACCAGGGATTGCAGATTCACATGCCCTTGTCAGAGATTCGCCTGATATAATTCATATCCCCACATAAGTACTTACTTCCAGTTTGGAAACTGCTTTTGGCAGGTTTATTTGCTTCAGCAAAAGCATGGATGTGGGGTGAGTCATTTAGTTGGTCTTGCAATATGAACTTCCTGCCATTTGCAAAGGAAGTAGACTTTTGAAAAATTTATTTTAGGAGACTGGATTTTCTATGTAAATTAATTCAATAACTGTAAGGGATGGGGGTTTTATTTTGTTTCAAATAGGTAAGTTCTTTCAGGAGTTTTTTCATGGAGCATTTTACCAAGAGGAACATTTCTGTAGGAAGTTCCATGAACTGGGGTGGCATCTTTGAGCTAAATTAAGAGCAAGACTCAGCAGCTGAGTGACAGGGCTGCCTGGCCCCACATCTGCCAGTGCATGTGGACAACTAAGTGCCTAAGATCTGTTTTTTTGAGAAGTCAGCATGATGAGGGGTAAATATTAAAGCTAGCCAAGAGGAAAAGCCAAAAGAGACAGGTTTAAAATAGATTTTATGTTTATTTCTCCATATGGTGTCTTACTAAGAGTTTTCTCCACAAGATGAATACCTATGGTCAGTGAGTGCTTTCTCACACTCTTCCTCCAAGCAGAAAAGTCTCAGATTGCAATATCTAGATGGTCTCTTGCACCAGGAACTCATGAAGAGAGCCTTCATTTTGAAAGCTATATTTTGTGTAAAGATTAAACCTCTGAACCTTGCACAGGATAAGACGAAAGGAAAGAAATCCCAACTAGGGTTTCAGAATTCCCTTTCCCAGGCTACACATGGTTTCACACCTATCAAGTGGTAAAGAAGCATTCTTCCTGACCTGGTGGCCGCCCAGTGGGGGTTTTAAAGGTCTCAGTGGTATCTGTGTTTCAGACTGAGGAGATTAAGGTGAATTCAGTTTACACATTCACCATAATCAAAGTGTAACACGTTGCTGCTAATTATCTGTCCTGATGCTGCCTCAATTTATCTATCTAGATGGGCTCTTTGTGTTAAACTTTTTTGTCACCTGCTTTCCACTGGGCAGAAGAAGCAGTAAGTACAGCACAACGCACCATGGCCCATGAAGACCCCTGTATGATGGCCTCATCAGGATGTGTGTGCTGACCACCTACTCACCTGTCCTCTTGTTTGCCCAGTGAGATAAACAGAAAACTATTTGAGGCTGCTTGGAGATCAAAGAATTGATTTTATAGGCACCTGATATCTCCTTGCAAAAGTTTATTTAGTGCTGCTGGAGGAACATTGCACTCCTCAGGCCTGTCCACCTGTTAAACATACATACACCTGTATGTACCATTGTATAGAGCTTGTTTCTTTAGGGATCTATGTTAAACATACAGATAAGCACAGTAAGTTCCCTTTCAGAAGTAGCTTTACCAATCTGGGATATTATTCTTTTTTTTTAAATTCATGTGGATTCTTTTTGTGGTCAGCTATGGGCAGACAAGTAAGCAGAGAAACCTGTTTTATCTGTGAACTAAAAGCACTGCCATAGCCCTGCACAGCAGCCCGAGGCAGGAGAAATGAAACTCTGAAAGTCTGTATATGAGGGGGAATTCTCCTCAACTATCTCAGAGGCAGGTGACCTTCTCCACCCCATTCTCAACAAGAAACTGTGTTTATCAGAAAGGGCTTGCTCTGGCTAAAGGAAACCAGTTAGAAAGTTTTGCCTTCAGCATTAACAACTATCCTTTGACTTTTTTCTTTTTCCTTGAACTTTTCTTTCCAAAATCATCTACAAGATCCCAAGCTGCAGAGATCACTAATTCAAATTCTGAAGCATCGGATGAGTAGAGAATTTAACAGAGTCCAAGTGATACCCACGGATAGTCATCTACAGCTTCTTATATCTGTGATGTGCCCCCTACCCAGTCTGCCAGGCCAATGCCTTGAGGTGACAGGACTCTCCATCCACATTCAGCGAGTGGGGAGAATCTGACTGTCAGTTGCAGCTGCTGCCATCATCAGTTCAATGGCAAGTTTAAAGAAGTACTTTTAAGTTGTAAAGTTTTTTTGTAAAATCTGCTTTCACACACGAGAAGATGGGGATTCTATATACTTGAGCATTACAAGGACAATCCTGTTCACACCCACCCAAGTGTTAGGGATAGAACTCATTTGGGGGCTGCACAAGCAACCTGAAAGAGACTTTAAATCATTGATGTAACACAGGCTTTGCAGGAACTCATTCTTTAGCAGAAAGCTGTAACCAGGGAGCTGGGTATGAGTGTGTGCTCTAATAAGTTAGATCACAGAACTTGGAAGCCACCAGAAAAAATCTCCTGATACCAAACACCTTGAACAGGCCATATGAGCTGCCCTGCCTGCAACTCCTATACTGACCAGGGCAGAAGGCACCAAAAGCAATTTGAAGTCTATTTGATTCTCTGTGGTTGTTATTTGGCTGAGCAGAATTGCTCCAAAACCAAAGTTTCGGTGCTCCACTCTTTCCCTTTAGTCCCCAGCTTTAGTTATTATATTTTTAAAGAAGTTCCTTTTCTAGCTAAGAATCTGGAAAGTGCTTTCCTCCCCTTCCCCCTCCCCTCTTCCTCCCCCTGTGCCTGGCTGAGGCGTTGCTATATACACACTTGCACAGGCATGAGGACCTGTGTGTGTGTGTGTGTACCAGAATGCTTCCCATTCCCTTTTTCACAGCCTCTCCCTTTCTCACAGCCTCTCAGAAGGAACATCCAACTCACATCTCAGCTGAACTTTTGAACCCACCAAGGCTGAGATAGCTCAAATTCAAGCAAACCGGGCCAGTGAGTGCCTATTGGATTGAGAAGCAACTAAGCAAGTACAAGTCAGAACTCTGTCCTCACTTAATTCTGATAAGGAAGAGCTGGTAAAAGGCCTGATCGTTGTCTAATCTTCCTACAATAATAATGTCATGTGCCCTCTTCTTGAAAATGCACTTAAAGGTATATGTCCTTTTGCCCTGAGTACACATTTACGTAGCAATAGCACAGCCAAGAAGTTAACTAAAAGAAAGTCTGGTTAAGTCTGGTTCTGAAAGACCCTAAATGGCATGTATCATGTGCAATCCCTTGGAGGGTTACTGCTGTTTTCTAAAGTTTTTGTTTATAAATGCTGTTCTTATGGCTTTGAACCCACAGTCAAAGAAGCACAAAGTGATTTTGCTGGTTGACACCAGAGCTGACCACTCCAGACCACCTGGAACCACCATGGCCTTAGGCTCCTGGGTATAAAATACAAACAGCTATGAAACAGCTAGCTGAGGTCTCTTACCAGTCTTGTGTTCAAGAAGAGAAGACAAAGGTTGTCTCCCTTACAGACATTTTAAAGCAGAGAGTGCCACAGAGGAGATAGGACACATAGCATTTTTTGATTGTAGTTGGGTTAGGGGCTTGCTCTAGGCTTGCTTTAGACATGACTGGCAAAAACTGGGTGTGTAACCTAAGACAAAGTAATGGAGGGAGTAGGGACAGGAGAAGAGAGCAGTAGGTGAGCTCATTGCAGCTCTTGCAGCCAAATGAGACGAGGTCTTTTTGCCAGCCATTTCAAAACAGTTGCTCAGAATCAAACAGCCAGCTCTAAATCAGCAGTTCATTCATATAATAGCTTTAAAGGCTGTTCCCTATTAAAAAAGACATGGCAAATCTGTTTCAGATTAGCAAATCAAGTGAGTCATAAAAAAATCCCACTCTGCTGTGAAGTTTTCGACCACACGAGCTGTATCTCAAACAGATGCTTATGTCCATAATATTAAATATAAAAGGGCCAAAACTTGGTCTCTGGCCACGAATCTGAGTGTCAAGGCCCAGCTCAGGCTTCATGTTTTAGGACCATCCCTCTGCAGCAGACTGACCCCCACACACATTGTATTACACATGGCCCTGGCTCTCTGCTGTGCTTCAAGTGGTGTCCCTGTGGCCCTAAGATACAGTAATTATTTTTTAATGTGTTTTTGTGTTCAGAGGCTCTGAAATAATCCAGGGGTGGTGTTGCAACCCACAAGAGTGATTTTTTATGGTGTGATGCTGAAGGGATGTGTTGCATACCCTGGGGTGTGTATGGGGCTGTATGAGTATGCAGGAGGATGCAGAGTCTGATGGGACAATCTTGGAGCATTGTGTAGGCTGAAGTGTGGTCTTCTCCATCCTGCCTGGTGACAGCTCCTGAAAGAGTCCAGATCAGAGCCAGGGAGAAAAATAGCAATTAAGCATGTGGGCAGTCAAGCAAGGATCTGGGTGTCTTGCTCACAGCCTGTCTCATTTTAGCCTGCATGTAATAGTTCACAGTTGGACTTGATGATCTTGAAATTCTTCTACAGCCAAAACAATTTTGATTCTGTGATCCTATATCCAGAGGAACTGAGCAGGCTCCTCTGTAAATTGTGTTATCACATGCATCCAATTGGACCTAGACACTGAACAGAGGGCAGTCCCTGCAGCATGTAAAGCCCTGAGTGCTCCTCAGAAACTTCTCACCAGTGAATTGCAGCAGGTGAAATTTTACCTTCACTGGAAGCCTCGCAGTAGGTGGAAAACACTGGAAAATTTCCACAGCATTTCATCTTTGCCTGAAACTAGGTGCCAAAAGGAAGGCAGTAGCCTTATTTCTCACACCAGATGAAATTTTTGATGTGTTAAACAGCTTTCAGTTAACTCAAGCATAAGGTTTGTTTAAAAAAAATATACAGAAACTCCCATAAAGAAAACATAACTATTGTACTTTTATCAGAGAAAAAAATGTGAAAGAAAAATGAAGGATCTTGCAAGATACTGCAGAATAGAGAGCAACTGCAATCCAAATTGTACCTCTGAGAAAGCTTTTGGAGCATGAGCTACCACTGTTTGCATTAAATACGTGGCCACACATGCAGCTGCTGCTTCCCAAAAACTCATTCCAGTGGGGTGATCACCAGTGGCATCAAACTAAAAAAGCATCTTTTCAGAGAGGCTGGGCAGAGAAGTTGTGTTTAGCCCTGTTACCTCTGAACAATCTGACTGCCAGAATAAATGAGGTATTTAATTTAGCTTTTGCTTACCCATCACTGAGATACAACATCTATGGATGCAAGGCCAGAAGAGTTTAATAGCATGTAGCAAAGCTTTAGAACTGTGGGTAAATAATACTCATTAACATTTGTGTTCCATTGTTGGGTAGAGATAAGATTGGGAACCCCTCTTTGCTACAGCTTACTAAAAATTAATACAGAGAGAAAGTTTGCAGCAAAAATGTTTGTTATTGCAACGGTGAAAACATTCCCTAACATCTTCAAGATAGGGGACCAAGGCCAGAGTTTCAATCTTGAGTACTTCAAACTTATTAGCAATTGCAAGTTTTGGAGATAGTCAAAGTATTAGTAGAGTGGGATGAGGAGATTTTGTGTGCAAGTAGAGGCACTTTGTAGAAAGATCTGAGTGTAGTAAACCCCCTACACATGGTCTGTGGCACCTGGCAGCATTGCAACAAGGGAGAATCTGACCACCAGAAAGCAGCACCCTGTGCCATGAAGCTTTCACAGGATTAACTCACTTTTGGTGAGGAGAACATGGGCCACCAGATCAGAGATTTGAGCAGAATGATTAATGTTGACTTCACCCTGGGAGATGAATATGAACGCACTGAAACAAAATATTTTGAGCTCTGAGGCTGCGTATCTCAAAAGATTGCCTTGTACAACACTTTGTATCTCTTCAGCTCAGAAAGACCCTGAGCAATCTGATAAGGGATGACACTAAGAACATTTGTTACTGAAAGTCACATTTCCTGTTTAGTGTGCTTTCCCTATGGGAGTGCATTAGTTGCTTTGCTACAACCTACACATAATATGTTATTTTAAACTTTGAAGAAACACTTTAAAAATTATCAGCATTTAAAAGAGGAAAAAAAAATATCTTGTGGATTTTATGGTCAATTTTCAATTATGAACTTCAAAGCCATCTTGTTAGAAACTTAAATAAGTCCTGGAAAAAATTTGACCATGAGTAGTTAACATATTGTGAAAAGCATAAAATTCTGTATGCAACAGAATTTAAAACTGTGAATTACAGTAAATTGGGGAACATGCTTTTAAAAATAGTATTATGTAGCATGGAAAAAATTAAACACTTTTAACTAGATTCTTTGTCTACAAAATCATTGGCCTATCTGATTCTTCCTAATGGCTCATCACTATCGTTAGTTTCAAGACATAGGAGTCAAATTTAATCTCATGTCCTACCTGTGGCATTTGATGCAGACTGGGAGAAGGGACAGATCTTGCCCCCCCAGCAGCTGTGGAGCTTCTTCACAGCAGTTTTTTTTCAGTGTTGAAAGGAGTTTTTCTAGGTTCTTACTGCCTGTCAGTATTAGAAACTCAGTTCAAAGGCTCAAAGGAGACTTGAGCTGCCTGAGACCCATTATTTATTGACCTTTCATCAAGTCAGTGTTTTTAGCTGAACTCCACTCATGGTCAAGATGAAAGCTCCAGATGCAGACACAAAAGCCAGACCTCAGCCCTTCTTTCTGTGTGTGTGATGATTTTCCAAGAAGGGTTCCAAGTACCCTTGGGCTACCTTCAGGGAGCCCACCCAGTTCTGTTCTGCCACCTCTACATAAGCTCAGGCAAGAGCTCATGAAATCACAAACTTGGGTGCCAAATGATTGGGTGATGAAGGGATCTGGTGGATTCTACACCAAAAAGACAAGATTTGTAACCTTGGCTGCTGGAATGCAGTGTCACAATGAAGTGAAAGCTTCCAGGGCTTTTCTAGAGTGAAGGATCCACAGCACTGATTTTGACACTTCTTCACCCAAATTTACAAGAGCAGCTTATCAAAACTGCTGGTCTAGGGGAAGCATTGAAGAAAATAGATCCTCCCCATCCAAGTGGCTTTAAAGGAGTGTCTGGCTGTTGGGGAGCAGCCACTGTCAGTGTTGCAGAGTAACTTGTACTCCCTGCCTGCATGATCCCCCTAAAACCCAAGGGGGAAAAGCCTCCAACAACCCAGGATAACTGCCAGTACCAAAAGTGTCTTGGGTTCAGCAGCTGCCAGTGCTTCTTCTTAGAAGTTTGTCAAAGCAGAGCTTTCTTCACCAAAAGGGGAAGTGTCTGGTTTTTTGCCCAGCAGCTGCAGAGCACTGAACAAGACATTTTTAGATCCACATTATCTGCATGCCCATTGCCAACATCCAGCAACTATGTACTCAACGAGTTTTCCTGGCAAAGTATCAAACCTCCCTGGAATAATCTCAAGGGGCCTCAGTTTGTATGTTCCCTGGTACTACAGAAACCCTGAGCCAGGGCACAGAGGGGTGATAGTCAGTCTGTAGATCTTGTAAATATTTAAGGTTAGGATTAGCCACTATTTTAAAACACCCATGTGTAATAAACATTCTCTCATGCTGTGACACCCGAAGTCCTTCCCGGAGTTTAATAACAATAATGATTCATTGTTTTCACTGATATGTGTTTCTGTTTAAAAACTTAAATGTAAATCAGTTCCTTAATATAGAAGGTTGGTTTAGAAAAGTGGAAAAAGAACAACACATCTATGCCTGAGGATTTACTAAATACTTGAAGTGCAGAGAGTTAGGAGGAATACCTGAACACTGTGTCAGGTACTTTGTTCAATCATTTTTTTATTATGGATGGGGACAGATCCCTGCTTTTCTGCTCATAAGAGGAGGGATGTAGTAATAGCAGGAAGCAAAAGCAAAAAGAGGGAGTGTGGATCTGGTAGCTGAGGTAAAAGCCAATTTTTGTTGTTTGGACTGCTTCTCACTTCAAAGATAGATGCAAGGGGTAGCTCCTGATTTTGAGACAATTTAGCTGCATTTAAGGTGGTTTTAAGCCTCAGAAATTCTAGTAAGGAAGCAGGTAGCCAAGACGACAAACACTTTGGGCTCAGGATGGGCATTGCTGTCCCAGATAGACACAATCTGAGTAACTCTTGAAACTGAACAATATCTTTTTCTGTTTACTGCTTTGACCTCAATCTACTGATGGTGCAAATATTTGGAGAAAAAAAAATGGAGTAGACATCAGAGGAGCACATGGAGAAGTGAGGCACATCCCTTGGAAAACAGAGGATGTGACCCTGCAAGAGGGTAGAAGAAAGGTTTTAAGCCAGCATCTTGTGGAAAGAGGATTAGAGAAGTTCAGACAGTTTCTTTTATTTGTAACCACTTAAATGCACAAGACTTCAAAAAAGATGTACCTAGAGCACTGCAATGATGCATAAAAAGGGATTAAAAAATAGCAGATGAAAATACTAGTGGAAGCATTGAGTTACTGTATACGTTTGAGAAAACAGGCTACCAGCCTCAAGGCTTTGAGTAAGTATCAAGGCTCTACTCTATTGACAGGAAACCAGAGTTGGAAAGAAAATCACAACATTTTCCACATATTGCTTTTTGTTTCCCTTAAAGTGAGAAGGCTGCCAAGCCTTCCTTCTACTGGAAAGAACAGAACCTGTATTTTCATATTAAATTACAGAAAATTAGAGTTGAAGGGGACATAAAATGAGAATTTTTCTTCCTCTTCTGAAAAAGGATCAAGTCAATGTAGCCTTCTCTTAACAAGTTGGGTTTTTTAACCTGTTTTAAAATCATACAGCAATAAAGTTTGGGGCCTTTCTAGGTAATGTCTTCTGAGATACATTTCTTGAAGAAATTATTTTTCTAATTTTTTCTTCCTATTAGCTCTTTCTTATCATAGATTGAGGGCACTTAGAAAACAAATTTACCTTCTTACATGTAACCCTCTTGCTAACATTTCCATGTAGAGAAGGGCTAGTCTTCTGGGGCTTTCTTATCTGTGTATTTCTGTGGCATTTCTACTGGTTGCCTTCCACTCTTAGTCCTTTAAAAATCATAACAAACTTGATTTGTAAAACATTTCCTGATAAATCTTGCATCCTAACGTTCTTGGAAGCTTCACAGTTCTTTACTCAAGTCTCCTTTTTCTTTACTATTTTTTTTTTAACATGCAGTATCCAAAGTTGGCACTGAAATATGGAATTCAGAGGTGCTGAAGGATCTCCCTATAGATTTGCTACTCAAAGGGGGCTAAATGAGTGGTAAAGTTTGCCTTCTGTGTCTGACTTAGGGTAGTCCTGCTGATCTGTCCCAGGGTGACATTCCTTAGGTGCCCCAGTATACTTTTTTATATACTTTTCTTTATACTTTTTTGTATGTAGATCCTGTTCTGCCTTAGGAGCTTATTTTGTTATTTGGTCTATGGTTTCTCATTTCTACATTTTTAATAAATTTAATAATTTAAACTGTTCCTTCTGTTTAGTGAGATAATTTTGAGTGTTGAACCTGCCTGCACTGGTGCCAATTGCTCATATAAATTAGAATTCTGTTTTAGAGTAATCTAAGTCACAAATTGAAAGGGGATGTTTCATGTGCCACCCCTGCTGGGAAACAACTATTGTGCCCTGCTCTGGGCCATAACAATGAATTTTGGTGTCTATAGTACTTTTGCACAGACCATATATCCCTGCTTTCCTTACGAGAATGTTTATAGCGAAGTCTTGCCTAAAGTTTTATTGCAAAAGCAATAAACTATGTCAGTCTCTTTCCTGCCATCATCTGGATGAATATGGTATACTGAGCTTGGATGGCTGCAGGTGCCCACCAAGCTGCTCTTTCATTCCCTCTTTTTAGTAGGACAGGGGGAGAAAGTGAAATGAAAAGGCTGTGGGTTGAGAAAAGAACAGGGAGGTTACAGTTAGTAACAGAGTGGGGCTGTGTGAAATAAAAGCAAAACTAAAACCACGTTTTCCCCCATCCTCCTTTCTTTCCATGCTCAACTTCATTCTTGGCTCCTCTACTTCCTGCCCCTCAAGCAAGGTGGGGGAATGAGGGTTATGGTCAGTTCATCACATCTTGTCTCAACCCTTCCTTCCTCCTTATGCTCTTTTCTTGCTCTGGTGTGAGGTCCAGGCCATGGGGTACAGTCCTTCATGAACTGGTCTGATACAGGTCTTCCCCATGGGCTGCATTCCTTCAGGAATGGATTGCTCCAGTTGTGGAATCCCATAGGTCACAGGTCCTGCCATAAAACCTACTCCTGCGTGGGCTCCCCTCCGTGGGCAGCAGCTTCTGCCAGGAGCCTGCTTCAAGGTGGGATCTTCATGGGCTGCAGCTTCCTTCAGGGCAAATCCAGCTACTCTGGCATGGGGTTGTCCATGGTTTGTATGTAAGTATCTGATCCACCATGGATCTCCATGGGTTCCAAGGGGACAGTCTGCCTCACCATGTTTTTTACCACAGGCTACACAGGAATCTCTGCTCCTGCACCTGGGGCACCTTCTTCCCTTTCTTGTTCAATGAACCTGGTGTCTGCAGAGTTGTTTCTCTTACATTTTCTTACTCTTCTCTTCCTTCTGCTGTTGCATAGGAGTTTTCCCCCCTTCTTATTTATGTTACCACAGAGGTGATGATTGAGTCTCTATTGCTCAGCCTTGGTCAGCAGCAGATCCATCTTGGAGTATGCTGGCATTGGCTCTGTTGGACATGGGGGAAGCCCCTGACACCTTCTCACAGACACCAAACCTGTAACCCCCCATCAAACCTTTCCACTTGAACCCTGTACAGTGAGTTCCCATGGCAGAGAAGAAGCTAAATTCCCTTCACATACTTTATTCTTGACAAAACTCTCCTGGTCATTTCTTAGGACAGTATTACCTTCCAAGTGCTCACAGGTCATTTCATAAGTTGTTCCTGTATCTTTATAAGTTCATCTGAATTCCTTGGATTTGTTCCTCCCCTTCCTCTTCCACCTCTTTAAGGTGGATATGACACTCATCCTCCATAGGTCCTCAGGGATCAACTGTTGTTGTGATCAAAAGTTGTGATCAACTTTTAAAGGTTCCCTCTCTTAGGGATCTTTGTAGCAAAATCAAGTGCCCAAAATACACTTGGTGGCACGTTTGCTGGATCCAGGTACACATCCATGTGTTCCACTTTCTTCCTAAGGGTTTCATTTAGTTGGTGTTTATGAGTTGTCTCTTTTCCCCATCAAGATGCTGACTATTCCACATTTGAATTCTGCATAAGGAACCAGAGTTTTTGGCACGCTTTTGAATTACTTTTGATAACACAGCTCCTGGTTTAACAATCTGCTACTTTTCATTACTGCAGTTGGCAACAAAAGGTCTTTATTAAGTCTGTGATGCCAGACACAATCTCAGCAATCAAGGCTGGTAGACAGAGAAGACTATGAAGCATATGAGGTAGGCAGAAGCCAGGGGGGAAAAACCAAACAAAACAGCAAACCAAAACCAACATAAAAATGTGGAGCTGTTGTTTAGCTTTTGTATAAATGCAGCTGGATGTTTTGTTATTTTTAAAAGTGCAGGTTTTTTCTTTGTCAGCAGAAATCAGAAATATAATCAGTGTGAATATTTCATTTAGTGCAATAAAAATTGCAAATCACAAACATAATTTGTTTTACTCTCCATAAATATGTTTGGTGTAAAAAAATCAGCAATACCCTCAAATAGTTCCATATAAAACCAATAAATTACAACAAACCTATAGGTTAGAATTAACTTTTGTTCATTTGTAGCAATATTTGTAACAATAATTACATTTATTTCTACAGCACTGGTGCTTTACAGAGCAGAATAAAACTACACTACATCCCAGACTCATCTGCTGCCTTTCATATGTCTTGGCCTCTTAATGAAAATTTTTAAAAGTTTAAATATGAAACTTCATTTATATACAGGGGTTTTGTTTGGTTGGAGTTTTCATCTGGGGGGGATGGCATTATTTGGTATGTATTGCTTTGTCTAGAAAATAATCATCATAGGTTCTCCAAACGTTATAATTAACAAGTGGAAAAATCTTGAGAGTGCTTTGAGTTGATGTGGAGAAGCCTTTTAGGGTTGCAACATTTCCGTATAGGGGCAGAGCTGATGACTTGCAAGTAGTGGAAAATAAAATCCTCAGATCAAAACTAAAGTGAAGAGAAAGGTCTTCTTAAAAACAGAGTGTCAGTGAAGTGTGAAAGCACTTTAGCATAAAACCTAATTTCAGGAGAATTAGCAATGTAAATATTACCCAATATACAACAGCATTTTGTGTTTGCATCATCAAATCATGCAACCAAGGAAGGATTCAGCAAGTGATGACCACTTATTCTCTTTAAGAAAAAATAAAATCCCCTTTAGGGTGGTACTATTCCTTAATCAAATTCCTTAATTCCTTAATTTTCTTCCCAAAGGGATAAGATTTGGGTGACCTTTACAGGGCATCATATTGAAATGTGCTTTGTTTAGTGAGTGCTTTTGAAACAGCTTGGATCAAAATGCATTTTTGCTTAATAAAATGTATCTGGACCAGTTCCATTACCCTCCTACTCACTGAAGCCCACAGGACTAAATGGGTGTAACAAAAGGAAGAATTTGGCCACTGATCTACAAGTCCAGTGACTCATTCTGGGTCACATAAAGCTGTCTCCTTATTAAGAGAGTGCAGATGAGGGCTGATACCACACAGCATGCAGAAAGCTTCCTGGGGAAAGGACCTTTCTGGTTGATTCAAAGAATCACAGGTAGTGGTTCAGGTTGGAAGGACCTCTTGAGCTCATCTGGACCAACCCTTCTGCTCAGTCAGGTCCACTGACAGCCAGCTGCCCAGGACTGTGTCTGGGTATATTTTTTTAATATATTTCTCTTAGAAGGGAGACTGCAACATCTCCCTGGGCAACCTGTGTACAGTAAAACACCTCCTGTGTTTCAGTCTGTGCCTATTGCCTCTCATCTTTTCAGATTCACCATGGAGCTGATGGGATGAGAAGTGTTCTGGCTTGGAGACAAGGAAGGCCCTGTTTTATTGCCAGCTGACTTCTCTTCCAAACTCAATATTCAGACTTCATACTTCATTTTTTCCTCTTACAGAGTCCTTGCATATGGGTATGGAAAGTCCACAGAAGTTTTGGTCAGAAGGACTCCAGTCCTTCTTACCTTCATACCAGCCTGGCTTGGTATGGTGCTGGCTGGTTGCTCAGATTGCTGTCTTTGCAAATGCTCTCCACAATGTGGAGAGATACAAAAAAATCCCCACTAAGGCACTTGTGCCTGGGTCCCTCTGTGAGGCTACATCTCTGAGCCTGCTCCTCCCCACCCACAAGCCTGACCACATGCTCCAGCAGATGAACTGTTCCTCTACAGACAGAGAGGAATCAAAAAACCATAGAATGGTTCAGGTTGGAAGGGACCTTATAGATCACCTAGTTTCAACCCCCTTTTATGGACAGGGACACCTCCCACTAGATCAGGTTGCTCCAAGCCCCATCCAACCTTGCCTTGAACACTTCCAGGGAAGGGGCAGCCACAACTTCCTTGGGCAACCTGTGCCAGTGTCTCACCGCCCTCATGGTAAATAATTTCTTCCTAAGGAAGGGGAGGGATATCTGAGGTGAAATCTATTCATGTGTTTGCCTGCCTGGCTTTTCATACCACTCTCATCTTCATTTTTCTTTTTTTAGATCCTCTCACCCGGGATGTGTGGAAGCTTCTCCATGTCCTTCTCCATTTGCAGAAGCAGAGAATACCACATGGCCCCATGCATTTTGTTTTATATTATGTGTGAGGATTACCTAATCTAACACATCAGCCAGCCAAATTGGCCAAGCATGTCAGTGGAGGTTTTTCTTATTTTGCTCAACCAGGGAGCTAAACGCTTTCTCTGCCTGGAAAAATTATCAAGAAATATTGCTTCAGAGAAAATGTTTTGGAAGCATCATCCCAAGTGGGGATTAGACTTGTTTTAACTAGGGTAATCTTGAATGGGAAAGCTGCACAGACATCCCAGAGTGCCTGGTGACATGTGGAAGTGTAAAAGGTGAGACTGACTCATAAAAGTGCACTCGGGGCCTTTTTACAACAGTAATTCACCATCTATCTGCTCCAAAACAAAGCAGGATTTGCTTGCTCTCGGGAATCACTGTGTACGTACAAAGGAAACAAAGGGCTTACATCTTTCAACACAAAATATTTCAGTATAAATAGCTCACAGCTAATCTCCACGGCCTTCTGTCAACCAGCTGCAGAAATGAGGAAAGGAAAATCTTCTGGTAAAGGGCATCTTCAACATGTAGGGTGGGCTCTTTTCTAGTCTAAAAGCCTCATCCCTGGTGCTTGGTTTCTGCGGCTAAAGCCTTGATTACTTGAGGCAGAAGAGCCTCTTTCAAAAACCAAGGACTGTACCTTCTCTGTGCCTGAGAGACAGGAGTGTAGAATAGGCTCTGCACAGTGAGATCTCCCTCCTATGCTCTGAGGCTGTGTCTGTCTAGTTAAAAAGCATCCAGGGAAGAAACTGAGGCACTTAACTCCTGATCGCCCACATTGGAAACCATGTCTCTTTGGGGAGTAATCCAACTAGCTCTGTCCAAGACAAAACCCTCATGTGGTGTGGTGACATCTCCCCCAGGTAGCTTTCCCCACTGGCAGTGAGGGTGAGACCAAACCAGCTCAAACCTGCTGAAAGCTCAGCAGCAAAAGCACATTTCATCATGCAGTGAGAGGCAGGAAAACAAATTGAGCTTGGAGGATCTGTGGCCAGGCATTGACCTGTTTTCAGGAATGCTAGGCCCTAGGCTTTACAGACACAGTCCTCCCAATGAAATCCAGAGATAAGATTCCCTAAACAATGCACAAACATGATTTAAACATGCAGAACAAGTACTGTCTGCCCACAGGAAACACAGAATCATAGAATGGTTTGGGTTGGAAGGGACCTTAAAGATGACCAAGTTCCCACCCCTCTGCCTGGGCAGGGACACCTCCCACTGGACCAGGTTACTCAAGTGCAAAATGAGGTGCATGGATTTGCTGAACTGCTATCCTGCTCCAGAATCATAGAATCATAGAAAGTTAGGGGTTGTAAGGGACCTCAGAAGGTCATCTGCTTGAAGCAGAAAAGAAATGGAGTTAGCACTACCTGCTGCTGCTGAGGAACCTTCTCCTGAGACCGAGTGGAGTGCTTTGCTAGGGCTTCTGGAACCAGGCATCTTTTGCTCTTGGGTGTACTGTCACCCTGCTTCAATAGGACTGGAGTGGTAGCCCAGGGAGAAGTGTCTGGTCACTTCTTTTAGGGTACAGTCCAGGTAGGTGGGGGATGTGCTATACAGAACATGTTCCCGTGTAGAAGATCCCTGTCAGTATTCATGATAGATCAGTGCTCCTGCACTGCAAGAATTCTGCAGAGAATTATGCAGCTGCAGAAGACTGTTTCTGCCTGCATATCCCAGCTGTCTTTCCACTGTGTTCCAAGATGAATTTGGGGTGTCTCTCTACACCTCTAGTTTCTAGATCCTAGGAATCTCTCTCCCCTTGCTGTGGCAATTGTCAAGCTTGGAGCACTGACCTATGGGAAGCTATAGCAGTTGAGTGAAGTGAGGGAATATGGGGCTTCTAGGCTTTGGATTGTGGTTTTAACTCTTTTTGAGCTCTTTTTGCTGGACTCTGCTGTCTCCACCTTCCTTCCCTTCTGTTCTGGCTGTCAGTGGCTGCCAGTCACCCTGTTTACAGGAACACTCTTCAGTCAGCTGCTGCTGAAAATCAGCTTAGACCAGCAAGATGAGCGATGAAGGTAATCCAGATGGTTTTCCAGGAGCAAAAGAAACAACAGTCCCACAAGTGGCTCATACAATAGATTGACAGCGACAGGCAGCTGGAAGGAGTAACTACTGATACATCTGTATACCAGAAAGTTGTTTAAATAGGCAGACATCTGTTTTGTCCCTATCAACCTTTCCTCTACCTACAGGTGTGTTTCCAGGAGAACCAAAACCTAGGGGAGAGAGATCCTTTACTGCTTATGCTTTCATTATCTGAACACACTTCACAAAGAGATCCATTTCAGTTGAGATCTTCTCCAAAGATCCTATGTCCAGGGCAAGCATCTCCTGCAGAGAGCTTTGCTCTGTGTGTTGGACTGAATTGCCTCCTAACTACTCTTGCCATTACATCCACTTCAGAAACGGATCCCTAAACATTCCAATTCCTGGTCAGTTGACAGTGCATTTCTTTTCAGTTCCTAATTAAATATGTACATATGTTCTTCTCCGTGGAGTCTGTACAAAGCCCTGCACTGTGTACTGCACCAGACACTAAAACTAGCACAGTTGGCCAAAGCACACTTTTTTCAAATATTTTACCCCCCTCTTTTGAGAAAAAACAAAACCTTTTGTATCCTTATGACCAACATTATTCAAAAAGGGTAACCAGAAGACATAAAGAGCCCCGAGCTCCATTCCCATTGCAATTTAGAATCTGTTTCCCAGCCCAGTATGCACACAAGGGGTAATCTCATGGCACTGCCCTCTAGAATTTGCTTTCAGAGCACTCCTGAGGGAATATCTGACAGCAAAGCTGAATATTAATGCATTTTTCTCTGCCAACCTCCAGAGCTGGTAGCATTGTATGTTTACTTCCCCTGCCTGTGATGAAGGATTTGTGTAACATCAGCACTGTGTTATAGCTTTTCCTTTGAACCTCCAAGATCTCCATGATTTAAACAGTAGCTTTTGGTAATGAGCAAGATCAATAAACCAGAATTAGAAATGTGTCTTCATTCAAAGTGTGAGTGATTGCTTTTCTCTGGAAATAGCAGAGGTTTTGGAGGGATTGAGCAGGACAGGAGGAGAAAAATGCATGAAAAATAAGGCATGAAGAAAAGAGGTAGAGTTGACTCAAGACTGTAGCAAAGACAGACACAAACAGATGCATGTAGTAGCAACATTTTCTTCCTGAATCAGCCTGAGCACGGGACTTGTTCAGTGACTGATGACTGCAAAATAGCAGGCAAGCTCAGAGGCTGTCACTAACCATCCCCTGTCAGCAGCGCAGTGGTATCAACAGCATCGTGCACACTGCATTGGGAAATCCCAAGTGTGGCAACCAGTCCAGGCTGAACATGAACAAATACAGAAAGCCCTTATCACCATACGGAGTAAGAAAGTATGAAAAGTTTCAGCTGTTTCCATTTATTTGCCTGGCACCTTGTCTTGAAGCCAATCCCTGCACCTGCCCTGGATCCCAGCCAGACTGTCCCTTTGCACTGGGGACTCCCAGTATAGAGACCCTCTAGCAGAGAGCCCTCTGCTCTTCCTTGGCATGGAAGGACATGCTCCCCTGACCATGTGGAGTGGAGTGGCAGGGCATATGTAAAAGATAAGAGCACAGTCACAGGTAGTCATCAACATGGAAACAAGCAAAGTTACATGTGACATGAACTCCTCAAGAGATGAGAAAGGTTGTTCTTGTTTGGGTTCTGGCAAGGGTCAGTTCTAGATAATGTGATGTAAATTCTGACCCTGTACTCTGACTGTGAATGCCTGTACCTGTAGTGTTGTACCATGAGGCATGGAGGGGACTAACCAAGCAGTTCCCTAAGGGAAAGTTTATGGAGGTTAAAGTAAGGAAGAGCCTAAGGAATAAATTTTGTTGGACATATGAGGCTTGTCCACGTACCAATGCTTCTAAAAAAATGCAATAATGATGACTTTGATGCAGAGAGTCATCAGTGAGTGCCCCAGACAGGGAGGAGCTGCAGGGGCAGCCACAGGACCTCCTTGGCAGTGGTTCACTGCCCATGGTTTTGCACAGTGCAGTGATGTTAGAGCTGCCCACAGCTCCCCTGCCTGCCCTGGGCAGAGCCCTTCTCATGGGCTCTGGGCTGCTGGGAGGCAGCACAGTCATTTGGGAGATGGGTGGCAAATGGGAGCCAAAGCAGACTCTGAAAGGCACCAGTGTTATTGGGAACACCCAGGATGAGCTAAAGGTCTCCTTTCCATGGGGGCAGCAGCCAAGTTTGATGCTGAGGTCCTGGAAGTGTCCTGGGGACAGAAGTTCTCCAACCTTCAACAACTGTTAGCAGTGGATGATGAACATGGGACAAGGTTACCTTTGTCTGCAGAAGGTGGTATTAACTTGTCTGGGTTATTAATGTGACTGGGAAAAGCATAATTTACTGTCAAAGCTGCATCACCACTTGTCTTCACTAGAGAGTCTTGTACTAGGTTATGTAGTTAAATACAAATCATTGTTGGTTTGTTGTTTTTTCATCCATCATGTATTTGGCCTATGAACAACACACTATGATTGAAAGCCTAATTTCCCACGTTTATCTATTCCAGTCAAATCCTCAATGTGAAGGAAATAAACTCACTGTAATGTATTAACTATAATGCTCCTTTCAAAATTCTATACCATGACTGTACATTTCTCAGTTGGGAAAATGCATTATTCACCCATTGCATGGTTAGATAACTTTGGGCACAGGATTATAAAGGAACTCATCCCTTCTGAACAAGTATGTGTGGTAACTGGAAACACTGTAGCCTTATAAAAGAGCCTTATAAAACTGTAGCCTTATAATTTACCCAAATTAGCCAGAGACGGTTTGTCTCTGGCCCTTTGGTCAGATTACTTTTTGTGTCTGAGCTTTCATTTGGTTCATGCAGGGTGCAGTGTAGACATTCATTTTTGGTGAATCAGTGACTGAACCTTAAGTCATCCAAGACGACTGACTCACAGTCCCATGATTTTTAGCAACAGATATAGTGGATGTGTTTAAGTATGTAGTAACACAGTTTCACTGATATCAACATTTTGGAAAAAAGAGTATCACCTCCTCAGAGACACTCAAATCAGTGTGGTGCAGAACCGACTAATCCACCAGACAGCACACCAGTAGTTGTCTAAATCACTTTGATTGGCAGGTCAGCTAGAAAGGACTTTAAATCAAGTAAACAATTTCACTCTGGGCTCTTTGAAATTGTTTTAAAACACAAGGTACAATTCTTACTAGACAATCCTGGGAGAAAATAAATGCACTATGAATGATTAGCTAACTTGACCTCAGCTTTCTAGTGTAACAACGTCTTTTATATGGAAAGCTGGTAAACTCCAATGAAAACTGATGTGTGACTACAATTAACATTGCTGATGACTGTTGCTGTTTCGCCACCCACATTCTTTAAGAGACTACTAGAAAAATGTTCTTTCAGATCTCACTTAGCCATGCTGTCATGTGAGGTGCACAGGTCATGGTGTTCACAGTGACACAGAAAACTAAACTTTCATACTCTGCAGTATTTTGTGCACAGGCCTGTTTTTTTGCACTCAAACAGCAACACATCAAATTTAGATATTCCTGGTTTACTCCAGCAAGAGGACATTCATCCCCTTTACCACCAAAATATTGTCTGCAGTTGCCAAGGATAAAGCCTAGCTGAAGAAGTCCAGCTAGGTGATGAAACCAAGTTAAAGAAGGAATACAGATTTGGTGGCAACCCAAAATAATGCTGACCTGACATAGAACTGGTCAGCGTCCTACAAGATAGGGCTTCCCAGAAAGGCCCTAGAGCAGTGAGACTGTTTTTGGGAGGCAAAGAGTGGGACAGGGAGAAAAGAAAATAAGGATAAGCTGAGAAAGGGTGGAAATACAGGAAAGACTTCAGCAACACTGGTAAACTTAACTGGAGCAAGAGTCTTGAGCACAGGGTCAGGATCATGGTGAAAAAGGAAACCCTTGGACTTTGTCCATTGGCATTATTTGAAGATGCATATCATTTCTCTGGGTGCTTGGGAGGACATCACTGGAGATATTTTACATGTGCAGAAATCTGGGCAGCTGACACTGGTGTGCAACATGGGGACATTCTCAGGCATTAGAATGGGCTGCCCCGGGAAGTAGTGGATTCTCCATCCCTGGAGATATTTAAAAAGAGACTGGATGTGGCACTCAGTGCCATGGTCTGGTAACTACAGTGGTAGTGGAACAAGGGTTGGACTTGATGATCTCTGAGGTCCCTTCCAACCCAGACAATTCTATGATTCTATGATTCTATGATTCTATGATTCTATGATTCTATGATTTCTGTGTTGGCAGAGTGGGGTTGATGTTTTGGACTGAGAGGAAGGGGACTCATGGACAGTGATTTCAGAAGGGATGGAGATGTGGCACACAAATAATACTCAGGCCAAATAAATGCTCAAAATATTTAGTCTTGCTGAAGCAGGAAGACTGCTACGTAAACAAAGGGCCAAATAACCAGCTCTGGTGGGAAGATGCAGTTTATCCAGTATTTGTGTGTCAAATAGACACAGATAAAGTAGACATGAAAACAGGAGCTTGTAAGCCTGGACTGTTTGTGATCTTAAAGGGCTTCTTCAGGGCTGACAGGGAGCACCAGGCACCTCCATCCACATGGAGGCCTCATGAGCATTACCCTCTCCCCAGTGTGTCATTTGGGCTGCTGGAAGCCATGTGGAGCCTTCCTCTCCTTGCTGGGTGAATTTAAAGACCCCAGTGAAAAAGGCCTCTGAACTCCTGCTGGAGAGGTGCTTATGCACTCACCCAAAAAGTGCCTGCAAACCCAGATGGACACACACAGCTGAGACCATAACTCATAGAAGCTGGCCTGGAAAAGTTCCAAAATACAATGCTAAAGTCAAATACCAAGAGGCAGGGGTAGAGTCTTTAAGAGAAAAAAGGAAATCCTTAATGACACAGTCCAACACTTTTTTCTTGTTTTTTTTCCAGTGATACAAAGATATGTACAGATTGAAAGCATTCCAAGACCTTTTTACCCCTCTCTTTTTTTATGAATGAAAAGGGAGTCTGAAACTTTCCCCTCTGAAAGATAAGGTTGAAAAGAGGTGAAGGTTTGGCATAACAGAGCTAAGGTAAAAGAGGTCTTCACAGAGATAAGTGTGTCAATAGAGATATTTATCATGCTGAAAACTCTAGACTTATTGAGACAAAAACAACTGGGCAATTCAGATCTTGCAGAGTTGCCAACAAGTTCTGTAGCAAAAATAAGAAATCAATTGTTCACCTTTAATAACTCATGAAGATCAGGCACAGCTGCTCTCTTGCCATACACAGGATCTCCCAATGCCAAAAATAGACGACTATTAACTCGCCTCGTGCACAGCCAAAATGATGCCAAAGAGATATCTTTTAATGTTCTTGTTGCTCAGCTCTTTCCAACCACTCACCTATGAATTATTAATTTAAAGGAGGTACTGTTGTATGGTAGAGCTGATGCTTTGGAGACAGCACAGCCAAAGTCTTTCCCCAAACCTGCTATTTACTTTTTCTGCCTTTTCTTGGCTAGCAATTCAGTCTTATGATTGGTAAGCAGAGACAACATCTGGACACCCATATTTTAAACAATTATGTATGTGAATCATCACTGGTCAATAAATTTCTTTACATGTGATGGTGACAAGCAGAGTGTTTGTTAACTAAAACTGAAACCCTGATAACCAGAACTATTTGGCTCAGTAGTCCAGTATTTTTTCCCTGTAGTTTAAGATTTAAAAGCTCCCTTCTCTTGGAGGAAAAAAACAAAAGAAAATGCATTTGTAATTGAAAAGGAGGATGTGCTTAACATGGGATATACCAAATTTTTTCATTGACATATTATTAAAAATCTGTAATGGGCACATTTTCAATGGGTTAACATTGCTGAATGAGAAACAAGTTAATTTCTACTCCTGGGATGCAAGCAGTTTGCCACTACCTCACTCCATTCACAGTTCAGTTCTAATGTCATGTAGAATGTGACAGGCAGAAAGCAAATCATAAATGCTTTGTAGCCATTTTGAAGAGTAATGATTAAATTCCCAACAGAGAACAAAATCCTCTCTCCTTCTGCACAGCAGTGGGGGGAAAAACAGCGGCAAAGAGATTCTCTCCCTTCCTCCACACCAGCTGGAGACTTTCCAAATCTAGTGCTTTACAGAGTGGTAAACAGACCGTTAATTAAATAGGACATGAGAACACTTCATACACCATCACCCGGGGAGGTCAAGCTTCCAGCTCTGTGCTGAAGCTGAACTGCTGTGTACATCTTACAGAGTCCCATTTCCCACCTCACTAAGCGAAAACAAGGGCAACCTCTGCCTCTGCTTTCCTGCCCCTTTCTGTGTTTGCATTTTGTAGGGTTGTACAACTGACATGACTGCTCGTTGAGTTTAAGAGCAATTCATGCAGTGGCCTTGGAACTTATGGGGCTTGTAAATAGCAGCCAACAGGGTCAGTATTTATTTTGTATCTCTGGGTTAATAAATCAAATCCATGGTATTCCTTCCATAGCAAGGAAGTTTTCATCATGGCATATTGCAGTCTCTCACATTGTCACAGATTTGATCTTCAATGAAGATGTCTAAAGAAATGAGTACTTAGACCAGAGTTTTAGCCTGTCTCTGTTCTGTTTTACTCCACTTCATACAAAGTGCATTTTACCGATGCTGCTCAGGCAGTAACATTTCCATTAGGAGTGTCTTTTAGTAAAGCACTGAAATACCCAGGCTTCTGGTTATTTGTCACAAACATGTAGAAGATACACTCCACCTTGTTTTAAGCTGAGGTTCTTAAACATGTACATCATCACAATAAACTTGTGAGACCAGAAAATATTACAAGCTCCATTATTTACCCAAGGAAACTGAGGCAAGAACAGCATAGCAACAATGTCCCAAAATAACACTTAGCTCCCCAAAAGATAATTTAGTCAAAAATTGGGTGCTACACCCAAGGAGATATCTGCAAAGCAGCCAGTAAATAACTTTGATACTTAGGAGCACAGAATTTCCATGAAATTACCTTCAAACCTCACATGCAGCAGCTGTCCCTGCAGAGCTGCCACTGTGGAGTGGGACACTGAGGGTGTTTGGTGACAGGCAGAAAACACCAAAGCCATCAAAGCACTTTGCTCCTACACTGACCCTGCTGAGCCCCCTACCTACAACAGCCCTCAGAACCATATGGACATCTATAAGGTCTCATTTTGCCCTGTGTCCCAGTGTCAGGGTACCTGCTGGCTGCTCCTCCAGCCTGAGAGAACTCCAGCATCCCCAGTGGGGAGGGCATACTCATGGGAGGAGACATTAAAGATGGGGCTGTGGAAATGAAAAATGGGAGAAAAGCAGACTCTCCCTTCCCCTGAGGATGTTTTTCCTTAAATGCAAGATTCAGGGAGTGGGAGAGAGAGTGAGATGTTCAAGTCAGTAAGGAGATGTCCTATTCCCAAGCAGGGATATTAGTTTTCTCTTTCCTTTTTGGGTTGTTTATGTTTTTGGGGGGGG
>JAAWXA010000015.1:20366986-20488595 GCA_038090715.1 Florisuga fusca | reverse complement strand
GGGTTTGTTGTTGTTTGTTTTTTTTTTTTAAGAATCATTGGACACCGAAAAACAGTGATAGCAGGCACACAGGACCCATAGAGAGTGATTTCCAGGGAAAAGCTCATGTTAACCTGCAGTAAAAGCCACAGGAGGGTAGGAGGGGAAAGAGAAACTGAGAAAACTCAGTTGCATTTTGTCATTAAAAGCACCAAACCACCCAGTTTATGTTTAACCACAAAATATAGTGTGGCAAGAAGATTAAGTCTTGGGGAAAGTCATGCCTCTGAAAGCCTTTTGTGCAGCCTCAGTAGGACTTTACCCCACCCTGTGTAGGAAGGCTTCAGGCTTTCTTTAGGTGGCTGGTGGCAGCGTCCCAAGTCAACTGGAGGCCTTCAAGTTCAAAACAAAACAGAACAATCCCTTCCTAGGGAGTTTCTTCCCGTCAAGCATTTTTGTGAGGAGTCCAGACTCTCCCAAGAGATCTGGCAGTCAAAATCCAGAAAGCAAATGTTTAAGAGCTTCCTTTGCCCTTCTCAATTGCCTTGGCTGCTCTTGCAAGAAGGCTGCTTTTATTGTGTCCAGGGTGACTTCTTGTGGAGGGCAACAAATCCCCTGGCCATGGGACTATAATTCCCAGGCCTCTTTGGGCCAGTAAAAGGAAGCTTTGACATATTTCAAGGCTGTCAGCTGAGGCCAGGACTTTCTCTCTAACCATTAATGGACAACATAAGACTTTTTCCTCTTTGTTTTCTTGTTTCTTGCCTCCTGCTGAACACCCCTCATCTCACAGAGCAGGTGTGCAGAGACATACAGACTCCATGAGGTTTCCCACAACACCATAACACCCAAAACATCCTCCTGGAGAGAGAAACACAACAAAATGCAGAGTGGGGTCTCAGTGACAGCCACCTCAACAGTCTCAACAATTCAGGAAAAGGGAGCTGGACATAAACTCTGAGAGAGAGAGCACAGGTGACCATGTGCATGGGGAGGAAAGGTTCTCTCCTGTTTCAAGCAAGAGGACTGCCCCTCCATTCTTCCTTCTCCCTTCTCCCTTCTTCTCCCTTTTCCTTTCTTTAAAGTAATTTTGCTTCCCAGGACATGGCAGAGGAAGGAAAGCAGCCCTGCCAGGAGCAGCCAGCCTGCCCCATTTTTGGCTCAGGGGTAGGGATGTGGCAGAGCTGGTTCTTGCTGTGGCTTTTCTATTGAAGCAGGAGAAAACCACTGTGCTGACCAAGGGGAAACCTTGCCAGCTGAAGCTCTGAAACAGCTGAGATCATCATAAAACTTATATACCTGATGCTTCCAAAATTTCTGTACATCCTAAACACAGCCTGCTTTTATCACCAAGCTTTCTGATTTCTGTTACCCCGAGGTTTTGACTCTGAGTAGCAACAGCAAGAGGCAATGGGGAAATCCCAGCTCCAGCTCCTTCTGATGCCTCATGTCACATGTGGAGGATTTCATGAAGACTTTAAGGATGTTCGTCCCTTACATCTGCCTCACAGTGGCATACACAGAGCTGTGTAGGATCAACCCAAACACTCCACAGACACACAGAATGCTGCAGAGAGCACTCTCCCGACTGACTTCTGCTCACCTGCCAGAACATCTGCTTCTGCTGAGAGCATTGGGCTTTCTCAGTTCCTCCACCCTCCCACCACATTTCAAGTATTTTGGAATACCACTTACCCTTTTACCACCCTTGTCTTTTAGCAGCTTGTGTAAAGATGACAGCAAAAATTGTCTGGTTTAATCTCACTGGTCTGGCTGCTTAAGAGGCCGAAAGTGTCAAAATGATAAATGTTGAAATTATAAATGATAATAATACATAAATACATATAAAGACACAGTGTGGTTTGAATTGTTCAGTGTGCAATAGCAAAAATCTATTTCTTGAACATGAAGTATTGCTGGCTTTTTGTGTTGGATCTGCTTATTGCAGTGAACTTTGGGAGGAGATAATTTCTGTCACTGCAAGTTTTTTTAAGGGCCGAGACTAAAGCAAGGTTCCTGCTTGCATATTTTACTTTTGTGGCCCATCATCCAAGAGTTTGTGGTCCTTCATTTGGATCTTAACATTGAGTTTTATGTACACACTTCTGCATCTACAGACATTTTACAATTATTTATATACCAAAAGGCATGGAGGTTTTACAAAACCAGTGAACTTCAGGCAAACCACAAGCATGTCTACAGTGTAATATCTCATCTGTCTGCCATGCTCTGATATTGGTATTAGACAGATATCTCCCTATTATGACTAGAGTATGGAAGAGGAGGGGAAGTATAAAGAAAATTTAAAATTATTTGAAGAAAAGTACTCTAGGTTGCCTCTTCAGAGATTTTTGTTTGGCTCACAGATGTATCTTGTTTTATTTAAAAGTTCTGTTCTCTCTGCTACAGAGATGTTTGTTTAACAAGGCTGAGGCTTTATTTTTCTCAAATTATAATTATACTAGCATTGCAGACTGAAGATTTATTCCAAACAACTTTGGTTTTTTTTTTTTTTTAAATTTAGGCATTATTATATCCAAAGATTATTACTTGCCTTCATATATAGATCTCTTTAATCAAGGGCCTTATTTTATACTGATTTACAATACTTATTTTATACTGATTTACACCTGCTGACTAGCAGGGCCACCACATCTAACAAGCCAAGGCCTAAACTAATTGCCAATGTCTCATTAGACAACAGCATAGACAATCCAGTCCTGATGGATTCACATGTTTGCTTGGGTCTGGAAAGCAAGGGCAGGGAAAATAAAGCTGTGATGCCTGACAGTTATTATTTACTGATCCAGATGCTACAACTTTTTGTCTCACTACTGATAGTTGACTTCAGTGATACAAAATAATTACCAAAACCAGAACCTCACTTCTTAGGAATAAGTTAGGTGACCAGCACTGAATATGACACAGACAGACCCTGCTCAAAATGCTTATGATCTCAACAAGACAGTCACAGAGCAGACAGTGAAAAACATGACAGAGGAGCTGGCTTAAGGGACAAATATCTATAAATTATTATAATAGCTATTATAATAATTTGCTATAATTACACAAGAGACCGTTACCTGTTTGACGATACAGCAAGCATTGGTTTGTTCTCTGGTCAAAAAAATAAGTTAGTGACAAAATCGTATCCTAGCTGTCTTGCCTGGCTGGTAATGCCAACGATATCTATTCAGCAGATGACTCTAATAAAGTCATCTGGCTTTTTTGAAACAAGCAGGAGGGGAGGACAGCAGCTTGATGGGCGACCTCAATTTTTTGAGCTGCAGGGACAGTTTTTTAGCCTCCGCTTTTAGAAACACTGCAATTATCTTCTGTACATAATTCCAGTTACAATTCTGGTTGGAAAATGGAGCTGCTTAGGGGAGCTTACAAGACAACATCTGTTCAACAACAGACATTTGTGCCAGAACAACAAACCAGGGCTGCCTGAGGCAGAGTGCTCGAGTGAGATGCACTCACAGACCCGCATCTGTACCTGCTGCCATGGACCAATATTGATTCTTCTTCTAGCAAAAACTGTTTGTAATCCAGACCAAGTTCACTTGCAGTCTCTGCCCTGTCTCAAAAGACATCACAACTTCATTCATTAAGGAATAACTTCTAAAAAAAAAAAGACCTTATAAAAGAAACCTCCTTGATTGTGATGTCCAGATATTCCTTAAACAAAAAGGAATTCCACAGTAGCCATCCCCCATCTGCTTCAGAGAAGCACCAACAGGCTTTTCCATCTAGTTTTTCAGAATATTTTGCTGATTCTTTGGTCTTATTTCATTCCCTTTTGCTAATAGGTGACTAATGAATTAGCTGATTTATTTGCTAACCCATCTCCCTCCTACCCTGCTTGCCTACACGTGCAGTGTCCCTGGCTGGGTACCAACACCAAGACCACAGGGGTCTATTTGCCCCCATTTAAGAGAAGAGGTTGGAGAAAGCAGTCATTCCAACCTGCAGGTGTTCCAGCCCAAGCCCTTATGTTGTATGTTGGGCCACTTAGTGAATTATAGACAGGTCCTATTGAGTTTTGTCAGACTTTTACTTGTTCCTCAGGATTACCCTAACAGGGTAAACTGTCCAGTTCCTTTCTCTTCTTGCCTGTGCCAGGGTAAAGTGTTAATTAACAGCTGTGGATGGACTCTGTATCTAATGACTCATATGTGCCAGCAAACTGGCCAGTTCTGCCTGCAAATGGGTATTGAAAATCATTGTTGCATGTGGCCCCAGTAAAATAAAAAATATTCTATTCTCCCAAACTTTCCTCCTCCATCCCCTCACTCCAACAGAACCAAATTGTGGCCTGACTGTTTCTACTTATTTGGGCAAAAGCCACAAGATCTGCTCCTAAGGGAGCAGAACATTTAAATGCAGAAAACAGTAAAACAGATAAACAAGTAGAAAACCAAAGAGAAACACCTTTGATACTAAGTCACTTTTGAATAGACAAGTAGCAAAATGGCCACAATTGTTCTTCATGTGAAAAGGCATTGCTCTAAGATCACTCAACACATGGAATTGATGAGTTTCTTTTCAAGATTAGGTGAGAGGTGCAGCCTAAAATGCAATGTAGCATGCAACAGTGACACATGATGTAGTGAGTAATACAAGGAAATGTCATCATGTGCACTCTAAAGAAGAATTGCTGACGTGTCTGCAGAGTCTGTCCCACCCCACACCCATGGTGATGGGTGGCTCTAAAAGTCACAAATCATGTCACATATTCTTTCATACCTGACCCACCTGCTCTGCTTCACATATATTGCTGTCTGGCTGAGAACAGAAAATTTAATAAATCAGAGAGATTTGAAATGTGAAAGGGAATCACCAGACTCATCCCTGCATTACTTGCCCAAACAAATTCCTTCTGAAGGCAATGTGCCAAATTTGGGAAAATGTCTCCCTATGATCTTTGCTGGGCTCTGTGAAACCAGAAAATCAGGAATGGGAGTGCAAAGAAAGTTTCTTTTTCAGTTTGTTTTTGCCTTCTTCCCAGTCTGGTTGGTGACTCTCCATCTGGGCAGGACAGAGCTTTGTCCCAGTGTCCACGTTGTCTGCATGCTTCTGTTTCATGTTGGTGGCTCTCCTGCAGAAGTCTGTTTGCTGCCAGTTGCCCATACTCCAGTTACTGTGTGCACTACAGCTGGCATTGGCTGGGGCCTGAGACCCTTATATTTGGCTCTGTGTGAACATCTACAAACAGCAATTCATAACTGGAAGAATTTGAAATATCTGCCAACCTGAATGCAAAGTAATCTGCTGCCAACAAATTATGAATTTGAAATTATGGTGTCCTGGTTTGCAACTATAAGCCCTCTATCTCTGAGTGGAAGATCTCTCCTAGCACCTAAACAACCTTGCCAGTACTACTCCTTCCAGATTTTGGGGCATGATCTCTTGCAAAGCCAAGTGCAGGACAGAAAATAGGGTTTATTCTGCAGCCAAGAGAGTGCAGAAGATGATTTGTGGATCTAAACTTCAGAGGAGTCAGGTATCAGTCAGCAGGCTCACTGAACTTCTTGGCTGGACCGTTGCCCTGTTGCCTGCAAGAAAGTGGTTATTATGTTGTCCCTAACTCAGCCTCAAGAGTTTGGAGTGGAAGTGATTAGACATGTGAGCTGTGGTTTGGGAGGAATACTTGCTGCTTGCCAAGGGACATGCAGACAATCACGTAAAGCAGGAATGTACACACTGCCCCAGCACTGCTCTCACCAAAGGGGATGAAACTCCTATTGCAGCAGCTGTGACTCAGAGCAGCATTTGCATATCCTCCATTAAGAAAAAAAATTATAAAGGGGCCGGGAGCTAAAGAAGGGCAGGAAGATTAAGTTACAGCCAAGAAGCAGAAAGGCATAGTCAGGAGTGGGTGAGGCTTTCCTCCCCTGGGACGTGCTGCTTTGCACCTGAGGATGGCTGCCTGGGCACAGCCCATGCTCCTCCCCACTCCTGATATTCCCATGTGGGCTGATGGATGCAAGTAGAGGCTGTGGGTTCTGGCTTTACCTTGTCAGGGCAAGGTGAGCTTTTTTGGGATCTGTAATTAAGCAGTAGGGAATAATGCACATACTGGTAGTTATCTACACACATATTTTTACACCATTAAACTCAGAGATGGATGTTTAATTTCCTTCTACTCTGGTTCCCAGGATTTAGACATCATAAGGCTGTTGACTTTCAAGATTTTATGTCAAAGACATAACTG
Organism: Florisuga fusca; assembly: GCA_038090715.1. Taxonomy (NCBI): domain Eukaryota; kingdom Metazoa; phylum Chordata; class Aves; order Apodiformes; family Trochilidae; genus Florisuga; species Florisuga fusca. The sequence goes on along the minus strand of JAAWXA010000015.1, from coordinate 20,482,399 downwards.
CTGAAATCCCATGAGGTTTGAAATAAGATTCTGTATTATTTTCACACACCCACATGCACACAAAGTGATTTTACTAACTGAAATTAGGATTACTCCCCTTAATTAACAGAGCCCATAAGAAGGTTAGAGTAAAAACTGAGACAGAGGTAAAAATAAAATCTTTTGGAGACACAAAGAAATGCTGAAGTACTTTTAAAGGCTGCTCATTTGTTTAACAATGAGACCAAGAAAAAAAAGGAGCACCACAGTTTTGCATCAGGGGAAATTCTTTTCTCCCTTACCACGCTGACAGACACGTATGTCCAGCTACAGAAATACATAGCTGATGTTATGATGAACTCAGGAGGTGCCATGAAACATGTTCTGTTTTTTTCTAACTAAGGGACTGAATCCCACTTCCAGATGGAAATCTCATCACCAGTGATGCCTTTCGAAGGAAGGGTCAGGACCTGCCCTGATGGGGGAAGGAATGGATAGGCCATCCCAGAAAGGTTTGGAGGAAGAACAGGAAAAGACACTCCCATGCAGAGGGCATCTGAGAAGTTCTTTTACACCACTGGTGTCTTAGCACCAGGTCTGGATGCAGGCATTTTCCTGAGGATGCCCCAGAATGTCCCCTCATGCAGTCCAGCATGGCACAAGGTGAAGCAACTTCCTTCACCAGGAGGAAACATCTGCAAACTGGCAAGTCTAGAGTGGTGTCAGGGAAGCTGAGTAGGCAGAAGGACACCTCTAGAAGACCAGAATAGGTCAACCTGTCTCTGTGTGTCATTAAGCTTGCTATATCTCTGTACAGACAGTGAAAATGGGGCTTGTGAAATGGCTCAGGTCTGTGTTGACTGTCAGAAGCCCAACAGGTTCAATAAAAGAGTCCCTGGTGCTGTTACAGGCCTCCAAGATGCAGTAGGTTTCCTTCCTGCAGAATAAGCAGAGGTTTGCACATCCTAGCAAGGCTTTCTGGGTCAGGACTGGGTGCTCTCTAATGAAGATACCATGTGAGGGTTTCAGTGTGTCCACCTCAGCATTTCAGATGTTCTCCAGAGATACCAGGACACCACAGCTCTAAAAAAAAAACAGTCCTCTGGTATAAATCAGCATCCTACAGCTGCTGAAGTGTGAGGGGCATGGGGTCAGGCAGCTCTCAAGGCACTCTCAGCAAAAATTATGAAGAACAAATGTGAGAAAATGATTGCTTCAGCTCTCCTAGAAAGTTTAACATGGCAACAACTGAAAAACTTGCAACCATAAGACCTCAAAGCCCTCCAGTGAGATACTGAATTTTTTTGTTTATGACTTTTTGTTGGGTATATTGGTTTGGGTTTTTTTGCAGATAGCTTTCTCAAGATCATCTTACACATCTGTGCTGGAGTAGACAACAGATGTTTTATTGTTTCCACATTCTCCTTCTCATTCTAGGCCCTGGATCTGCATTGTTTTGCCTTCAAAACTGAGTAGGTTACCTTTATTTTCTGAAGTTAATACAATCTTTGTTCTAAGGGAATGTCATAACTGGGTATTGATTTGTTTACAGAAATAGGACAGGTCATTTCTGTTCTTATGAGCCTCATCTTCCCTGTCATGCAAGCAGAGCTGGAGGATGGAAGAGTTCCTCTGTCTCACCACACTCTAATTCTCAGCCTCCTCTTTTAGTAAGTCTTTCTCTGCACTGTGGTCACCTTTCCTATTTTTGGTTTTTGATGGTCTCTTCCCTTTCTGTCTATGATATGCCTATCCCTCCCTGTTCTCTTCCTGTTCCTTTCCTCCTTCCCATTTTAAGGCCTTTGAGAATAATTTTGGCTGAAGACTTCTAAAAGAAACTCAAAATGAACACAAAACCACAAAAAAACCAGTAAGTCTTTTGATTCAAACCTCAAGGTTAAGACTCATTTTAAAGCAAGGAAAAAACATGAAAAGTTTCAGCCTAACGCCCTGAAGTTAAGCAGCATTCCCAGTAACTGGAAAGAAGGTTTTAGAGACAAAATGCCATGTCAGTGTGAAAAACCAGAAGTGGTCCCAGTTCAATCCATGAGAGTTCCCATGCAGTTTTATGGAAATGTCTGCTCTCCTGGGTCTGACCACCCAGCACATGAACTGCCTGGTTTTACTTAGGAAGCTGAGGTGGAAAGTGTGACTGTTTGTTTCAGTGCCTTATTGTTCTCATCCTGTACTTATCCTTTACTTGGATTTTATTTTTTGTCTGCAGGAGTCCCTTCCATCAGACTTTGCTGTTTGTCATGTAGGTACTTATTAACCAGTCCAAGCTAATTGTCTGGACATCAGTGGCTTGGTTTCTTATCTTGAACATATATTGTGATCACATTTCACACACCTATACAAACATACACACGCTGCAGAAAGGCAGAACCTGGAGTCCATTTACAGGCAACGTGCCTGCAGCCTCTCTACTAATGCAGTTTCACCACAGTTTTACCACAATTCCTCCATCAGAGGAGAAAAAGATCCAAAGCTGCTTCATTTTTAAATGCACCCACCCTACCAAAGGCTCTCCAAAGCCACAGGCCAATAACTGTCAGGTCTGAAAAGGCAGTGGTGGTTTGCTTGTAAATATCTGTGTACGTGCAAACTGCACATTGTAAAAAGAGGTCTGTGCACATGGAGTTTTGTCAGCAGATGCTCTACATTGTAAAAGCACTGGTGGTCCTCCAGTCTTTGCCACCCTCCATCAAAATGAAAAAAATCTCATATCCTAGGCCAAGATTTTGGGCTTCTCCCTTACGGTGGCCCATGCACCCCCATGCCCTGTGGTGTCCCCCAGGGATCAGTGTTGGGCCCAGTTCTGTTATCTTCATCAATGATTTAGATGAGGGGATTGAGCCCATCATCAGCAAAGTTGCAGATGATACTAAGCTGGGAGGAAGTGTCAATCAACTGGAAGGCAGGAGGGCTCTGCAGAGGGACCTGGACAGACTGGAGAGTTGGGCTGATTGCAATGGGATGAGGTTCAACAAGGCCAAGTGCCGGGTCCTGCACTTTGGCCACAACAACCCCATGGGGAGCTCCAGGCTGGGCACAGAGTGGCTGGAGAGCAGCCAGATGGAGAGGGATCTGGGGGTTTGTATCGACAGGAAGCTGAACATGAGCCAGCAGTGTGCCCAGGTGGCCAAGAAGGCCAATGGCATCCTGGCCTGTATCAGGAACAGCGTGGCCAGCAGGTCCAAGGAAGTGATTCTTCCTCTGTACTCAGCCCTGGTGANAGTCTAGTAGTGGTAGTGTGTCAAGGGTTGGACTTGATGATCTCTGAGGTCCCTACCAACCCAGACAATTCTATGATTCTATGATCTCTTTGAGCTGGAGGGTGTACTACAGGTGAGACCTACCTCTTGTAGCCAAGCTCCTTCCTAAGCCAACCATTCACACACATGCCTGGCCATAGGGCTCTGTGTCCCACATCTTGCCCCAGGTCCTTTAGCACCTTCCATCAAACCCTTCTGCATGGTAATCAGGCCGAGAAAAAAATGCTGTTCATGGGAGACAATCCCAAAAAAAGAGGAAGGGTGTGAGGACTGGTGGCTCAAAAGAAAGATGTAAAGGGCACTCGAGAGGGATGCCAAGCAGAGCACCCCAGAAAACATCCACCAGTCCTGGAAGGTGTCTGGAGATGCTTTGCTCAGAGGTGTGGGTAGAAGCAGAGCTGTAGCCACAGCAAACACCGTTGCCCACCTGATGGCATTGGTGGCAGGCTCAGCAGAGCTGGCAGGAGGCTAGTGAGTATCTTGTGAGTAGCCAGGACAATTCAGCCTCTCTGATTCTTTACCAACCTGCACTTGCCAAACTGACATAAAAAGTGGCAATGCTTTGGCTGCCCACATGCTTGGAAGAAGGCAGCCAGTGCTCCAAGTAATGGCAAGACCTCTTGTGGCATTACTAACCTGCTGTCACATGGAAATCTTCCCACCAAGGGAAGGGAGGTTTGGTTGGGCTCCTGCTCCCTCACCCCATTCTCCCTTCAGCACTTCTTCCTGAAAAGGGATCACGTGCATGGAGGTGTTACTGTTAGTAAAGTTAACTGCATTTTTTTCCAGTGAAAACGTTCCATATAAACCCTTCATTTTTTCCCTCCCTCTTCACATGTCTTTGATTAAAAATTTTCAGTGGTTTTGTCTTCTCAAACAGCAAAATGCTTTATATTAAGTTCTGTAATCTCAAAGAGTAATTTTTATGACATTATTATAACAAATAAAATAGAAAACACAGATAATTTTTTGGGCCAGATCTGCTTGTCAGGATTATGTTACATCTGTCCTGCAATAGTGTGTTTATGATCAGCCTGCAGCTATGTCTAAAGATTACTACTGGTGGTCCACTTAAGCTCTTTCACAGATGATTATGGCACTGATGCTGAGAGCAGAATAACATTGTCTAAGCTAACAAAACTCATATGAGTGAAGAAAAGCATAGAGAACCATGTAGCACAATGATTTCTGTTTGTTACCATTGCTGTTGAGGCTTGGCAAGCAACAGTTTGATTTTAGCTGATGGATGCAATGAAGATGTTGGATATCAGTCTGTAAACTTGAGCTGCCCTGGATGGGGCTGGTTGCTGCAGGCAGCTTGAATCTGTACAGTCCTTGGACAATTAGCCAACCCTCAGGGGGTCAAAGGAGGGCATAAATTAGTACAAAGGACATGGTCGATGCAAAACTAATAGTAGTACAAAGGATAAAAAAGTTGAACTCAGGTTTCAGACATCATGGGGGAAAATACTAGTGTCAGTGGGAGATGTAGTGCCTGTTCAATATTGTTTTAATCACTGTACAAGGGGAGTGAAAACAAATCCATAATATTTGCTTACAGCACAGTTAGTCAGGCAACAAATAATAACTGTTTCCAAACTAAAAAGGCAGAGCATCCGTGACTGCAATGACACAGAGCTGCAACTTTCAGGCCTGTGCTTTCAAAAGACTTGGTAATTCCAAGAGAAGAACAGGAGGACTGGATAATGGACACAGTTCATTTAGCAAGTGATGACACTGCTTATGTTGGCAAAATAATTTGATCAAATCTCCTCCCAGATTTTGTCAGCTATAAAAATATAGAAAAAAGGGTTTCTGTTGCCCATATATCTTGTCTTCCCCCTGCACAGAGGCTTGGTGGGCTGGAGGGGAGAGGTGGGATCCCTGAGCAAGGGGTTTCCCTGTTGTTTGCTTGTGTTTGGAAAATGAGATATTTGCGTCTCCCTCAAAAATAAACAGGAATAGACCCAAGAAACATCTGATTCCTGGAAATTTCTGTCCATGTCAGAAACAAAGATTATGAGGTTCAAAGACCCACTAAATAAGGTGTGCAATGGGGACATGAAGCATTATGATCTCTTTGATGATCTGTTTTTTGAATATATGAACAGTTGAACTTCTCTCAATCACCAGAATGTAGTGAGCAGAGGGATCCCCACAGGTCAGACAGTCTCCAGCACTGACCAGAAGACCAACTCCTCTGCAACCATCTCATGACTTGCAAGTGTTCACTCAAATTTATTTGTTTCAAAAAACATCAATATGTAATTCTGCTTCTTTAGGATTTTTGATCTTCATACTGTTTATACTAAAGATTAAGGCAAGAATATTGTTTTAGCCAGGCCACAAGGAATCCAAGATGCTTATTTTTATCATAATCCTCCCTACAGGTTGATAATTATTTTTGCTGGCAACATGTGATTTAAATTTTCTTTTTAATGAAACAAGGAAAAAGCCTCTTGAACTTTATCTTTTTCTTTGGAAACTGTCAAAAGCTCATTATTCTGTTCTACCTTCCTGCCACATGCTGAGTGTTCATGGTAGATAAGAGTTGTAACTTATCAGATTTAAAGAAGAAAATGAACTTCAGGTGGCTTAGACAGTTTTTCCTATTTCAATTTACAAAACTGTCCTCTGATACATTATTTCTCATAACAGGATTAGAAAAAAAAAAAAAAGGAAATGCTTTTGAAAAACTCCAGCTTTTATCTTTTCCATGCATTGATTCCTACATTGATGGAGAGAAATTAACTTTTTGTTCAGGAATTGGTTCTTGCAACCTGAAGGCTTCTCAAACCGGCATGAAAAATCAAGGCCCATTTCTTTGCCTCCTTGATGGGCTTATTTTAAGCAGCTTTTGTAGGGAGCAGCCAGAGAAGTGGCCCTTACCCCAGATAAGATGTGGTGATGATTGTGTCCCTGGCCCATATCTGGATGAGTTCTCTGTGGATTGCTGCACATGGAAAGGAGACGTTGCTCCTTGGGGAAGGTGGTGTGCTTGCAGAGCCTGGGGTATCCCTAATGTTCACCTTTGGTGCAATGCTGACACTGTCACTCTGGAAAACTTCACAACTCCTCCTGCTGTTTGGCAGTTTAACCACATCACAATGTCACCTTCTACCCCAGATGAGCTCATTGGTGACCACTGCAGACTTTCACAACAGATTTGGGGTGCAGGTCAATGGAGAGCTTGGGTGCTAAATTAAATACTGGAAACACTGGAACAGAGCCTGAGAGTCCTGACACACTGAACCAGCTTCCCAAAAGGATTTGCTCTGGTGATTGCAGAAGATAAAAGAGATGAATAGCAGAGCAAAGGCTACCAAAGCAATGGAGCACAATGTCAAGCTCCCTCTGTTTTAATGTTAATTAATTATTGCATGTAGAGTGTTACTGATTAAACATAATTGGCGCAGTCCTGTAGACTACTAATTAAAATACTCTGTGAACTCTTCTGAAGAAAAAGGACACAAGACTAGATCACACTCATTAGTGGGCTCCTGGTTAAAGAGCAGGGATGGTTTGGGTGTGATTAATTTCAACTCTTTGGCCAGTTGCTTCAGCTGGCATTGAATATAAGCAAGCCAAAGGAGAGAGGGAAAGAGAGACATTTCAAGGTGATGATTCATGCTTGGGTTTTTTTGTTTGGTTTTTTTTGTTAGTTTGGTTTGGTTTTGGTTTTGTAAGGAAAGCAAACAGAGCAAAGAGCTAAGGGAAGAGCAAACCAGAGTATCAAGAAGTAGAATGCACATCAGGAAAGGGGCAAATCCAAGCCCTAGGAAGCTGCAATATTCCAAAAATGTCACAGGGCAAAGTAGCAGCAGGATCAATTACAGAGAGGCCAGGGACCCTGGTTGGGCAAGTTCCCATGCAAAGTGCAGATGGATGGCCATCCCCTGCCTTGCCAAACTCCACAACTGCGGAAAGCAAAGAGATGCCTGATCTGTGGGTCTTGATGGGGTTTAGGCTTGAAATTACACTAAGCCCCTTCTGAGCAGAAGTTTAACTGGGTTAACAGATACACCAGGGATAGCACCAACCACCAGAAATTCTAGGTGTCCTCAGGTATGAAAAAAAGATTTTGAGTTTCTCTTGGCATTGGGACTGTGTTTCCCTCTTGTGTTTATAATCAATAAATTGAAAGGACATCTAAGCTTTAAAAAAATGCCTGTAGCTACCCTAAATTGTGGTTGCACAATCCTGAAGGTAGGCTTTTACTGCAGATGAAATAAATAACTTTGCTAACTATACACCCTCCCTTTACAAAAGAGTACCAAGAAATAATTGTTTGTGGCAGACCTCCAGTCAGGTGAACCTTTTTAATGAGTAACAGCTATAAATATACACTCACCAAAAGTTTCCTTAGCCCTTCCAGAGCAGAGGCAGTGGGGGAGTTGCAGTGTTGACAACTGACACAGGGTCAGATGTTTTGCCTATATCCTGCTGAGGCAGCTGAGCTGCAGTGCAGAGTTGGGAGAAATGAGAGGATCTGGGCATTGGCTCCTTTTTGAGCTTCATCCTGGGTGATTTAGCAGTGGAATTTGTCTCTGCTAGGAGGCACATCAGTCATTTGCAGTCAGTGTAGAAGCATCTGTTCAAGGTCATTTGTCCCATCCTTAAAGGAGTATCTAAGATGAGTTGAATTGTCCTCCCATATGTTTACTTTCTCCACTGATTACAGAGGGAGAATGCAAGATTAGTTTGCATTAAATATCACACATATAGGTGGGCAAAATCAGGTAAATCCATCCTGGAGTGTTCTTCTATGAACTACAGGGGGAGATAATCTGAACTCCTTTTATGAAAGCAGATATTATAGCGAGAACTAGCAGATAGCTTAGAGGAGGTCTGTAGAAAGTCTTCACTTACTAGGACTTAAAAAGTGTGAGCATCTCACACTGTGAGAATGGAGTGGAGCCCACCAGGTCCTGCTCTGCATATCCACAGTGAAGAGCCACAGTCAGCCAAAGGGTGACATCCTTTAATGTTTTTCTAACAACTGGGAGACCTTGGTCCTGGACTCTGTCTGGGACATTGATGCATGACCCCAGTGCAGATTAAAAATCAGGATCACGTTAGATACAAGAACCAAGTTTTTCATAAAGAAATCAAGCATCTCTCTCATAACAAATAAAAAGAAAAGCCCCATTGATGATGCTAATACTTACTTGTGCCTCTACTGTTACTGCCAAGACAAAACAAAACCTGCCTGAATTAGGCTGCCTAAAGCTGGACTGTTTTGTCTTTTTGCATCAAGGAGTTGCATGGATTTTTCATGTCTCTGCCTAGAAACTTAACTTTACTCTCAAAAACCCCCAAAATAATTTTAATTGCTCTTCTAAGCCTTGAGCTCACTGCTCAGGAAAATGTAGATGAGCACATTGACCAGGGGATACAAGTCTCCTTCTAGCTGACTTGGAGATGGTAGAACTACAGCATCATCTTATGCCTACATGTGCATCCAAACACCAACCTCATGTGTACACCAGAGCTCCTGGCTGTGCAGGACTGGGGGTCACATGGGACCTAAATGTGAAGGGCTGCTTAGAGTTGAGTGCAGTACATCCTGAGAGGGGTCTGTTAGGGAAATCTCCTGCCACAGCCACATGGAGATAAGTAGCTACAGCTATGCTGCTGAGAGTCATCCAGAAGTATTTTTCCAGCCCTCCTTTTTGCAGGGAGTGCAGAATTCCCTTCTCCTCCCACTCTCTGCCTATGGCATTTGAAAGGATACTTGAGGTCAGGGGTTTGTCAGATGGTACCCCTATTAAATACACACCAAACACTGCTTATAAAGATGTTTCTGAAGTGGAAAAAAAAAAAAGTAAGCTTTACCTGGGCAAAATAAGAATGAGACATTCCTCTATCTTACTCCTGATTGTAAATAAGCAAGAACTTCCTTAACACTTTTAATAAGATGAACATATTTGAGCAAGAAAGAATGGTAGTTGGGCAATTTCTAATGTGCAATGTTTTAGGAGCAGTCTCCAAATGGTTGTTACGAAAAACATTTTTTCTTTTTCTTTTTTTTTCTTCTTTCTTTATTTTTTTTATAATATAATCTTTAAAATACATTTTATTTAAGAGCTAATCTGTTTCATTTAAAGTATATTAAACACAGGGTTATCTAGTCCACTAGGAACAAAAATTGTTTAAATTTAAATCATGGTAAGAATCAAAATGACCAAACTAAAATTTAAGAGGGAATGAAGTGAAATCTTGGATCTGAAGGTAATGATTTGACTCCTTATTGCAGTAGAGAAACGCCAGAGAAAATATCAAATATCCTTAAATTTCAGTTCATTTACCTAAGTATATTTGAAAATCCCTCATATCCCAGACACTCAGATGAAGAAAACTTGGATTTAAGCTAAACATTGAGGCTGGAAAGTTTATTGGAGTACAGTGACCACACAAGTCAGATATTCTCCAGGCCCTCTGTTCTTTGACACCAATACTCTCTACCCCATGTTGTCTTGCCATTTGAACCATCCAAGGTCAAGCCTCAGCTGGGACTTGTGAACCCCCAATAACCATTGAGTGTACTGTAAAAGCTGGACACAAAGAACATCAGTAATCACTTTTTGAAAGGAGGGAAAATATTCTGATTTTCAGAAAGGCCTGATTTTCCAGGTCTAGGCTGGCATACAAAATGGAACAGGATCCTGAGGGGACTGAGCTGGTGATCAACAAAATTTTAAGATGGAGCAAATATGGGGGAATAGGTACTTGATTTCTTGGGGAAGGCAGCTGAACATGTGCAGAAGCTGTTGAATCAGATGATGCTCGAGGACTGTTGAACACCTACAGTTCCTGAAGTCCTGGTTTATATGCCTCAATCTTTTTTTGCCCAGGAGTCATGCTGAAATTTTAGGTTTTGAGTTTTGAGTGTACCCTTGAAAGAGTCAAAGACTAAAAGGAGAGTATGGCAGAGCTTAGGGCTAGGATTGACTGACCAGGACATATGAAACTTTTTCATTTGGGTGTCTGACAGCTGCACAAAAATAGAGGGAGTAAACAGTTTGTACAGGAAGATTAGACCTTCCTGACGTCAAGCTGTTCTTTGTTTTGGCAAATTTATTTAACCACAGTAATCTCATCAGAGCTACATTTTATGTACAGTTTCCATGAATTGAAGCTAAGTTTTGGTCATCCTTTAATGTTGTATCATGAATGGATATCTCCTCATTTGACCAATGAATGACCTTCCACTCCACCCCAAATAAGTATGGAGTTTTCAGCTCTGTTGCAAGAGCATTTACTATTATTAGTGCCTACAAATACTGCTTTTGTTTTATATTTATGGAGAGGTATAGGCAGAAGGGTGTGAGCAGGTATGTGTGCATACACTTGTGTCTGCATGCAAGACAACTCTCAAATTAATTGCCTTGGCTCACAAAACCTTCTGGATTTGTTTACATTCCCGAGGCAAATTCCATAATCTATCTGTAATTAAACTGCTCCAGAGCCTCTAAAGGCATGGCTTTGGTATGCTACCCACCTTCCCTGCACAGGGAATCACTGAGAACACTTGGTGCCTGCTGAGAATAAGCATGGCCCCGATACAAACACAGCAGCAACGTGTTAATACACTCTGCTAATGCTACTTAATCCTGGGGATAATGTATTGGATTTTCTGCATATGATCCTAATATAGCATGAGAAGGGGAAATTGTTAGGTTGAGAGTGGAGAGTCGGGCAGGAGGGGAGGGAGTGGGAAGTTTTTAAATAGCTTCAGTAATGACCTCGGCGCTGCTGGGGGATTCCTGTTCACATGAGGAGTTATGCTGAGTGTTTGAATTGAGCAAGATTTGGCTCAACATGTCAGATAATGTGTAGTGTTGTGGGCTGGGCAGTAGTCATTCAAGATAGCTGTAAGAAGCAGTTGTACTCCTCCAGGAGAGCAGGTGAGGGGCTCTTTCCCCAGCTCTTGAGGCCGTATCAGTGCCATTCCCACGGACCTTGCAAGGACGAACGTATTAGCTGAAATAATTTTTTAAAAAGATCTTGTAAAATAGCAACCAGCCTTGCTTGTGCATCCCCAGTTCTCTCCTAGCTACCTGAGAGCTGAGCCTCTTCCCTATGGGTCTGCAAATCAGGACAGGGCAGGCCCATGAGGGTCATGTTGTCCTGTGGCCTTAGGTAACTGAAATGGGGGTCTCCATCTGCACGGCTGGGATGTGTGCAGCCAGGACAAAGGTGCTTATGGGTTCTCCTGTCTGTTGTATGAGATTAAAAAAAAAAAAAATGTGTGGAGAAAATGAAAGAGAAGCAGATCTACAGTTTGAAACACAGTGGTTCAAATAAAACACAGAAGACAGATGCTTTTGAGCAGTGTGCTAACCTGGAAATGCAAACCCAGATCTGCACGTCTTCTTTTCTGACTCCTCTTATTTTGATATGTAGGATCACCTCTGAGGAATGCCTTGTTCCATCATCAGTGTGATGGAGCACATCCCCCATTGGGCCAAACCTCTCAGATAAAGCCAGTAGCAACACGTTACAATCTCTCAACAGAATATATAGATACAGCTCTTTTCCAGAGTAAAGATTCTATCAAAAGAGTCAGTTATGCAAGAGATATTTTAAATGGAGTAGGAAGGTACTGCTATAAATTATCTTACTCTGCTTACCAGGCTTCCTGGTGTTGCAGGCTACAATTTGGGAATATCGATGTTCACCGAGGGGGTGAGTCACTGGAGTTTATGCAACGAGTGCTTTATATAACACCTTGCCTGGTTTTTTGTTTATTGTTTTTTTTTTTTTTTTTATGCAAGGTTAAAAAGTGAAGAAATCACTGCAGCATTATGGAAGCATATATTTGTTTGGGGGAGAAAAGGTCATTTATGTCTGAAGTTCCTTTTATTTTGAGCATTTGAAAGGCTTAACACTCTTACTTGCTGTTGGTTATTTTTGTACTGGTAGAGCTCAGAAACTCCCACACTGCTGAGGGCTGCAGACTGCAGGGAGGGCTCTCCAGTGTCTCTTGACTCCTTTCTGCTTGCTCAGCTCGTCGTTGCAAATCCCCAGTCCCATCTTCACTGGCAGTGGTAGCCACTGGGACTTTCACACATGGTTCCAGTTCCAAGGTGCTGCCATCAGCTCCCCATGTCTCCTTGACCCCAGCGTGCTGCTCCTTCCACTGCATTGTGGTGAAAATGGAGACAGACTGAACATTACCTGCCTGTGGTGATCACAGCTTGAAATAACAGCATGGGGAGAGTAGTGGGTCAGAGAAAAAGTGCTTCACAAGGAAATCAGGCAACCAGGCCTTCATCAATGATGAAAATCAATAAAACCAATGGACTTTAAATGTACCTCATCCATACCTAGAGAAGAAGCTTCTCTCTCACAAGATGTGGGTTTGTAGCCACAACTCAAAGAACCTGTGTCTGAGGAATAAAGGTTGAGATCATTGAGATCATGAAGGAATCTGTCAAGAAGACAATTCTAGCTAAAGACCTGAGCCTCCCCCTTTTGATTTCAATGTCTGCTGATTCACCTTGCACATCTCCAAAATTAGAGCTGCTGTCTTGATACCAGCCAGGAGACAAACTACTGTTCCAGTTACTGTTCAGGAGATACTGTTTACTAGCACATTTGGACTCACTTTCTTGCATGTTTACTCAGAGCAGTCATGTGCCTGAGCAAAGATCAGTGGTGATTTGTGATGTCTGCTGAAAGCCCCTTGAAAAGCAGTTATTGATTAAATTCTCATTATTGTTTGCCATAGATTACTGTGCCATGGGTGGTCTGGGGCACACTCGGTGTGATTTGCTTGGGGATATGGCAAAGCTTGGTCAACACTATCATCAAGTTAAGTACTGCTTTATTGTACTTTGCTTTCTGCTCAGCAGGCATTTACAAGAGGTCAGAATGTAAACATGAAAAATTTGACTTCAGATAAGTTCCATCCAGAAATAATGACATTTGTCATTGTCAGAAATAATGTGGTAATTATTCAGCTGTTCCTGTGTATCTGCCATCCTGTTCCTTTCTCGCTTTGAAACACAGGTTTTTATTTCTCCTTTATGGTTTTTTTGGTGGCCATAATAGCATCCACACGGCTTTCTGAAAAGAGTTGTGGGGAGGGAGCACGTTTGGTGCTGAAGCACATGTGCTTGTGCAACTGCAAGCTTGAGAGGGATGAAGAAAATGGCAGAAAATCCATCCATGAGGATGGATTGAAAATGCCACAACTAAGCTGCCAGACCTGTCACCCCAAGACCTGAGCTGGGAAGGGACAAAGGGAGAAAACAAGGTCAGATGGACTACAGTCTGAGCAGAAGGCAGGTTCACATTTGTCAGTGTCCCTGCCACAATGCAAACAAATACCAGGCTGTAGGTGAAAGCCCACACCTCTTACTCAACAAAACTGCTCACCTGCACCCTTTACTGGGACAGCTCTGCCTCCAGAGGCTCTGTAGTCCAGTCCAAGCCATCAGGGTCTGACCAAAGTTAACCTTTCCTGAAGAACATTAGTATTTTGAAACCTTAGACTGCTGCTCGATCTGCCTGCTGACCTTGGCTGAGGGGCCAGTTGGGAGTGGACACACAGTTATTGAGACCTTACACTGTATTTCTCAGAAGCTGAAATGTTCTGTTACACTATTTACCATTCTTTTAAAAAAAGCTGCCTCAGGCTGACTCAGTTAAGGGGAACTATTACTTCCCCCATGTTATTTTTACCCAAAACAATGAACATTATTATACCCTTTGTTGGCTCTGGTAAATGTGAGTGGGAGACAGCAAGTCACAAGTTTCCCTTACTAGACAGATTGTTTGATTGCTTCTTAAAACCACCCCTAAATCTAGGACAGCAAAGTTGCAGCCACAGCTTTTTTGCAGGTTTTGCATTCCTCCAGAGAAGGAATTACTGCTTGCACTGAGGGACAGATGGATGGATCATCCCTGGGTCCCCAAGAATGACTCTTTTTGCCTTGTTTCCCACAAAAACACTGGACCAGGTGTATGCTTTATGTTTTAAAGTGTACCTCAGGAATTTGTTTTTTCAGGTGTGTTTTAGATTTTAGAAAGAGGAAGTAAATAAATAAATACATGCATACAGAATGTGGAGAGAAACCACACTTATGGTCATGCTGGAGAGTCCATTGCTAGGTAGGGACTGTGCCCATAGGAGCTGATTTGGCTACAAATGTCAGAATGTCATTTCAGAAGAGATGTGACATCCATACAGGTCTTTGAATATGGAAGAGACAAAGTCTGTATGAAGAAGTAGTATTTCCACCTGCTTCAGTTGAGTAAAACATACCAACCTGGAAAAGAGCTTGACGTTCATTCAGAATCACCCTTTGTTTTATACAGCTGTGCCATCTAACCTGGGAAAAGCCATGTCCCCTTATATTCCTTATCTCTTAATTTAGTTTCGTTGTTTCGTCATGTTTTAAACACAATTGCAAGGCTGAACTTCTCTATATATTGATCCCTGTTCTGCCTTCTCTTTCTCATCATCTCTCATCCCATTTTCATGCTTTTGCCCAGAAATGTCCTGGCCCACAGGGCAGGATGGGCTGAGCCAGGACCTTCCTGTGACACCAGTGGCTGACTCAGCTCATTCCTGCTCATTCATGCTCATTCCACACTGAGGAGCTGAAAAATGCTTCCCTTCCTCTCCCTTCTGACAGTTTCCAGCCAGAGGTCCCTCATGTTGGAAAGTCACTGCCACAGTCTCAGGGTCAAGACACGGGTCAAAACTCAGCAAGGCAAAAGATCCCTGAATCTCCTGAGACCAAGGTCTCTTGGTCTGTGAGGGCTATTTCCTGCCCAGGTATTGCACCAAACAACTCCAGCTCCACCAAAACACTCTGAATTACGAAAGAAAAGATGAACTGGAACTGGGAATCCTGATTTTAATATTGGGAAAGCATAAAACCCTTTTCATTTGAGGTGATGTTTAAGGTGGTTTTTCTTTGGCACTTCTTCTGAGATGAAAAATTATTTAATCACTCTTTCATAGGATACATTTTTAATTAATTTGCATCTATATTTTCCCACGAAAGATGAAGATTTCTCAGAAGATTACCAGTAGGCTGTAATCATAACCACACCATATCTGAGGTGTGTCACAGGTGCAGAATTTCCCCAGCACGTATACACATACACACCCCCCTTCTTCCTCACCATCCTTCCAAAAAGCATATTTGTCCTTTACACTACAAATAAATCTATAATTATATATCAATTTATTATTAATATTTAATGTTATGTCCTTGTGGGGATGGGACTATCTTAAAAACCCAACCTTGGTAGACTGCTGGTGGTGGGCTGGATTAGGAGACTATGCTGGGGGACATATCCCACCCCAGTGGAATTCTTGAGGAGCAGTCACTGGTGGGAGGCATTACCCTTGATAATATGACACCTACAGCATCTTCTTGGCTGCTCTTGAAGAGAAGGAAACCCCAGAAAGGAGAGCACAGGCCAGAACCTTACAGATACCATACCAGATAACACTGGAATCCTTTACATATTCAAGCAGCGCAGACTCCATGATAAGTTTGATCCACCCAACAAGTATTTCAGGAATGCACTTGAGATGCTTCAGGGAATAGCCCAGCCCTCAGCAGGTGAGGCCCAACCTGCTTTTAATGGGAAAAAAACCTGAGAGTCCCTGGGTGGGAGGCCAAGGTACTGGAGCCTGAGGAAATCACTTCACTGAATTGGAAAGGATTGCTCTTGGCAAATAAATCCTGCAAGGTCTGATGGAAAATTGTAAACCTGAAATGAGATTTTGAAATGTCTTTAAGGAATTTAACTTCTTGATATACATTTCACACAAAGCTGGGTGAGGTACCGCATCCTTGCCTCAGAGAGAACCAAAAGCTTTTGCAGTTTCCTGGATTTTTTTCAGGGAGGGGGAAAAGCCAGGGTTTTGTATCATGTTATCCTTTTCAGAGCACTCCCCAGTGTCCACTGAAGTGACCTGTTCTGTCACAGCTGGGCTTGGTTGGATGCCCCATACTACAGAGGGTGGTAGGATCTGCTTGGTGGCACTCAGCTCCCACAGTGCATGGTGCTGCACTGGCTGGGGATGTGAGGGACTGGGAGGCAAAGCTGCAGAGAAGGGTGGGGAAGAAGCATTGCTTCTTCTATAGACACAGCTTTTCATTTTCTTTGGGTGGAGTTATTTCAGGAGGGATAAAACCAGCATGCCTGCCAGAAAAAATGTGAGAAAGCCTTCTGTAGGCTACATGTATTTGCTAGATAACATCTAGTGCTGGTAACCTGCATCCTTCCTTACACTGTAGGTTAAATGTTTCTCTGACTGTCACTGAAATTCAATTTACAGGAACTCTAATTAATCCTAGATGAGACTCTCAGTGAAAATTGGGAAACTTGGGGACATGTTTATCTTTTTTATCATCCCAGATAACAGTTACATTGCTAAAAGGTCAGGCTTATAACAACTACCAGGGGGGAAGCATTGCATTTCTGAAAAATTTGAATGATATTATTCTAGCCCATTTGCTGCAGGTTTTGTTTCCACAAAAATGACATAATCATCATAAATAGTGGGGGTCTGTGAGGTATTGTGCATGCTGAGGATTCATATGGTAATTCCCTGAAGCATCTGTTCCTCCATATTCATAGGTGTTTTGAAGGATCTCAGTCTTCATGTAGAGATCTTTGCATCTTAATATTTCTTGAAGTCTGCCATAGATGAAGAGTATATTTGTCGTACACATGTCAGTGAAATACGGAATATATTGAAGACACCTCAGCAAGGCATCCTCTGAAAGATCTTCCTAACTCAGTTCCCCTCGAAAGGACTTTTTGGAGGATGGGGTAGAAGCAGTATGTCAAGAACTTTGTTAGGAGCTAGGTGGTACATAGTCTGCAGCTGTCTTGGGAAAACCTGGCTTCCAAAAGCAGGGCTGGCAATGCTGACACAGAGTCATGCTCTCCAAAACCTGGTTAAGTGCTTTTCCTCTCCAGCAAACCTTTTTCAGGCATTATTTAGACTGGAAATACTTGCATATTGAAATAAATCAAACTGCTGTGTAACAGTGACTTTTCCAGCTTCCAAACCAACTGCTGATTTACAGCCCTTGGTAGGGTTTGTCTAGCAGAGGAGCCAGTCTGAGCTGGGCCCTGCAATGCTTTAGGGAAGAAACAAAAGGAAAGAAAACACTTGGCAGCTGATCAGCTCCTCAGACACCAGTTGTTAAAACAGAAGTTTTATGCCAATAGCTGAATTAATGCAACTCATTGTCCTGGCCTTTACTGAGTTTAGCTCTACTTCAGTAGAGATGTTGCTGTAGTTATGTGTTTGCTCACTTGTTTATCAAAGGGGAAACCTGGGCTTCAGCCTGGGCTCTGCTGGCTGCTATGAAGTTGTGTGTTGTCATTTCTGAATTAAAATAAATCCAGTTACTCAACTAGTCATGAGGCCAAGGCTTCCCATCCCAACTCACCCAGGGTCTCTGCTTTTCAGTTTAAGGGTTTTTAGAGCAGGTCAGCAGCAAGAGTGATAATAACATGAGTTTCATCTGGAGACCATCTGTTTTCCTTTCAGCAGAAAAAGACATCGAGCTGCAGACGTGAGAACAGACATTCCCTCCTGCTCCATGTCTGGAGTGTCAATAATTTTCCTATGTTCTGTATGGGGATGGAACATTTTTGAGATTTGGAGAAGCCAACATATCTTCTTGGTACAGGAAATCAAACCTGAACCACTCCAAACTCAGAGAACTCCTCTCAATCTAAAACCAAATCTATAATGTGCTACTTGTTCAGAAGTCCCTTACTCCTCTTCTCTGTCATATTCAGTCTCCCTGCTTCTAAAGCAAGACCTTCCTCTCAGTTATGACCCACCAGGAAGCACTGTCTGGGTGGGGGTTTCATGTCTTCCCTCACCATTATATATTCCTTTTACTGTCCTGTGAAGATGGTGCCAAACAGAATGTTTCAGCTTATTCAGTTCTGCTCAAGTGTTTTTCACTGCCAAGTGATCGACCACAATACTTTGTGCTGTGGGTATGAACCCACAGCAGAGAATTCCCATTCAAATCCTGGGCAGGTCCAAACTTAGCTTCTAATAACAAGAGTGTTCAGACCATTAAATATAAGCTTTACTTTCTGCTTTAAAAAAAATATTATAAATAGCAGCAAAAGAGAAGAGGGTACAGCTGTGTCTGTGTGTAAAGGGCAGTACCCTATTTGCTACTGGCACCTCTACAATTTATTTGCGGCTGAAACACCACTGTCCTGGTCCACACTCATTTCCTTCAGATCATCACCTCTGTTCCACTTTGTGATGTGCTCAGATTTTTTTTTCCCTCCTGATCCCAGGTCTGCAGACTACAAAGAATGGATTTTTCAGAAGTGCCCTAAATGACTTTGTCTTGAATAATCCTAACTTTTAACCTCCTAGCTCTGTGTTGTGATGTGATGTGCTGTTTTGAGTGTCAGTACATGTTCACCACACAGATTACAGGCATCATTCTGGTATGAGGAAGCTGTAAATTGATTTTTTTTCTCTGTAGCTACCTTTGATGACGAAAGAGTGTGTCACCTTGGCTAGAGGAGCAAGGTGAGTCACTGAATGTGATGACTTCTTTTTAGCCCCAAACAAGGCAGGGAGAAGTTAACACTTCCTTTCTTTGTGTACTGGAAGGCAGTTTGGAAGGTGAAAAATCACAGAGTCACAAAATTGACACAGTTGGAAAAAACCTCTAAGGTCACCACATCCAACAGTCAATATCCTCCTTTCCTCCCTACCAATAAAATAGTTATATACATTACTGTGCCCACTAGAGCATGTCATGAAGTGTCTCATCTGCATGATTTTTAAATACTTCCAGGGATGGTGACTCCACCACGTCCTTGGGCAGCCCATTCCAATGCTAAGATCTCTGACTTGAGTTCAGAAAAGTACAGGGAGTTTTTAAACTGAAAAGAGTAGAAACCTACAGAGATTCGTAAGGACAACTCAGCAGGAGGGGGAAGAAATGAACATTATTTTATCAAGATGAAGAACTAACATTAGAGAAGGTGAATGGCACCTGGGAATTCGGAGAACTATCATGGAGAAGATGACCTGAAGTCGCTCCAAGTTTTGTATTTCCTTTGGGTCTGAGTTTGTGGTTTTCATTATACTGATACATGAGGAGAAGTTAGGACTTCAGAAACCTGGTGTGACAGCTCTGTGGGGTGTTCCATGTATACACGTCTGTGTGTGTGTGCAGCAAGCTCCCCATGTATCTCCTGGGATAGCAGTGATAGTAAAAGCTCTACAGATGCACAAAGCAATCCTCACCCAGCACAAGAGGTGTTGTACATAGAAATATCAAGATTACATTAGGCCTTTGTGAGTCCAAGGCAAGGTTAATGATGAATTTCTGCTGAATATCCATCCACTTCGGGTTAAATCAAACTGGACCTTGGGAATGCTCTGGGACTCCTGACTGTTTGGAAGAGGATGGATACTGGACCTAGAAATGCCCTTCAGGTGGTTACTAGGAGCAGTCATCTACAGATTCCTGCGCTTGGGCTCCTAGTCCTTGCAAGTGTAGATGCACAGCTGGGAAGTTCTCTATCTGGGATTGTCAGGAACTGGAAACTTGTTTCTATATTGATTAGTTTTCCCCTCATCTGGTTTCAGCTTTCCAGAAATAAAGCAATGATTAGTAGCACAAGGAAGGAAGCAAGGAGAAAAGTGCAAGCCAAGCTGAAGGTTAGCAGATTATAAACCTTGGTAGGCTTGGTGTGGTCCAGGTTGAGTTGTAGTAGTAATAGGAAACTAAAGTAAAATTTTAACCCGGACAAAAATCCCAGTGGTGAATTAGCAACTGATTCTCTAAAATTGCATCCCTGCAAGCACGTCCATCATGTCTCAGAGGAATGGGTAACAGCCTTTCCTGGAACACACCTTCCATGTGATTTTTCTGAGTACAGGGCTAAAAGAGGAACAATGCTGCCTGGCGTGTTTTGACCTGCAGCTCTGAGCAGAACATTGTCTCTGATGAGCTGTTCTCTTTCATCCTCCCTCTTCCTTTCTTGTGTTTGAGATCTCAGGTCTATGGCCATAAAAGGTGCTTCTGCTCAAATCTGTTGACTACCTGTCCGGCCTGGGTGTGATTTGTTTCCATGCAAACACAATGAGATATTCAAGGAAGAGAATGACTTTTCTTGAAATGCACATAAAAAGAGCACCCATCTTCAGGAAAGACAAGCTACAGGGCAAAACTTCTCAAACACAGGAGATCAGCTTTCCTGATTTGTGAGTAATGGGTGCCTGCAACACCTGGTTCTTCCATGAACACTGTTCATCAGAGGATTTCAGAACATGTTACAGTGTAAGGTCATCTATTTGGGAAAACTTACTAGGAAGTTTGTCGAAAACTAAGACAAAGGGAAAACACTTTCTTGACCCTTGGCTGTTGCAACCACTCAGCCATTCCCCTATCACCACTGACAGCATGCAAACTGCATGTACTTATCTCACCTGCAATCACTTGGCTGAAAGTACCCACCAGAAACAATGACATAAGTGAGGAGAAAGAATTAATTGCACAAGCACTAGCTGATTGTAGACAGAAATGTACAAAGGCATCACAAGCTTGTTAACAATTGCAAAATAGTGCAACATGGTAGTGGTTTAACCACCAGCCTTTCCCAGCCATCAGGAAGGCTGCTGCTACATGCTCAGGGTCTGGGCACCTGAAGGGTTCCATAGTTATAGCCTGAAGTTTCTCTGTGCCTTGGGCCAGGTTCTCCCCTCACTGCTGCTCTTCTACTTCTGCAGATCTTACTATGGGAAAGAAGAATGAGTGATCAGTTCTCCATCACCCCTGCACAGAAGTACAGCCTCTCTCTCTCCATCTCAACCCCTGAGGAACAAACAAGCTGTGGCACCGTGAGGGTGGCTTGTGCACCATCACCCTCTCTTCAGATGCTCTATGGATTTCTTTGCATCTATCTCGAGTTTGGGCAGGGAGGACAGACCTGGAAACTTCCACAGGAAACACACCAGCAGCAGCACCCCCTTGGGATGTGGGCTGCAAGCAGCTTGCACTGTGATGTAGGGAGGCACCAGTCATGTCCCATAGCTTCTGCTCCCAAACAATTTCTGTTGTCACGTGAGTGAGGTGAATGACCCAAACAGGTCAGTATGCTACCCCCATGAGTGTCTGTTGGCCTTTGGTCCTGTCTTGCATTCTCTATGCCTCATATTCCAGGTGTCAACCTGAAGTGGCAGGCAGTCAACTGCACCACCACGGAAAGGCAAGAGGTCTTTCTTTTGGTGTGGTTTTGGGTGCATGCAAACAATGAGGTAACTGCCAGTTCAAGCTTGGATATGTCAGTTCAGTGAGGTGCCACCTGGATCTAAAATAAGATAACTCAAGTGAGTATATAAGAGACTTTGTGGTGCTGCCAATGACATAGAAAACACTGGACTTCAGATAAAGTGTGCATGCACTCACTGGTGCCTCTTAGCACAAAAAATTCAAATCTGTTGGCATTTATGTGAAGACAGAACAAAGTTCTTTAGGTCTGACACTTTGGAGAGCCCATGAAGAATTTTACACCTGGGCAGTGCCTCAGCAGAGAATACAATTTAAAGTTGAACATTTTGCACCTGCAGATGGCTGGTTCCTTTCATGTCCTGGGGCCTTATGGAAAGTGCTGAAGAAAACTTTACACCCAGGGATGGCTTTGGCTTTGGATGACCCTTGAACCTGATCAATGACTTTGTATGGAACTTGGGTGCTGAACAGGAGACATTCTAAGGAAGACAAACCCATGCAACACCATCAGCCTCTCATTGTAGTCACCTTGACACAATCTATGGAGAATGATTTCTGTCTATACTGCAGAGCATGGAGCTTTACTTATTCTTTCTTCTGTTTTCTGTGACCAAATTATTCTGCCTCCAGCAAACGACAAATGGAGGATCACTGACTCTGACTTTCGGGTGGAATCTTTCCCTCTAGGTTACATTTTTTTTTCCTTTCACCTCACTGCATATAAATGACAGTTTTAAAAAATTATAACATACAAAAATATCATTCCCTCTTGTCTCACTGAGGAGCCATGGCTTTCCAGACATCTTAATAAATAGTACTACGAATCTAGGTCTGTTTTGCAGTAAGTGGCTTTAATTAGTGTTTAATTTGCTCTGGAAAGAGAGAGGGGAATTTCAGAATCAACGCTGGGAATCTAATAACATCTTTGCCAGGTCAAAAGAGTTTCTTCTCTCAAAAGCAACCACAAAATTTGCCCTGTGGAATTACAGATTTGTTGTTTCTGGCTGTCTGTGGTTAGACTTTTTGAGTTACAGGAAGAATATCTTCGTCGATCTGTCCTTCCTTTCCCAATACCACTCCTCTAAATTTTGCCTGGGCTGTTGGCATTCAGCTGTGTTCTTTCAGAACTGGCCAACATCACCAGGAATAAAGCCTGCAGAATCATTGCTGCCCTCATTTACTTTTACGCTCCTGGCATTTCTTGTGAGTGTGCTCAGACCCATGTTCACAGATTAATTCTCTGGTGGAAGTGACACAGGTGAGGGGGGGCTCTGGGGCTGAGACAGCCCTAAGCAGGGAGATGGAAGTTAAAGAGAGAAGCTGGGCAAAAAGGTGTTAAGCCTGGTAAAGCATGTCATTACCATATTAGAAGAGAGGATTATAAATATGCACAGTTGCTTTAGGAGCTGCACAGACAGAGAAAAACAACCAAACACAGTGACAACTCGGGGAGAAACAAAACACAATAAGGAATCAGAGCACAAGGGTGGGAAGGGACACAGAGAGGTCAGCACATCCCTTGTATAGGAAGAATTGCATAAAGAGGTACCAATACTCTATATTGCTTTTAAATCACTCTTTTATAGGTGTAGAGTGACTCCATATTCAGCTGATTTACCATTGCAGTGCTCACAGATCACATTGCTTCAGGTTTTATGTGAACAGGCAGAGCTGTGGTCTCCCCCACATTCACACAGGTAACAGTGACAAAACTGGGAACAGCAGCCCTGACTCCTCTCCTATAGAAAGTACCTAATCCAAAATTCACTCTACAACAAGATTTGTTCATCTCCTTGCTCTTCTTCCAGTAAATGAAAGCACTGGCATAGAGCAGAGGAAAGATAAGTGGAGAAAACAACCTCCAGAGCCCCTTCTGCTCCAATTTTTAGTATGATTCTATATGAACAGGTGGGGAAGAAAAGAGCCATTGACAGAACATACAAGGGGTGAAGCCACACCAGGGTGTAGATGGAGACTCACATCCCTGGAACAGCTCTGCAGCTGGGAAGATGCCAGACTAGGCTGTGGGAGGGAGCAGTCTGTACCAAGGTCACTGACTTCTTTTTCTCTAGAAATACTTTTATTTTCTTTACTATATGTAAATAAACATTAGACACAGCTACTTACAGTCCAAATCTCCACAATGGAAAAGTCACAATATGTTGAGAGGACAGGTGTATTTAATCCCCTTCCCAGAGTTACTCATTAAATGAAGGTAAAAAAACCCAAACAGGGAGGTATTTCAAGGGAAGAATAAATAGTTAAACATACAGGTGATAAGCATCTGAGTTACTGATTAACTCCTGGCTTTTGTAACCCCAGCAGTTCTTAAATTGGTTTACTTGGAGACCAAAACACAGAGCTGTGGCAAAAAGGCCTCAGCCTTAAATAACAAATACTATGCTTTATCTCTCCTTGCAACACGTGTCCCTGGGCTGTGACAGTGAGAACAGCACTGCCCTCTATGGATGGGTAGAATTCAGCCCTGTGCCAAGATGTGTAATGTTAAGAGTCAGAGAAACAAAAGCAATCCACATATAGGACAGAACAGATTAAAATATAACCTCTTCCTTGGCATGTCAACTGCTGGAGACTGTGGGAGAAGAGAAAGAAAACTGGACTTGGTCCGTGTGCACATCCTCAAGTGTCTTCTCCAGGACCTTTATCACAGATGGGATGCCAGGGTAGCTGGGCTTTTGGCTCAACACACTAAGAACAGGCTTATGGTCTCAGGGTAAAATCTGGGCTGGAAGGGAGAGGGGAGACTGAGAGGTTTTAGGAGCAATCACAGTGAAAGCAACACAGCGTGCTTGATGGGGTGGAGAAGAGGCTGTTGCTCATCTGTGAGTAAGAAAAGGGTGGTTTCAGATGTCTCCTTTGACTTCTGCCATCTGGAATGGCTTGCTTGCCCTCCTGAACCCAAACAGCTCCATCCAGTCTGGAGTGTCGCCTCAAGCAATATCTCTCTCTCACTGTCATTCTTGATGTTGTCACTCGGTATCACAGCCTGTCACTTGGTTTAACTCAGAACACGTTGGTTGCCATCTGCAGGAAAGACTGAGAAGTAAGGTGGCAATAAGCTCTGAAATTGGGTGTTCAGCTGAGCCACCTCAGAAGCTTGTTCTGTATGCTGGCTTGCTGGAGAACCTTGAACTTTCACAGGGGTGGGTGGGAAGAAACAGTGATGATGTGTGCTCCTGAAGTGGGATAGCTCTGCCCTGTAGTGCAAAATTTACTTGCAAAATTTACTAACTGTGTTTTTAGCAGCTTGTACTTAAGAAAAACTGCTCTGGCTAAGAAATGATCCTGCAACACTTCCATCTCTGCCTCGCTCTGAGGAGATAGAATTGAAGAAATGAGCAAAAGTGTTCAGCACCATCAGTATGGGTGGACACAGGCTCGCTGGATAAGCAGGATGCAGAGTGCTGGTGGGAATCAGGGGCCCAGCAGACAGGGAGAGGTTGATAGACCTTGGTGAGCTGAGCCAAGGAGGGCCTAGCTGTGTCCCTGGGGATAAAGGCTGCCCTGTGAACAGAGCCTGAAAGGATGCAAGGCTTGTTTGGGTTTTGTCTTACTTCCGTTCAGTCTCTCTAATAATACCCCTCATTTCTAAGCCAAAACCAACAACAGCCATTAAAAATACCAACTCTTGCTCGTCACCATCAGCTATCACAGAAGGCAAAAAATGCCCATTTGCTGGGACCAGATCATTCTGCTGCTTGACCTGCCTGTGCCATGCTCAGCTTTAATTTTTTCCTTTAACAATTTCACAGTAAGGCTCTATTTTCCAGGTCCCAAACAAACAGCAGGGTGCACGGTGAACAATAGTGAAGAGTTTGGCAGCATGTGGGTTCCTCCTCTGTGCCAGAAAACCTTCTCTGATGAGCCTGAGTTCCTCTTTACCCCCCTCTGCCAGGGCCTGACATCAGGGAAAGAGAAAATACAATTGAAAGCCATCAAGAGCAATGTCCTGTTTATTTTCCTGCAAACAGAATTATTTTCAGGACATCTCAAAAATCAGAAAGGGGAGCAAGGGGAGGGGAGGGGAGGGAAAATCAGAACAAGCACGCGCTGGGATTTTATCAGCTGTTGGCAAAGAAGAGACTAGAATCAGAACCAAAATGCAGGTCAGGGACAGCATAAATGAAGCTGTACATATGTCATGTGTCCTTGTTTACCCTTCTGGGAGAAGACCACAAAGAACTGGAAAGTTTTCAGTGCTGGAAGCAGGAAGATGTAATCTGTTAATAATGTTTGTGACCATACTCCAGTTTAGCTGTTGCTGGTCCCTATATCTGTGTGGGACAGCCACTCCAGAGCAGGAGGGAATATAGCAAGGAAAAAGAAAGGAGATTTGGGCTCAAGAGGAGTGGCTCCTGCTGTCTGCCCTTGTGTTGACTGATGTGATGGTGCAGCTGCACAGCCTCTTCCTTGCTACTAGGGTGAAGTTACACAGAATGGGAGAGCCAGACTGGTGTCTCTTGGCTGCTGGAAAGAGCAAGTCTTGCTCCCTCCCTCTCTTTTCACCTCTCCTCCTTCCCTGCCCATGGTGGCAACAGTGCAGTCCTGACCTCTTGCACCATCTCTGACTATGCTTGGATGTGAAGGGGAAAGAGTAAGTATCAGTATGGTCTGAGCACCACGAGCTTCCCTAAAAAACATTCTTTTTTTTTTTTTTTTGTTCAGTAAGAATTACAGGTTAAAATTACTTCTTAAAGCTCTTAACAGCAAGGATACTAGGCTCTTCTTGCTTGGAAAAACTGTTCTGGCTTAAAACTTGCTCCTCTGTCCCTTAAAAGGGAGGATCTTAGGGTGCTGGGCTTTCTTATCCAACATGGAGCAGCAGGACATGTGGACTACCCAGCTCATCTCAGGGTTAGTGAGGTGTGCTCTGTGACAGGGTCTTCTTGTGTTAGCAGAGTCTTCTTTTCCAAATGCTATGTGGCTGTCAGTGATGCTCAGAGGCTTTCAGTCAGTCCTCTGGAGTTCAAGGGTTCTTTCTGTTCTGTGCAGGCCACAAGAAATGAGGTGGGACACCCAAGTGCTGAGGCAGGGGGAGAGGAAAATGAGGTGGGCTGTGTCCAAGCATGATTTGCACAGTGGAAATAAGAGGTCAGGCATGCTGCTCCTAACCATGAGGTCTCTGGGCCATCTCTGTCCACTCACGTGTGGGTGAAATGCCTCTTCTGGTAACCCCCACCTCAGGGCAGCAGCTTACATTGTTCACACTGCTGTAATTGCAGCTCCCATCTCTGCAATCACAACAGCTGTAAGTGACGTGGATCAATAATAAACTGATGAGCAAGAGCCTTTCCTGAGGCTAGGACATGGGGTGGGGGATGAGGAACAGAGCAGGGAGCTTTCCAGCTTTTCCTGCTATGTAGCCAGAATCAGTGAAGATCCCAAACCAGGCACAGTCAAGAGCTGACTCAGCAGGGATCTGCCACTGGGCTTGCTGCATGCTTCCCTCTGAGCCTGGCAACAACCCTGTAGGTCTGCCAGGCTGAGCTGGTCACACTGGAGATGGTGAGGAAGAGAAAATATGAGGAGGGCATGGTGGCCCTGTCAGCTCCTCCTGATACTGTCCAAGAACTTAATTGGGATGAGGTCATAGACAGGATGGGGGACTTGACTTCTATCCCTTCCCTAGAGCAGTTCAGGGATGTCTTACCACAGCTAAATGTGCTATGAAATGAACATCATACAAACTTCCAACATCCTTCTCCATAGGAAAGGGTGAATGAAGCTGTGAAAACATTTCTGTCCTTTTGTACAGCATCAAGACCCACACCTCAACATACCTTTTAACTTGGGCAAACGACTCTACTAATCCATGTACTATGAAGCTCCTCCCCCTACCCGTCTTATTTTGGTAGGGACTGCATTTATGGCCTCATTTTTCTACAACTATTTTCCAGCATTAAGTGCTTTCCATTGTTCCAGCCCAGCCACCCAGTGGAAAAACAAACATGCAAGGGCTTTGATTTTCTCCCCTTGTTGGTAAAGGAGGAAAGAAAGCCTGGTCTCTGAGACAAAGCCAAGAGTAGATGGTCAACACCTGCTCTGCAGTAGGGAGGAAAGATGCTGGTGATGGCCATGAACACAGGGAAGGCTTTACATGCCCCTGGCAGAGTGGCCTTTCCCACTCCTCAGGAGTACGTTGGTGGGATTTGGGTTTAAGCTGCCTCAGGTTGATGTTTACTGATAAATAAAACAAAGCACAGGCTGAAACTCTGTCCCATGGTTGTCCCTTCTGCTTAGTTGCTTGCACATTTGCTGCTCTGGCTTTGGGAGCCATTCCCAGAAGGCAACACCTGGTACCTGGGTCTAAACACAACTCTGGGTGAATGTGAGCTGGGCTGTCTTGTAACACCAGCACCAGGGAAAGGGCTGTGACTTCTGTTCACTGGCATGGCCATCACCTGCAGTGCTAGCCCAAACCCACCAAAGAAAATGGAAGGATCTCCCAGTGACTTCTGTAGCCTCTGTGTCATGTCCAAAACTGAATTTAGGCCAACATGGGATCAGAGCAACTTCACATAAGCATCTTTAGGGTGGTGTCAGTGGACAAATGTTCACTAGTGGGGTTAGTCTTGTGTGGTGAGGGCTTCCTGAAAGCCAAGTCTGCACATCTTGTGTCAGGTCTACAGATTTACAACTGAGCATAACACTGTCCAACCAAGGCAAGTTTTGGAAATGTAGCCTGGATCATGGTCAATGACTGACCTACAGAGCAAGAATAAATTAATGTGGCGTGAAACCTGGAAACCCCACACTTAAAGCAGCCTTGTTGTCCTGTTTCTACACAGATGAGGCTTCTTTCAAAAGGGAATGGGACTTCATAAATATTTTTTTTTCCAAGGAAAATTTCAACTCTGTTCCAATGCTCTTTACTATGGTGTAAAAGCAGGACCTTCTTATTTTTGTCCAACTTCTGAAATAGTTCCACAACTCCTACAAATTTGGAAGGGGGGAAAAAAGATTGTGACAACTTGTAAAAAAAATCAAACCCAAAAGGTAGGTGGGTATTAGATGTGTAAATAGATGTATATGTCCCTCATTAAATATATACATAAGGTGTAAAATAATTTTGAAAATTATCTTGTCATAAATACCATTTCTTGAGTATTCTTGGTAACACAGTAGCCTTATCAAATACTTACCTAACATGTGTATCTTAGGGATAGAAATAATTTTTTTTTCCGAATTTATACATCTCCTGGTGCAGACACTATGTTACTGTAGTTCCTGGGCACTTATGCTACAGAAATGGTGATTCACCATGTCACTATTATTTTAGTGACAACCTGTGACCCTGCTGCATGGCATTGAGACACGATTTGTAGGAGCTGCTTGTAGTACAACAAAAAGTTGGATTGCCAGGCAGGCTTTACTGGGATTTTTATTTTTTTTTTTTTATCTACTGAGCTGATTGAAACTCTTGGGTCAAGGACCAGACTCTCCTGTGCACTGTACAGACTTGTGACAAAAGACAGGCTCAAAGAGTTGAAGGAGGAAGATGCCAGTGTATGGCAAATCAATAAATGACATGTGGCATTTCTGTAAATCCAAAATACTAGATCCAGAAAGTTAAATTCACAGAGTACTCATTGATGGCAATAATGATTTGTTTGTGGTTTTTTTGTTTGTTTGTGGCTTTTTGTTGTGGGGTTTTTTTTGGCGGGTGGGTTTTTTTGTTTGTTTCTTTGTTGGTTTTTTGTTTGCTTTCATTCTAGAATGTAATTCAGAATCCCACTGACTGGTGTAAACTGATGTAGCTTCGACCTCTGGGAAGTGGAACTGATCTACATCCCCTGAGAACATGGCCAAGCAATCAGCTGCTGCCTTGAGCTCTGCACTAAGCAGGTTTGCTTAGCTGGGGTTTGGTTTGGATGTGTTGTGTGATTGCCCAGGACAGGAGGGTCTGAAGGGCCGTGTTACCTCAGGCAGCAAAGACCTGAAACACAAAGAGCTACAGCTCTTCTGAACCAGCCCTGAGGCAAACACTCACTGTTGTAAGCACACTGACATTTCTGTCCTTCTTGCAAAATACAGCCTCTCCCAGAACAGTTGGATGCCAGGAAATCTTTGCTGATGGGTTCAAAGAAATCTTTCTGTCTTCTTTTCAAAACTCTGCAATTTCAGCTGGTTCACCAGAGCCATTCCACTGCTGGGGAGGCACCCTGCCCAGATGTAACCCTGGCCTTGCAAGTCAACAGAAAAATGCTGCAGATCTGCAGTTCACCAGAGATTCCTAGAAACTTTGGTTGAAAGTGCTCTCACAGAATCACAGAACCATCGGGGTTGGCAAGGACCTCTGAGATCATCAAATCCAACCCTTGATCCACCACCTCAGTACCAGACCATGGCACTGAGTGCCACATCCAGTCTCTTCTTAAAACCTCCAGGGATGGAGAATCCAGCACCTCCCTGGGCAGCCCATTCTAATGTCTGAACACCCACTCTGTAAAGAATTTCTTCCTAATATCTAACCTAAACCTCCCCTGGCACAACTTAAGACCATGCCCTCTTGTCTTGCTGATGGCTGCCTGGGAAAAGAGACCAACCCCCACCTGGCTACAACCTCCTTTCAGGGAGCTGTAGAGAGTGATGAGGTTTCCCCTGAGCCTCCTCTTCTCCAGGCTGAACAGCCCCAGCTCCCTCAGCCTCTCCTCATAGGATCTGTGCTCGAGTCCCTTCACCAGCCTGGTTGCCCTCCTTTGGACCTGCTCCAGCACCTCAATCTCCTTCCTGAACTGAGGGGCCCAGAACTGGACACAGGACTCGAGGTGTGGCCTCACCAGGGCTGAGTACAGGGGAAGAATCACCTCCTTGGACCTGCTGGCCACGCTGTTCCTGATCCAGGCCAGGATGCCATTGGCCTTCTTGGCCACCTGGGCACACTGCTGGCTCATGTTCAGCTTCTTGTCGACCAAAACTCCCAGGTCCCTCTCTGTCTGGCTGCTCTCAGCCACTCTGCGCCCAGCCTGGAGCTCCCCATGGGGTTGTTGTGGCCAAAGTGCAGGACCCGGCACTTGGCCGTGTTGAGCCTCATCCCGTTGGAATCAGCCCAACTCTCCAGTCTGTCCAGGTCCCTCTGCAGAGCCCTCCTGCCTTCCAGCTGATCCACATTCTCCCACAACTTGGTGTTGTCTGTGAATTTGCTGATGGTGGACTCAATCCCCTCATCTAAATCATCGATGAAGATATTAAACAGAACTGGGCCCAGCACTGATCCCTGGGGGACACCACTGGTGAGCAGCCACCAACTGGATCAGCACCGTTCAGCACCACTCTCTGGTGGCTTCCAGCCAGTTCCTAACCCAGCACAGGGTGCTCCTGTCTGAGCCCTGGGCTGACAGCTTTTCCAGGAGAGTCCTATGGGAGATGGTGTCAAAGGCTTTGACTCTTGTCAAAGGCAGTGTCAACCTACTCTGAAGTCCAGGTAGACTCCATCCACAGCCTTCCCCTCATCCCCCAGGCAGTCACCTGATGATAAAAGGAGATCAGGTTGGTCAGACAGGACCTGCCCTTCCTAACCCTGTGCTGGCTGGGTCTGATCCCTTGTCCCTCCTGTAGGTGCTGTGTGATTGCCCCCAGGATGATCTGCTCCATAACCCTGCCAGGCACTGAGGTCAGGCTGACAGGCCTGGAGCTTCCTGGGTCCTCCTTTTGTCCCTTTTTGTGGATTGGTGTGAAATTTGCCAACCTTTAATCACCTGGCACTTTCCCAGTGAGCCAGGACTGTTGGTAAATGGTGGAGAGCGGCTTGGGGAGCTCTTCCACCAGCTCCCTCATTCCCCTGGTGTGGATCCTGTCTGGTCCCATAGACTTGGGAGGATCCAAGTGGCTCAGCAGGTCACAAACTGTTCCATCCAGGATTACAGGGGAGCTATTCAGCTTCCTATTTCTCTGTTTAAGCCCCAGAAGCCAGCTGTCCTCAGGACAATCTGTCTTACTGTTGAAAACTGACCTCTTCAAAGGTCTCTAATGCAAAGTGCTGAGTTGGATCAGCCATGGTTTTGTCTATACAATCCTTGAAGTTTTACAAGGACAGCGGTTCCTTTTCTTCTCTTGGCTGACCTACTACCTTCTCACTTTCCTTGTGAGAAAGATGTTTTTCCTAGTGTCCACTTTGAACCTCTGCTAGATGATGGTGCTGCTGCAGTGCCTTGGGCTCCAGGATCTGGGGGGGTCCTTGCCCAACGCTCTGCTATGTGGTCTCCACTCCCCATGGGATGGTGTACTCTGCCTTGGGTATGGGGCAAGGCTGAGCCACAAACATACACACTGCTGGCAGTCAGAAGCCAGATGGGTTTTCTGCTTTCATTGAACCCAGATAATTAATTTACGGCATTGATTGCTTTGCACAATATATCTGCCTCTCATTTAACATCTGGGTGCTACAGCAGAGAACAAACAAATCCAAATATACACAAGTTGATTATATTGGAAACACAACATACAAGACCTGTTAGAAACAACTGAGCTGCCTTTATGGTCCTCAAAGAACTTTTGGATCTGCTATAACTAAAGCCTTTTTACATCCCTGACAGAAAAGTTTTGAGCATTAACACATAGCCAGGAGTCTCAGATTGTTCCTGGTCAGGGAATTAGGTTTCACGGGAAGAATTGTTTTTGTTTGTTTGCTTGCTTTATGTTTGTTATCATTGTTTTGTTTTGTTTTGTTTTTCCAGTTCTGAGCATTTCTAAAGAGGCAGTACAAAGGGCAATGCACATACCTGGGACTTTCATCCTCTTTCAAAGCAGGAGAGGAAAGCTGCATGGATAACAGCAGCTTCCCTAACCCTTTCATGGCCAGCAATCTTTTTCACTCAGCTCTCACCCAGAGGCCAAAATACATAGATTGAGCAAATAAATCTCAAGCCTTATATCTGTGTGGCTGGTGGTGTCGGGAGGGAAAGAGCTCTGAGGCTTCGATGTGCCACACACTGAGAGGAGAGCTGTGAGCTCCAGAAACCACCGGGTAACTCCTGGGAACAGGAAAATAGCACTCTCTAGTGGGGAAATGATTACAATCCAGTAGAAAAGAAATCACTGCATTGAATGCTCCATCTGAAAGCAGCTGTGGCTTCATATCCCTATGCAGCGTTTCTTTTCCTTTCCATGTACATCTCTGGTCACTTGTTGCCCCCTCATATGCACCAGCTCAGGGAGGGAGATGGCATCTCCAAGGCTATCCCACCTACTGCAATCCAGCCTGGACTGGTTTGTGTTTTTTTTTTTTTTTTTTTACAGAGGCCAAAAGTTGGTCCTCTCCCTCTGGCTTGCTGGGTGCACTTGGCACATCACAGGTGTGGCTGTGCCAGGGTGGCAGGGGTGGTTACAAGGCAGCAGGGAGAGCAGTGGGGTCAGCAATGCCAATGGAGAGGTGCCCCGTTAGCACAGTGATTAGAAGGCTCCTTCCTTCTCTCCCTTTCACCATCACCAAGTGGAAAACTCCATCTTCATTAAGAAGGAGAACTCATTACTGGTGAAAAGGGGATACTAATCAGATATTAGTTGCAACCATTAATGAAGATGCTAATGAGCTGCTGAGATCCCCGGTGCTGACTTGAAATGAGTTAATCACATCTCACTGCTCAGAGACCCATTTATCTGTGTGCATGCTGATGTTTCCCGTTCCTTTGCTTATTATAGGAAATAAAAATATTGTTCCATCTTCATTCACTTTTGTCTGCTGGATTTCTCTGCTATGCTGCAAAGCGATGTAGCTATGGGCCAGACTTGAAACTGGTGACAAGCAGTGAATCACAGAATCAGAGAATGGTTTCGGTTGGAAGGGACCTTAAAGATCATCTAAGTTCCAAACCCCCTTATGGGCAGGAACTGCTCCCACTAGACCAGGTTGCTCAGAGTTGGACCCCTAGGAAGCCACCACAGAGAGGACTATTGCTGGTGGCATGGCACACATCTTCAGGGAGGGAAGCATGCCAGTCCAGGGAGGGAATCAAAACCCATGCACACAGCCACATAAAACAATGATTTCTCATGGCTTTGGGTTTAAAATATTATTCCATCTCCTATGGAAACAAGAACTGACCTGCCCCTGGCTGCACTCCTCCTGAAGCAGCTCCCAGTTTTTCTGGGCTGGATCATGTCATTCCTGCTAATGGTGAGTTGCAATCTCTGCTGATTATAGTGGATTACCTATGGGATGGGTGAATATTTAGGACAACTAGTAACTGAGGTAGTTCGGTGCACATTTGACCTAAACTTTTGTTTCAGGTGTTAATATTATCTGCTCTCAGCCTTCAGGAAATCTCTTAGCACCCCTTGCGTCCATAAACTTCTTAAAACCTCTATTTTAGTCTGTCTGGAATGGAGTTAACTGTCTTCATAGGAGCCCACAAGTTTTTGAACCATTTTGAACCTGGTTTTAGCCGTGGCTAAACCATGGCTGATACCACCAGTTTTGGCTGTTGCTAAACAGTGTTTACACACTGTCAATGACTTGTGTATTTTTCATTTTGCCCATCCAGCAACTCAGCGGGGGTGAGCAAGAGGTTGGGAGGGGACACAGCAGGGACCCAAACTGCCCAGAGGTTTATTCCATCCCATGTAACCTTGGCAATAAACTAGGGTGGATGGATGGATGGATGGATGGATGGATGGAGGAGATGAAGGGTTATCTTCCAAGGTGGCAGCTGGCTAGATGCTGGGTGGGCACTGGTCTGCTGGTGGTGAATATTTGTTTGCCTTTAAATAGCTGTTTCACTTCTTCCTCTGTTGATTTGTGTCTTGACCCATGAGTCGTGTTGGTCTTGCTCTTTCTATCCCCTCCCCAGTCCCATGGAAGGGCAGGGGAGGGGGGAGTGAATGAGTAGCTATATAGGTACTTAGCTGTTGTCCAGGGTCAACTCAGAGCAGCATGTGTTTCCCAAAAGCATCAGCAGCCTAATTCATTCCGGGCCCACCACAAAGAAATGCTTTAAACACTACTTTGTTTCCAAAGGCTTTCTAGAAGCTCTATTGACTTGATTTTTATTTATCCTGTCTTGCCATTTACTTCTGTTTGTTTCTGTTCCCCTGTTTGTTTCTGTCAGCTTGCAGAACTCCCCACAGCCAACTCTCTGATGGCCTCAAGTGATGAACCATTGGTCACCAGTTGCTCCTGTGACTGCCTGTGACAGGCAGAAGCTTGGTGCCTCATCAGCACCTTGGGGAACTTGCTCACACCCCCCCCACCTTCTGATATCTGAACATGAGGATGTGTTACATAAAATCCTCCAACACTCAGAGGAGAAATAGGTGTGGAAATCACTCTTCCTGTTATTTTTTACCACACGAGACCCGCTCAGGCAGGCATGCAGGCTGAACACACAATGTGGCTGCAAACTGGATGTGCTTCAAAGCACAGCTCAGGTATAGCCAGGCAGTCCAAACACCCAGCTGTGGGCTTCAGCTAGGGCTAGGGGGACAACGTCCAGCTCCCTCGGATGGTGACAGCTCTTTGGGACCAGTCCCAGGAAAGCAAGGGGAGAAATACAGAAATCCACACAGGGAGAAACCACAGTAAGGGGCTTCTTGATGTAGCAGGTGATTTGCAGGAACATCATGGTGCTGCAGGGTGAAGCATTAGTGGCACAGGACAGGATGCTCTTCTTACTCATTTAATGTCTGAGTGGACAAGGAGGCAGCTGGTAGCTGCTTTTTTATTCTGAAGTCTCTGATTATGTGGAAAAAAGTAAATATGCTGGGAAATATTCTGTCCTAGTAGGAGTGTTAACAACACATGTCCAGACAAGTTCCCCTAACGGATACATTTGCATGCTGCCAGCCAAAGGTAACCTTAGAAACTAAGAAGTAAAGCAATATGCTGAAGTTTCTATAGGGGAACATTAAACTGAAAACACAGAGGTTTACCTCTGCATAGAAATATTTAACCTTGGAGAACTTCTCACGGTGTGAACGAGATTTTATTTCATATTGCCTCAAGATAACAAAATCTTATGAGATCTGCTCCCTGAAAGTCTGTAGGAAAGACAAGTGAAAACAGAGATTTTTAAAGGTGGCAAGGGATTCCCTTGCTTTTTCATTTGTTGGGTTTAATTGCTATTCTGAATGTGAGCCACCAAAGGAACTCATGCCATGGAATGAAGCCATATTATTCCTCTGTGAGTACTTTCTTTCTTCATTTGATGGTATAAGCAAAGTCCTTTGTCCAACTCCTGGGGTTGGTCCATCTGTCTGAATGTTCCTGTTGTTGCTGCTGCTTGTCTTACTGGCCTCAGGGGGCCTCCAGACTGTAATTTTATGCAAATTAATTTCATGATGAAATAATTTCAGACCTGGAAGCTGAATTCAGTGCTCTTCTTGTCAGTAGACATGAAGGAGAATGCAAAATGATTATAAAGAGCAAGCTGTTCCCCAGTGTTATTTTGGTTTGCTGAGGATAATAGGTTGCCCATAGAAGTTGTGGCTGCCCCCTCCCTGGAAGTGTTCAAGGCCAGGCTGGACAGGGCTTTGAGCAACCTGGCTGAGTGGTCCCTTCCAGCCCCAACCATTCTTTCATTCTGTGACAGAAGAGTAAAAGCTTTTTAGTCTCATTTGTACAGTGGTAAGTAGGAAGATACAAGAGCCACCGTGAAAACAGTCCAATTTGATAACCATCCCAGATTAACACTCCTGCTTTTTCTGAACAATCCTGTGACCAGACTGGTTACAGAAGCTCTGGTTTACAACCCAGCTTTGGGGCCTGAAGTGACATGGATAGCTTCTCAGACTCCTGTGTCTCCACTTCCCACTCATTTTCAACAAGTGTGATGCTGGCTGGGTTGTATCCATTAATGGTGAATATCTCACTGATGCAGCATGTCTAGGGACTAGGTTGGAAAAAAAAAAGTATGAATCAGGTCCTGAGAACTTGGTCCACTGAAGATCCCACTAGAAATTAGATCTTAGTGTGACCATCAGACCATTGTCTATATATAATTAGGAGTTTCCTCAGCTGCTCTGTAATGATGTCTTCTAGCACTAAGCAACCAGGCTGGTTGCATTTCAGTGGGCAGCCATCCACCCTACTCCCTCCTAGAAACAATGAAGGGAAAAGGTGTGCAGGGAAACTGAGCAGCTTATGAGTTCCACAAGAAATGCTTAGAGTGGACTTTTCCCATGTAGCATCATGGTCATACAGAATAGGTGGTGGCATACTGAAGTGACACCTTATCAAAGATATCCATCTCCTAGATGGAATTCTTCTAATGGACAGACTATGATTAAAGCCATCCATGATTAAAGTGCTGTGTGACCACACCAACTAAATTAGGCATTTGAAATAGGGACCTGGAGTGTATCTTCAGCATTTCTCCAATGGAGGAAGCCAGATCTGTAAACTCGAGAGAACAGATGAGTGGAATCTCTTCTTCAGTCATTGATTTCTGGGTCTACATTATTTTCCCTTATCTATAACCTAAGTACAACACAGAGCCATCAGGAGACCACAGGCATATAAAGTTTTATCTCCAGAGGGATGGATCTAGAGCTGTTATAAGATGTGCAGTGTGATGCCCATGGCCAGAAGATTTCTGGCATCTTGAAGCATGCATTCCTCTGCCATTGTCACCTGAGGGATGGGTGAGAGGGAAGTGGAATAAGGTTTGATGACACTGTTATGTGACAGAGGAAGTGCTAAAAGTGGGAAGAATAAATATGCACAGGGAGAAACACCTTTGATTTGATTACAATAAAAAATTATTTTTATTCATATCATACTGAAAAAATAAATAAATAAAAGGTCAAAGAATGATTGAGGCTCTCCACCATCAGAGAAAAAAAATAATTATCATAATCAATCATGTAGTCAAAGAAAAATAGGAAGAAAATGTGATTATGGGAGAAAAAAAGTGCTCAAGAGATTTGGCTTTGGTAAAAAAAAAGTAACACACACTTAGGGAGTGCTTCAGAGACTTTGCAGTGGTGGCAAAAAGAATTCAAGACTTTGAAGCCTTGACACATTGCTGAATGTTTTATGTTGTTTTTCTTTTAAACAAAATAAACACAGGAATTTTCCAGCATGAACACAGACTGTCTTCAACATTGGCAGTGAGAATTAACTCTTCCCTCAGCATCATCTGTTGGTATCTACTTATTCTGAAGGCATTTGAAGGACAGCAAAACTTGTGAGAAACGGAGAAAAAGCTCTAACACAACAGTCAGTTGCCTTCGGGACTCAAGAAAAAGTTCCTCTTGTATACAAATGTGATGGCACAAACTGTCCCCCATCCTACAGCTTAAAAGGTCCACTTTCTGCTCTCCTCATGCTCTGAAATATGGACATCAGTGGTACACAGTTACTTCTTGATGTTGGCAAGAAAATTGAATGGGAATTGCAGCTTATTTCATGATGAAGACACTAAATCTATCCATGATGGAATGAGCTGCAACATTTCATATGTGCTGTCAGAGGAAGAATATTCAGGGGAAAATTGGACAGCAAAAGGAACCTTTCAGACCACATAGCCTAAAAGATAGTTATGTTGTGGGGTTTTTTTTACCACTTCCTTTGATCTCAAGCTGCCATGTGTGGTAAAAAATATCAATGGGAATCAAGTACCAAGTTGATTAAGTTATCTTCCAGGCCTTTCTAAAAATGACTGAAATAGTAATGAAGTGTTTCTGAATTACTAGCATTTGTCTGTGGGACAAAAAATGTAAAATATTTTAAATTAATGATGAAAAAATTATTTCTGAAATCCAGCCACCAGGTGAGGATACCACTAGGGTCTTCCATGGAGTTTTTTTCCTCTGTAAGTTGCTTTGCTTGGTATTACTGTGACATCTCACCAGAAGAATACTCTTAAATGATGATTTAAAGAGTGGGGAGGCTAAAAAAAATAACAGACATGGTTAAGGTAGAAATGTTTGATACTTTTACAAAGGACATGTAGAAGATACTAAGCCCATTGCATCTGCTGCACCTGTGACATGCAGGTGTGTTCTGCTGGTGTCTTCATGCTAGGAAGGGGAATCTTGACATGAGGATCATCAACAGGTCTCAGAATGAGGACTTCAAAATTCTTCTCTTTCCATTTTGCTAAACTGAAGGGTCATGTGTGTACAGCAAAGGGAGCTCAGTTCCCCACACAGAAGTTTGGCATCCTCACCCCTTTATCCACTGGGAGTGCAGGTAAAGCAGGGCATGTTGCCAAGTGGTGCTTGGCCCAAAATATGTGTGTTCCAGCTGACCGCGCCATTGTGCTGAGCACTGCTGCCTCCCAGGGCAGCTCACCTATCAACCAGCATGGAAAGACAAGTCCAAAACCTTGGACTGCAGCACATCACTGCTTGAGGGGCTAGGCTTTCACTGAGCTCAAATACTCATCTGCTTGGACATGCTGCCATACCTGGTACAAGAAAGATGAGGCATTTAGACGATTTCTAAATTGCCACAAACCCCAACCATCATAATCTTTTAAAAATGAAATATGCCATTTCTCCAAGCCTGATCTGAAGTCCCTTGAAATTTGGGGAAACAACTCCATAGGCTTCACCAGAACTGAAAACAGATCAACAATCCATGAATCCATTTTCATTATATCAGGAAGAAAAAAAAAAACCGCACTGTTCCCTTGTTCTTCACCACTTGAACTTTGTTCTTAGATTCACACTTTTTCTGTCCATGGAGATTAAGTGTGTTGATTGCAGAAAAAAATCTGTCGATATAAAATCTCCACCATCACTTCACTCTTCTCACTGCCTAGAGGTGCTGACATTAATATACTCATTCCTCCAGGGATGCACATAATTTTGAAGTCTGCCTTGCACTATAGGATCAACTTGAATAGATTGTGTCCTGGTAGATGTTTCTATAGGGCAAATGATTCCTCTTGTATTACCAGCTGATATCCCAACTCATGGTATTTCTTCTGTTTCAAATACATACATTGCAAAGAGATTTTTAAAAAAATAAGAGGAAAAATTTCCTTAGAACTTTTGGATGTTTTCCCATAAAAAACGTAAAAGCTACCTTTAAAAATTAGTCTTGTTTGTGTTTGCCTAAATACAATATAGGAGCTGTTATCATTATTTCTGACTACAAAAGTACAACACATGGAGGCTAGATTTTGGTTAATTTTCCCCCTTTTTATAAAAAAGTTTAATTTAGGGTTTGTCACCTAAAAAAAAATTACATCTGTTGCGCAATTATAAAAGGCACATATAAAAGACTGAAAGAAAAAAGTCCACTTTCCAACCTTAAACTGATTAAAAAAAAGAGCAATATTATATATAACCAAACAAGACAAACATACAAGTGGGTAAAAAGGCCTTTTTTTTTTTCTTTTTTTCTTTTTTTTTCTGGAGTTTTCAGTATTGTGTCCTCTCTCATTATGGCTGTATAGAAAGCAATATTAAATAACACATGATGATGATTGGATCCATGTTTTCTAGATGCTATCAACATAGAATGAGGCAATGGCTGAAAAATTTACTGCTCCAGGCAACTTCATCGTGGTTTTGCTTAATACAGCATAAAACCAGAAGTAACAGAGGAAAAAGAAGAGAGAGGTCAAAAAGATGATCAACAGCAGAAGTGAATTCATTTCTCTGAGGTAATCCTTACTATGATGTTCACAGCTGCCCTAGTGGGTCCCAAGTCCCAGGAGTCATTTTCACTCTTCTTCAAGGATCCCCTGCCTTAGTCGAGGAAAGGACCGACACACGAACAGCAGTTTTTGTGTCCAGGTTTCCCCTAATTACAACAGGCAGATCTTTCATCAGTAACTCAAGAATCAATCTGCAGAGCCTAAGCAGAGCTTCATTCATTCCCACAAGTGATTGGTAGTTCCCAGCTATCTGTAGGTAGGAAATCAGGTGCAGCGTGGACGCCAGTCCTCGGCCGCGCTCCCTGCGTGGGCACTGCAGCGGGGAGAGGCTCCGAACCCACGGCAGATTCACCCATTCAAACCTGGCTGGTGCCCAGATTGTCTTCACTGAGCTTTGTTCTGCTGCATGTTGGAAATTGCAGCTCCCACTTCTCCCCAGGGCCAGGGTCATCTGCCCTTGAAAAAATTTATTTTCTCAAGGGAGGCAAGAGTCAAAGTTACATTGAACTCAAAATCAGCATCATGGACACCTGTCTTCCGGAAAGCTCCAGCTGAAGCGTTGTTTTCCCAGTAGTGATGCCAGTGTCCCTTGCTGTTTGCTCCAAACCCATAGACATTCACCTAGGAAGTAAGAGAGATGGAGTGTTACAGCCTGGAAAGCTCTGAAATGTTGAAGAGAGTCTCTTGAGCCTCAGTTTATCTATAGACTTGCAGAACATGAGGGCTTCAGTTCTGTGCCACGCTGTTGTACAGCATGAGATAATGCAGTCACAGAAGGGACTTGAGCTATGCTGAGACCACCATCATATCTGAACCCAGACAGAAAAGGAAATTTGTATCAATTACTTCTTGTTTTTAGCAATATGAAAAAAAACATTCTTGTCCCCTAAGCATGATGTTTGACCTCAGAGAGGTCAGTGACTTGGCTTGCTAACCTTCTCCTTAGCTGATTAAGGCCATAAAGAGTAGAAAATTTTTTTTATTTGCTCCTAGTCTTCCAAATGATAACCCATGTCAATTCCCACCTATATGTTTAATTACAGGACATTTGCAGTCACTTCAGAGGCAGGTGAACATTATGTTCTGTGTATGTGTATATGCCTACAGCCTTTTCTCTCCCATCATTGATGGCTCTTCCTGTCTCCTCTGGTGATAAAAGTCCAAACATCACAGTTGACTTATTTACACTGGGAGTGGCTATGTGGCTGCGTTTTATTGGGTATTATAGCCCACAAAATAAGTGCCCTAACCCACCCACACCTGTACCCACCCAAATACAAGCTGATTTTATGTCATTTTTGGTAATGGCAGAGCCTTGAGCATTGCCTGCTTACTAGAAAACAGGCTCCACTCAAGCAGCCCATCCCATCTGCCTTGACTGTGGTACAGTATCTGCCAGCAATATTTCCATCACCTTTACAAACAACACAGGCCTAGGTGACAAAAGATCTCTTCCATCAGCAAATCCGGGTTGAGGACAGGGATTCTGCCAGCATAGTGATTTTTATCCACCATGCTGACAAGCCCACGATTGCAGTATTTTGTAGAGCTGACCTAGCCTTACACTAACTAGCTAAGTCTCCAAGCACCTAGGAGCACCTTACACCACTCAGGCCAGGGAATTTCCTCAAGTAACTGCTGGAACAGAGGAATTTACCATAACCTACTCAATAGACCCAAAAACTTGGGTTTGAAAATAGACCATGTGCATCCCTCAAATTGCTTATGTAAGAGCTGGTCATCAGAGTTCTTCAGGCGGGATTATGTTTAAGATTTAGATATCTAAAAAGAGAAGCCTGAGCATTTCTTAGAGTGAGTGGCAATTCAGACAGCACATTCATTGCTCCCCTAATGTCTTACCAGAGAGTTAGTTTGGTGAATCAGCCTCTTGGCCCCACTTATTAAACAGGTAAGACCCTCAATGCAAATACCCAAACACAAGTGCCAGTTAAGATGTCCTTGGCTACTCAGTACATCTACTCAACATGGGAAGATGTCACACAGGGCCAAGAGACTTCTCTGTCCTGGCAGCTGGAGACAGAAGGGATACCCATGGTAACACCAACAGCTCCAGGTACCTAAACAGTGCTACAAAACATAATTTGGGCTTCCATTAACTATCCATATTCAGATGTGTTTTAATGATAAGGGGAATCCCACTATTTACGTCTGTCCTGGTTTGGGCCAGGATAAAGGTGTTTTTCTGTCTTGTAATTTTGCTTTCAGCTAAGTCTCTTGTAGGTAGCTGCACTTGCTGAAATTAACAGCAAGTTTCTCAGACAGTGTCTGCTTCTAGGACTGATAACACTGGATGTTTATAGTTACTGCTAAGAGACTGGTGTGCAGAGCCAAGGCCACTGCTCAGCTCTGAGGAACATTTTGCCCTCTGGAAGGAGAAAAGGAGTAAAAAGGCCACACCTGAAACCCTCCCTTAGGGAGGAACAGTCAAGATAAATGACCAAAATTGACCAGAGTATTCCATCCCATACATGTCATACTCAGTAAAAATTTGAGGGATCACAAGGGTCAAACCCCTTCCTGCTTCCCCTTCTTCGCCTGTCCCAGTTTGCTTCAGCATCCTGGGAGGATTCCATCCATTCGTCTGCCTGTGGTCCTGATCCATGCCAGCCTGAATCTGTGTGTTCCTGCCTCCAGCTCCCAACAGCTGCTGACTCCAGGAGTCCAGCCTGGACTTTCCCAGGGCTGCCCTGCAGCCTCCGTGGTGATGTGAGAGTTACTGGGGGAAAGGGGAGGGGAACGTGGTATCAATTTTCCTGTATATTTGTATATATTTAGTAATTTTTCCTATTTATCATTACTGTTTCATTAAAGCTGTGTAATTTAGCTTCCAAGTCTCTCTCCCTTATTCTCTCTCCTTTTTTATGAGGGAGGGGAGGGGGATTAATAGAGAGCATCTGTCATTTGGTTTAATTGCTGGGCCAGCATTAAACCATGACAATGTTTAATTACATTCCCCTGGAATGCATCTTAAACCCTAGCACTTGCTGGCATTAACAAAATTTATCACTTTCAGTTGAGTATAACTGTATGTTGCTGAGGACTCTGGATCTGGAGAGAGAGGAGTAAAGGTTGAGTGAGTGGCCTGATCATGTTCCTGGCACTTCAGCATGAAATGTCCTGATATTTTATCCATCTATCCAAACACAGCCAGACCTCATCGCATACGTGGAGTGCAAATATCAAAGACAGAAAGCCTGTGGAGGGGTATCTCCCATGATTCTGGAGCCAGTTTTCATAGACGTATTTCATAAAAGCTGGATTATAAACGAGGACCTAGGGAAAATTGAAGAGAAAATTAATTAGTAAAATACCCTGGGAAAAAAACCCCACAACAGTAGCATATCATACCTAAAAGACACAAGGGGTAAAGGAGCAGGAGGAAAAGGAACAATTATTCCCTGAGGGAAGGTGAAAAGGAAAAATAAAGATCCACTCTTAAGTCCATTCAAGAATATTTCCCACACACAATTACGCATGAATTGTACCTTCCTTCATCTTGATACCTCACCTGCTTATGCTAATGTTAATCCTGGGTGATTTCTGCTGAAACTAATGGGTATGAAATGGCACAAGAAGAAAATCAGGCATACAGCTCTCCCTGCAGTGTTGGGCTGTAACACAGGTGAGCTCTGGCAAGTTGGAGGCCTGAGCATGGATGCCATGCCAGATTTCATAGAATTGTAAGAACATTTAGGTTGGAAAAGACCCGTAAGATCATTGAATCCAACTGTAATTTGGGTGGGAATATAGGAGCAACTGATTTTTCTGCCTAGTAGCACAGAATCATAGTATAGTTTGGGTTAGAAGGGATCTTAAAGATCACCCTGTTCCAACTCCCTGCCATGGACAGGGACACCTCCCACTAGACCAGGGTGCTTTAGAAACCACTCCTCTATTTTATTTTTTTTTCTTAATTTATTTTTTTACAAGACATATTTTGCATTTGGTTATCTCCTGAGGAAAATATCAGGCCATCTAAAGGAAATAGAACACAAGATCAGACCTCAATGTACAGTAAAACCAAGGACTGGCGGGAGTTCTTGGTTTCAACCCTCTTCCCTGAATCAGGCAGAGAGAGGCTTTTCCTTCCATGATATGCTTGTAATTGGAGTGACAGTGTTTCAGTGCCCTCTGGTTAGCTGCAAGGGTTTTTCCTTTTACAAAGTCAGAGGTCAATTGCTGATACTGTATCTGTGTGTGAGCACTTCTCTCAGGGCGTTTTCATTCCACAATGTGGGCAGATACACAAGCTCCTCATCTGCCTGCTGGAGAAGCTGCTGTGTATCACCAGCAGTATCTTGGGTTGGTGATACTCAGCTGTGATGTGAGTTTAACAGCCTGCCATAGTGCATCTCACAGAAAGGGTTTTGCAGAGGTTAATGTGTTCCTCACAACAGGTAGGGATGAGCTAAAAGCTTAATAAATACCCCCAGAGG
Organism: Florisuga fusca; assembly: GCA_038090715.1. Lineage (NCBI taxonomy): Eukaryota > Metazoa > Chordata > Aves > Apodiformes > Trochilidae > Florisuga > Florisuga fusca. Next base: position 20,437,853 of record JAAWXA010000015.1, on the reverse strand, counting down.
TCCATGGTTTAAAGCACAAGGATATAAAGTGATACTGGATAGAGGGCTCATCTGAAGCCCTTGGGAAAGCTGGCCTGCTGAATGAAGAGCATGTGCTTTAATCTATGTATAAAGCATAATTTTAATGCTCTGGGGCTAATGTCATACTTTACAAGCCCTTGCAACATGCAGAGCCTGAGCTCCTCAGGAAATCAGACTCTTCAAAGGCTGATAGAATAAGACTTATTTTGCTGGAAGGTGTGTGGAAGATGAAACATCTTTTATCTCTGCCTAAAGAGCCTGCCTTGATTATGTCCTCAAACCATGCAGCAACAACAACAAAAGCCTGCATGGTGGCCAAAGGTCCAAAATAGGAATGACCATCTCCATCAGGGGAAATACTGCCTCCAGCACCAGGGCATATCTGATAAACCACAGCATGCATGGGCAAGGAGCTGGTATGCATGGGGTGGACTCTTTTCTGACTGTTGTAGGGTAGGCATCAGGTTTGTCTTTCCTCAACCTTCTCAGAGAAGTGAGGTCCCCTAACTGATTGCCTTCTACACATCTATATTACAAAATAAAAGGAGTTAGAGGTATTTTGTTAGCCTTGAGGTAAGTGGCATGGCACAGATCCTGCCCACGTTGTTGAATTCTCTCCCTGTGCAAAACAGAATATTCCCTGGTCTGAGCTATCCTCCAAACCTTGCTTGAACATTGCCTAGGAGAATATTAATACACTTGGGACAAAACCAGCATGGACTTGGCTTGAGCTTGGTCTTCAGGATTGTTTGTACACACACATATTACAGCTATGAGCTGCAACAGGAAACACTGATATCATAGAACCACAGAATCACGGAATATTCTGAATTGGGAGGGACCCAAGTCCAACTTCTGTCCTGTGTAGGGGACCCCCAAAATCACACCATGTGCCTGAGAGCATCATCCAAATGCTTCTTGAACTAGGGAGGTTTGCTGCTGTGACTACTTCTCTGGGCAGCTTCTTCTGGACAGACTGGAGAGTTGGGCTGATTCCAATGGGATGAGGTTCAACAAGGCCAAGTGCCGGGTCCTGCACTTTGGCCACAACAACCCCATGGGGAGCTCCAGGCTGGGCACAGAGTGGCTGAGAGCAGCCAGACAGAGAGAGACCTGGGGGTTTGGATAGACCTGAACATGAGCCAGCAGTGTGCCCAGGTGGCCAAGAAGGCCAATGGCATCCTGGCCTGGATCAGGAACAGTGTGGCCAACAGGTCCAGGGCAGTGATTCTTCCCCTGTACTCAGCCCTGGTGAGGCCACAGCTTGAGTCCTGTGTCCAGTTCTGGGTCCCTCAGTTCAGGAAGGAGATTGAGGTCCTGGAGCAGGTCCAAAGGAGGGCAACCAGGCTGGTGAAGGGACTTGAGCACAGATCCTATGAGGAGAGGCTGAGGGAGCTGGGGCTGTTCAGCCTGGAGAAGAGGAGGCTCAGGGGAGACCTCATCATTCTGTACAACTCCCTGAAAGGAGGCTGGAGCCAGGTGGGGGTTGGTCTCTTTTCCCAGGCAACTATCAGCAAGACAAGAGGACACGGTCTTAAGTTGTGCCAGGGGATGTTTAGGTTAGAAATTTTAAAGAATTTCTTTACAGAATGGGTGATCAGGCACTGGAATGGGCTGCCCAGGGAAGTAGTGGATTCTCCTTCCCTGGAGATATTTAAAAAGAGACTGGATGTGGCACTCAGTGCCATGGGCTGGTAACTGCAGAGGTAGTGGATAAAGGGATGGATTTGATGATCTCTGAGGTCCCTTCCAATCCAGCGGATTCTATGATTCTATTCTATGATTCTGTTGTTCAGCCACCCTCTGGGTGAAAAACCTTTTCCTAATATATCTAACCTAAACCTCCCCTAAGTCAGCTTCCTGCCACTTTCCTTCTTCCACTGACTGGAAAACACACAGCTTTATTTTTCAGGGTTTGCTTATCTCTTTATCACAAGGAACTGATCCAGGAGTGAGAAACAAGCTCAATACTGAAAGAGTCAAATTATTTTTAAAAAATTTTAAAGGTTTTTCACAGCTCAAGGGCCATGGCATCCAAATGATTGCAAAGGGTGGGAAACAGGAAAACTGCAGTGGAGGCTGAACACAGCTGGCTATTGGTGCACCTTAGATCTCCATGGGCAGTACCAGAGGATGCAATGCAACCTTCAGATCATTGGTAAGGCAATGGCATCATGACAAGAGCTCTTTCTTTCCAACCTCAGTTACTTTGTGATTGATCTTGGCCTGGATGGAACATGGGAGCTAAACCTTCAGCTTAGTTGAGCCTTTTAAAGTGTGTGTATTCTGGCTGAAGTTTTTATGACTGTCAAGGGGTTCCTTGGGTTCCTGTTTTCTCCCAAAGAAGCAAAAAACTATGAACAGATTAGTGAACAAATTCACAAATCAGCATTGCTCACCTTTTCTTTTTTGACTTTGATTTTTCGTGGAACTGGAACATATGTGCTGTTAGATGGAAAAAAAAAAAAACAAACAAAAAACAAAAGAACACCACTATTAGTAGAAGCCCAACATATAAATATTTTTCCTGCATTTCCAAAGAAAGAATATTCTTAATATACAATAATAAAGCCAAATTATTTGAAAGCAATATATTCAAGAAATTGTTGGAAGAAGAGGCTGCTGTTAAGTAATACAGTATGAAAAGAGCTGAGGTGTCACTGAAGCAAGTTTATAGGAAGCCATTACATTTTTAAATTTTCAAGTTAATTATTGACAGCAAGAAACCAAGAATTTATTTGACAATATATTGTTAAGTCTATATTATGTAGAGACCTTGACTTCTACTTCTTGGCCCATGACTGCTACAGTCTTCACACTCGGATGACAGCAAGGACTTTCTATTTGATTTCATGGCAGAAAAACCTATTCCCACAAGAGGGAGACTTTTCCCCTCCTAACACTTGCAGCTACTGCATGACTTTCAGAGAAGGAGGTATCAGAGTTCATAATTTCTGTGATTATGTGCAGCTTTGGTATTCTCAGTAGGCAGCCCCTCACCACCAAACTATTCCCTTCCTCCTCAAGGGGTTGCTGAAGGCTTCCTGAAGTTCCCAGCATAAAACTTCCAAGTCATACCTTATGACTTGAAATCACAAGTTCTGTCTTAAAACAAAATAAAACCTCTTTTTCCCCATACCTCCTGCACAGTGTAAGCTGGCACTGCACAGCTCATCATGAGTGCTGTAAAAAAAAGTCTCCCTGAGTTTGTTTCAAGCAAGAAAATTCAGAACTGGCCTTGTAACAGGACTGTATCCCAAAATATACTCTGCATACTTCTTAGATGAATTGTGATAAATCACCAAAACCTTCCACCAGTGCAGTCCAAATGTTACTGCTTGATTTTTGGTAACAACAAGGTTACTGTGAATAATGTTTATTTTCTCTTTCAACTATATATCATCAGCACTTTGAAACTTGTCTTCCCAAACCATTGGTGACCTGGCAATGTCCTTCTTTCCTTAGGTACTTCTGGGCATCCCCAATCTCAGATCCCTGCCCTGGGCTGGGTGAAGTTGAAGATGAGACAGATGGGTTCCAGCTTCCCTGAGATGTGACATGAGATGCTAATGGGGGAAGGGACACCCATGCAGACTAAATCTACTCCCAGCAAATCTGCCCTTGCATCTGCTTCCCAAACATGACTTAGGTTAGCAAAGTCAGTAAAACCAGTCTTGGTGATCCTGTGTCCTTGTTGTAGTCATGAAGACATAAAGGGCTTCTTTACTAGCAAAATCTCCTCTTTTTTTTTTTTTTTTTTATACAAATAAATAGCCAGGCTTTTCTGAAAAGGTGATGTGAAGGGAACAGGAGGGTCATATTATATGGACATCGAGCTAGGTACAGTAGAAGGCCAAAGTGAACAGTATGAAGCTTTCAAGACAGGAGTTGCAGAGCTCTAATCCAACCAGGACACTGCTGTGGCTCCTGTCAGATGACATCAGTCATTTTAATAATTTTATTTTCTTCAGAAACAATACCCAAGTCCTGCTGTCGCTTGGCTGCAGAATTTCATACAACCACATGGAAAGCATTGGCACGCTGATGAAGACCAGATGGAGACCTACACTGTTACAATCATGTAAAACCTGGGCTGCACGGAGCCAGGGAGTTAGTGACTCCGTAAATATCATGCAGGAGCAGGACAAAGAGTGAAGCCTGTGGTAAAGGGGGAATTCATATTATCTGGAACACATCTTGTATGAGCCACTTGGCAGGGCTCTTGTGAAGTCTGACAGCATCACTGGCTACCTTGTACAGGACATTTACTGTACTGTTGACCTACATGGAAGATGTGGAACATTTTAAGGAACACAAAGATAGCTCTTTATTAGACCAAGAGGAGACATGTGGAACTTTATTTCATGATGGAGATTTCTAGAGGACTTGCAGAAGGCAAGGTAAGGCTGATGAGGGCCTGAAGGTTTTCTGCTTTGGAGGCCTTTTCTTGGTTTTTCTGTGACAATGCTCAGCCTTAGAGAGCTGTTCTGAAATGGGACATCAGTCAGTCAGAGGGGACATGTCCAAGACAATCATTCAGCTACCAGTTCAATCTCACATTAAGGCCATCTGCAGTTTGGCTTTTCTTTTGGACCATAATACATACATAATCCTTTTTAACTGTAAGTGCACTAAGGTGAGTATTTCTTCTCTTCTAAACCACCAAATTTTAGATGGGCTTTATTTTTATTAGATGCCTTCTCCTCTTTACAAATGTATACTCAGCAATTTCCTTATACTCTGTATCAAATATTGTGTGTTTAATGCATGCTCATAGGTTTATTCTGCTAGCCTAGAATTTTGTTAAAGGAATTTTTATAATTTTTTGCTTATGGTTTTCTGGTTTTATTGATCCAGCACATGCTAGTTCATTAATTATGCAATTTCTCTGCTTCAAGTATGGCAAAAATCTTAAAATACTGGTATTTCTTCTGTGGGTTAAATACTAACACCATAATTTATACCAGATGCTTACCAAACTCATGGATATAATCTAATTACAAATATATAATATATCCTATAATTTATTAAGCAAATGTGTTTTTCCTTTCATGTGCTGTGACTGCCTTGTAGTTATAGTTTCCTAACAGGCTTTACCACTGCAAACCACTGGTTGCCACTTCTGAGGGAAAATAACTTAACAAAAAATGTTAAAGAGCTCTGGGCACAGAGAAGTGACAGTGATGGAAACACAGATGGGTGATGATGGCAGAAACTGGTCCTCTTCCTAGTGCAGGCATGGATTTGACAAGGTGCAGCAAGGAGCTACATGCAAAGGCCAGTGAAGGAAGCTGGGAGCTTTCTGAGAGGATTTGGATTCAGGTTTAAGGGCTGAGGTTCTCAACCTTTTCTATCAATATAGAGTTTGAAAAAAACCCCAAGCACCTCTAAGCCTTTCATGAAGTGTCATTGATTTTTAAAGCTCATTTTCTAAGTGGGCTGATTTTTCTGATTTAAAAGTGTGTCCTGAAGATGGGACTTTTCAAGACAACTTATGATTATCTATACTAAGTGCTGGTGGACAAAAAAAGGTAAAGAGAGACTAAACCACATTTGTTACAAGTTAAGAGAATCCTAATATGAAGTGAAAATAATCTAAAGCGCAAAACAAAAATTTCTTTTCAAATGAGATGTGGTTCTTATCCCCAGTCAACAGGACCTACTTTTCCAACTTTTAATATTCTGAGACTCTGAAATTGGGAAAAAAAAAGTTGAAATGTCATGAAATACTTCTCCCTGGAACAAAGTAAATCTGATTTGCTGTTGCTGTCTATGTGTAGCAGGGCATCACTGAGCAGTCCCACCACGCTGTGGCTTTACACCCAGCAGATAACCTCATACACGGTGCAGATGTCACATATTTCATTCTCTGGATTAGTCACTAGCAGGCATCCAGAGGAAACATGCATTTTGATCACATTTCTAATTCTATTTCTACCACAAATGTACTATGCAGGACAACATTTACTTCTGAAAGCACTCATAAAGGAGAAATGAAGAATAGGTACCAGCATAGTACATTATTCCCAGGCAGAAGACATGAATTTAAGGCTAAGGTACACAGGTGACAGAGTAAACAATGGTGTCTCCTCTTCACAGCTCTCAATCATGTTCCACCAGGAAAGATGGACTGAGCTCCTAACCCACCTGTCCAGGGTCAGATGCTGCAGATGGGGGACTGATTGCCATGGTCTTCTTCTGCTCTCACTGCCTCATGTGAGCAGCCTGCACATCATCCCTCTCTGCCTCCCTGTCCCTTTCTGAAAGTGGGATAATATATATGGGAGGACCACTGGCCACCCTGCTCAAACTGATCACCTCCAGCAGCAAACACTCCTCCATTCATTTCTCTGACACCATGGCGCTGGGAACAGCTGGATCTGCATCTTCATGTCAAACACTGCACCAGAACGTTAAGGTTTTCCTAGAAAGCAAGTGGTCAGGACTCAACCCTGACCTGAGAGGGTCTTTAAAGCTCTCCTAAGCCTTATCAGAATCAAGGATTTGCCCAGCATGGGCTTGTCTGTCTTACAGCAACATGTGAGAGCTCCTTCAGCCTGCCCGTACTCACAAGTTGATGGTGCCTGTGGTGAGAGCGGTGACAACCCAGCGCAGGTCCAGGGTTTTGAAGGGGATCAGGATCATGCTCACATTTTCTGCCAGCTCTTTGTAACTCTCAGGGTAAACAAACTGGTGAGTGGTCTTGCTCCCAACATCTGATTCGTAGCCAGTGGTAGGGGCACGGTTCATTCTGCAGCCCAAAAGTAAGAGGCGAGAGGGTGAAAAAGTGGAAGAGGAATTAGGTGGGTACAGACATGTTATTTCCCAAATAATTTGCTTGAGGTAGCAAGAAAATGCTCCGTGGCTAAGGAGACTTCTGTATGCAGGCTCTTTAGATAGCCTTGACAGGGTGCAGTAGTCCTCAAATGGGACAAAATGACTGTCACCCATAGCAGATAAACTAAAAGAATGAAAATGCAGCTTTTATGTGGGATTCCTTGTACTGAATGGGAGTTTCTACCAAATAAGTGTATCCCTGAGTACATCCCTGCCTTCCCTTTACAGTCATCAGAGAGCTAGTCAAAAAAGCCAGGAGCCCCGTGAGGACCCACCTTTCATTCTAAAGCTGAAGACTCCAGTAGGTGAGAAAACTATTGCCTTGAAGTCCATCAGCTGGACTTCTGGAAGTTTCATCCCCCCCATCTGTCCATGTGTTTTGGGTGTCTAGGATCAAGGTAATAATTATGTGGTAAGTTGCAGTAAATATTACTTATGGTCCTACCATGAAAAGTCACCAAAGCAACTGTGACAAATCCAGGACCTAGTGCTGACACTTGATTTACTCAAACCTTACTTTGTAGTATGTCCCCTACTTTGATACCCCTGCTTAGGGTCATTCCATCCACACATGATGTGGTTTCAGTAACCCTGAGGTCAGTGCATGGACATATGACCAGGATCCACCTGGCCTCTCTCAAAATCTGTGGGCCAAACAGGGCTACCTTATGTTAGGTGCATCAAGGAACAGAACAGAGGTTTCTGATCTCAGGATTGAAGAAATGCTTCTATATTTGTATTCACTTCTGAAAGCAAATTTGGGGACACATCAGCAATTCCTTCCCTGATGTGTTCTCTCACTGCTGGTAGAAATTTGCATGTTTCTGTGATGTAGAGTGATGGACCTAAGAGATCCCCAGACTGGTCCTGACTGACCTTGCATGAATCCATGGTGCTTTGCAACACCATGGAGAACCCCCCAAGCAGGCTCTGAGCAGAACGGGCTTTCTCTGCAGCCCAGTGGAGTCTTCTGCTAAGCCAGTAACTCAGTTCCTGGCAGAAGTGCAGGGAGAACAAGGAAGGATGTAGCTGATGAGATGATGAGGAGGACTGTACATTGCCAGACAACATGCTGCTCTGGTCACTGATGGTAGGAGAGGTAAAATCTGTTTATCATCAAGTCTGTGGCAGGCTGTGTTACTGCAGGATGCCAGCCTGTAGGGACTTGTTATTGAGTTAGCCTCTTCCCTGTCATACTGTGTAGAAATACTCAGCAAAGCATGAGACTTACCATGTTTTATTTTGAGATTAGTCAGTCAAAGATATTAAATGGAGTTTTCTTTACACAAGGACAAAACCAAGGGTGGCACCTTAGTTGTCTCATTCACACTCTGCCCTGGGGTCTATGTACCTTTCCCACCTCCCTGCTGGGACTGGCAGCATGGTATGGCAGATGGCAGCATGCACACCCAACCTGAGCAGGATAGACTGAGGAGAAATTTCCTTCTGTCATAGAAGTAGACAGTTAAGCAAATAAAAGTGGGCTGGAATGTGGTATCTGAAAGGAAAGGTGTCCCCTCAGACTCTGTGGCTCTTCCCTCTGCTTGGCTGAAACATCTGGAGCTCAGATGATACCTACTCACCTCAGCACAAAGTCATGGGAGTCAATATCTTGGCCATACTGAGACTGCAGAAGGTTCCCAGAGTTACCCACGACAGCACATCTTCTGCATGTGTAAGTGCCTCGCTCCTGCAGTGGATCCCCATCCCCAGGAATGATCTCAAACAATTCCTTGAGAGTAGTATTAATATTCTTTGGAGCTTTCTCTCTCTGCAGTTTCTGTTAAGGAGAAAAATCACTCCAGGTTACCAACATAGATAGCTTTCCTGGGAGCAAGATGTAGCTTCAAATGTCTTCTCAAAGGCCATTCTTGCATCTTTCTGCAGACACTGTCTCCTGCACTATGCATTACAAGGCTTCAAGTTGGGAGTAGAAAGGTGAAAAAAACCCCAACAACCTGGGAAATCCCTTCCCATTAACTTTTTTTCACTTGGTTCACCTTTTCCCTTCATCATCTCCCTTGGATTCCCTCACCTCCTTTGTCTATCCATCCACAGTGGAAATGATCAGGTGTTCTCCTCAAGGCTGACCCTCGAAGAACAAATGTTCCTCTATTGTCTATTAACCTAATCCCACCCTGAGCCAGACATCTTCTGTCAGGAAACTGTAAGTAAAACCTCCTGGGAAGGACAGAACCTGATGAAGCACAGATGTGGTTGACATCCCTTCCACAATTTTTGGCAAGTGGAAGTGGGAGAGCTCATTGCTGCTTTTCTGGACTGTGGAGGAACCAGCTACTACTGTGAAGGACAATACAGTAGTTAGCCCTGAGGGCTGGAGGTGTAAATCCATCAAAAAAAAATTCTCCAGGATTAAGAAAATCACCCGGACCTTGGTCATTGTGTCTGTTGCCATGGAGGGAAACTTTTGTAGCAGCTCTGTGATGTATGGTGAAAACAATGGCTGGATTGGGAAGGTATAGGCAAGTTATAGGGCAGGCAATGGGCAGGCACTCCCTCTCTGGGGTTTTTCTCTCTGAGGGCTACCAAAGAGGTCAGGAGTGTTGGCAGGCTCACAAGAAGCATTGCCCATCCTTGTGGTGCTGCTTGCTTGCAAGTTCACAAAGGGAGTTGGGCACCTAGCACAAAATCTGCCAAAAGTCCCTTCCCTTTGCTCTGCCAGCCCAAGGCAAGGAGACATGGAGAGAGAGAGAGAGGGAGGGAGGGAGGGAGGGAAAACACCTTTTCCCACGACTCTCAGCAGTGCCCTGAGGTCATTTGGCTTAAGTTTCCTATGCTTTGGTTTCCCTCGACTTCACCTGGAACTGGTAATTTGTCCTGTTCACTCATTCTCTCTCTCTCCCATGGAAGCACAGACAGATGTATCACTGTAATTTCTGTTTAAATTTCATGCTGTCTATTTGCAGTCTTAGGCAGGTGAAACAACCTTACTTGAACAGGATTGAACCACACATCTGTAGTGCTCAGTGCTACAAGACTGGGGCCAAGGATTTGAAACAAAGAGGACAAAGAGATGTTGCATAAAAAGACTTAATCTTCCTGCTAATCCTTGCCAGGCTGTATACTCATCTATGGACTGCACAAGGTGATTAGGATGCCCTAGCAAGCACTGTCATTATTACCAGGTATGACATTATTCGGTGGATGGCTCAAAGTGCAAAAATTTATATTCTTCTAAATTCACGTGTGATGCTCCAAACACACGTTCATATATCTGAACTCTTGTGTGTTCTTCATGAATCCAATCTACACTGCTTTTAAAAGAATTTATGAAAAACATTCAATGTTAGAAATCCTTCAAAAGAAAGAGAGACTTTTTATAGATATCATGGAACATGTAATGCAGAAAAATACAGCTTGTTTTTAAAAAACCTTAATTTGAGTTATTTGAACACTTTTGTGAGAACATCCATATATACCCTCCCTGCTATAGGTGAACTGACTTCAATTGTTTGTAAGAAACAAAAGGGAAAAACACCAACATGCACCAAAATGGTTTTGAGGACATAATTATTCTGGGAACAAAACCACAAACAAAAAAAGCCAACAACAAAACCAACAATAAAAAGGAACAAAAAAAAAAGACACCAACACAACAAACAAATAAACAAACAAACAAAACAAAACACAAAAACCTAATCTTGAACTAGTTTACTCTGAGAAAATTCAGATGAAGAAGGTAATTTTCAGAATATCCTAAGCACCTGAGCCTTCTTTTTAAGTTAAAATAGACATAATTATAGCATACTTAAAGGAATGGAACTGGAGTATTTTCTTCTGTTTGATGCATTAAAATGATAAGAAATGTTATCACCTCCATTTACACAGAGCAGGGATCTGCCTTTTCTCTCTGGTATGTTCTTATCAGTCTAGAGAAACTCAGCTGCAATCAAGTTAAAACATGGGCACCAACACCAGTGGGAAAGCACCATTGTCCTGAAATCACTCAGTTGCACATAATTTCCACAGCAGAGATTATTACTTCTGTTTGAGATTTCCTGAAAAGACCTTAAATAGGATGATGGGCTTATTACACTGTGTGCTGAGCATCCATGCATTAGGGTACCCGTCCTCAACCCATGAAAAGTGCTCTGCTTTAATTTCCTCAGTCAGATTATCTGATTGCACTTTTCAGGCCTAATCTCTAATCAGCACTTCTTGGTCTTTATTATTCCAGTAAAACAGAGCAGAGGAGGCAATGAAGCTGGTTGGTTAACCCCAAGGAATATAAAGCTTTCAAAAGTCCTGACTTAATCTCCAGCCAGTTCCTTATTGCTCAATGTTTACTTAACTTTTTAAAAAGATCATTTTCATAGCATTACAATTACAAGCCCGTTATAGTTCTTTTTTCCTATACCAAATATTTGTTTGGGTTTTTTTACTGAGTAATGTTGGGGTTTTATTACTTTTTTAATAAGTTCCCACCAACCTGACCTTTCCCGTAAACCAACAAAAGCACTGGGTAAAAGTCTGTCCATGCTGTGCCAGGCAGAGCCAGGTCAGTGCCACATGGCTCTGCTGGGACAGCATCCTCCCACCAAGTGCTGCAGATGTGTGCCAGGGATATGTGTATGGATACAGCTGCTAGAAGTGGGCTTAGATACACCTGACCTCTGTGTCCTGAGTGAAGTGGCTGCTTTTCTTATGAGTCTATGCAAGCAACAGCCTTGCTTGCTAATGATACAGCTTAACCTCCTGCCCAAGGACAAAAAAGCATCTTAACACACCTTGTGTCCACATATAAAATACCACTAAACCACTTAAAACTCCAGCTGCCCTCCATAAAATATTTGTATGGCACTTGAGAGTCAACACTTCTATAGCTGTTGAAAACTATAATTGGGAGTACAGGTAGGGAAGTTTCCTAATCATCTTCCCAGCAAAGACAAACTAACCTGTCCTCCCTGCCATGGAACCTTCCCCATACAGAAGTTTTCTAGCTGGTTTTGCATCTTCTTATTTTAAAAAAGTAAAGGAAAAAAATAGCACAAAAATAAAAATGCAAGAACATAGTATCCTCGAGTTAAATGGACTGTCTTTACCCATGAGTGCTGAGCCTGTTGTTCCTTCTCTCATGACTATGCACATTTCCATCAAGGATTAAAAGGAACTTTGCTACTTTTATAAACCTCTTGGAATGCCTTCCTGAGCTCTCCAGTACCATGGCATCACCAATGGTCACCAAGGAACAATATGCAAAACTCAGCTAAGGGCATGCAAGGGGAGGATACGGATTCAGTTAAGGATGCTCAGAGCTAATATCATGGAGCAGCAAGGACACAGGTAGTCAGGAGAGCCTCAAAAGAAAGCTCTCCTGTGCCTCTACATCCCTCATCCATGAACACGTTTGACAGCAGGACCTGAGAGGGGCCTACAGGAAAGCTGGAGAGGGACTTTTTACAGAGCATGTAGCAATAGGATGAAGAAGAACAATTTCAGACTGAAAGATGGTGGCTTTAGATGAGATATTAGGAAGAAATTCTTTACTGTGAGGGTGATGTGACACTGGCACAGGTTGTCCATGGAAGTTGTGAGTGCCCCCGCCCTGGAAGTGTTCAAGGCCAGGTTGGATGGGGTTGAGTTTAGTGGGAGGTGTCTCTGCCTGTCCTGTCCATGCAGGAGGGTTGGAACTAGATGATCTTTAAGGTCCCTTCCAACCTAAAACATACTGTAAATCTGTTATATTATGATTAAATATACCTTCAAAATCCCAATTTATCAGCAGGCAGAAAATCTGCTTGGCCTGTAATCACTGGTGTCATGTAGATACAACCAGAGCTTGAATCAAGACACAACCCCTGGGATGGACAGGCAGATACAGGTGTAGGTCTGGCAGATGCCAGCACTGCCAGGGCATCCCTCCTGCAAGCACACAGCCAGGGGAAGCTAGTGTTCTTCCAGGGGAAGCTACAGTTCTCCATGGCATTTCTGATTTTTTAACCGTTTTTAAAAATAGAGAGGGAGCAAAGTCCCATGAGAATCTCTTTTCTACAGCTAGTAACTGCCTCCCTGGGGCAGTTTGGAGGCATTAATACTCATGCAATGCTTCCAAGCTATAAGACATTGAACAAAGATTAATCCTAGCAACAGCCTGGTGGGGCAAACCTAGGTAATCTCCATTTTGCAGACTCAAAGACAGGTTAAAAGGAAACCAACAATTTAAAAAATGTCTCCTTGGTCTGGAAAACTTAGCATTATTATTGTTATATTAAATGTTCTGCAATTACTATGCATCCAAATGATTAAGGGGAATAACATAGGGGCTTTCACAAGTTTAGCCGTTGCTTAGTGATTTGTGCCTGTCAAAACCTATGCAATCTCAAGTATGAAAGTACTGTGCATATATTATGTACTTAACACAGAATAATATGTGTATGACTTCAGACTTCCATGGCTGGTACAGATCACCTCCACACTACTCTAAGGACCAAAGACCCTGCTGTGTGCCCTTGGTTTTGGCTGTAGGATTCTTGCAGCTCCTTAGAGAGCACTGTAGTATTTAGAGGGACTCATGAGCTTGGAGAACCTTCAGATCCATCTGTCCTTGCTGTAGGAGATGCTGAAGGTACAGCCCAGCTAGACTTATGCAGGGGCTGCCAGCAGGGATAAGAGGTAGCTCAGGGTCAGGTTCTCTCTCCTAGTATATCCAAGGTTGGTCTTAATGTAAGGATTGCACCCAAGCAGTCCATGACTGGGTGGGACTGGGCATGTGGCAGGCACTGGGGACCTGAGCTGGATTTGGTACCACCTTCTGCTGCTAATACCCTACCTTCAAAGCACTGAGGTCTTTGTATTGCTTTCAAAGTGTCACAGGCAGTGTCCCAGACTTAAAGAAGACTTCTGGTGATCAAAGTACTTGGGCAAATTTTCTCCAAAGATCACTCCAAATGCAGGACTCAGGTGCCAAGTAGTTCTGCTGTCCTAAAAAAACAAGTGAAGCTTCCCCAGCTCATGTGTTGGGGATGCCCTTTTGTTCACCATCAGGTCAGCAAATCTTTAAGCCACATATTGCATTTTCTTCTACCAATCACATGGCCCCAAAAGCTGAGCTTTTTTTCACCCCTGAAAAAAGAAAGCAAAACCCGCAAGTACCCTAAGACTCCAGATAAAAATTGTTGTAATGTGGCAGTTTATGAAAAATATGCTACAGATACAATTGCCAGTGAACTCTGATTTTACTTATCATGGTTTTAATCCATCAACCTCAGTGAGGTTATTTTGGATTTAGAACAGCAAGTTCTGATCTTTATTGATACTTTCTGACCACCACAAAATACAGTGCTAAAACCCCTGAAAATAAAACAAGAAAACTATAAATAAATGCCATGACGTGTTACAGCATATAATTCTTGCCCTGTTTCCTTATATACAGGTCACTTAATTTATGGGAAATGTCCACAGCATTTGTGTCATGGAACATCAATCCAAAACTTGCAGGTGAACCAGCTCAGGGAAGTGGAAAAGAAAATAGAAAGGAGTAATATAAAGTGCCAACTCCCTGAGTGTAAAATGAGCGAAGGCAGAGGGGTGGACAGACAGAGGGACACACAGGGAGAGAAAGAGGGAAGGAATCCAGTTCAACTATGTCACAAAAAGCACAGAGCAGCCACAGGAGGAGAGAATTTGTGTCATCATTTGTTACCCAACTAAAGTAACCATGGTTGAGTTTATCAGCTGGGTAGATTTTGCAAATGAAAAGCAAGTAACAGTCCTGACAACAGCCCTGACAACAGTCCTCTTGTTTCTGTGAACACAAAAACTCAAGAGTTTCACTTTCTGGTGCCTCCAGCCTTGCCCCATGCAGCAGGATGAGTTCCCCCTGCATGATGGGCACTGCCTTTCCCTTCTCTGCTCCTCTCCACCCCCATAGGAGGTACCACTAACTCCAGTATAGACAATGCAATTCCATTTACAGCAGCCAGAGATATTTGCTTCAAAAAAGCCACATCCTACTAAGGTGGAAAAGTTGAAACCATATGTTCTCCCAGTGAACCATAAATGAGCCTGGCAGCCATGTGAAGAACTGCAAGCAAGTGAAACCACCTCTTCCTATGCCACCAAATGTCACTTCACCTCACATACTGGTTGTTAGGCTCTGAAATCAGTCCTTGCTTCCCTGGAAGTGAAGGGCTACTAATGCCACGGAACTATTTGGAGGAATAATCCTTATTCATGTCTACAGCCACAGGGTTAATGGGAAGGGAGGGCTGATGGAGCTTGGCAGACAAACAATTCTCCAGCAAGGGCTCTGTCTGTGTTTAGTACAAGAATATATCACATGGGTCCCCCCGTGACAGGAAAGGCTCAGTGCAGTCATGGTCATCTCAGTTACAGGATAGGAAAAACCCCACACTGTGTGAAGCCAGTTCCTGGAGCAAAAGTCACTTCTCCCCTGAAATGAAGTTTAAGCAATCTCAGGTGTCCTCACATCCCAAGTACAGTAAAAAGTCACAAGTTACTGAGTTGGTAAAGTAAGAGACAGCAAAACGTGGCCATGAACTATGTTTTCTTTAAGACTGGGAGAAACCACAGAAGTACTCTGAAGATGTGCCTAAAAATGAAGAGTGAAAAGCGAGCACAGGCAGGATGCACCTGGGAATTACTGTTAAAATGACACTGACTCTCTCAGAAAGGCTTAACCCAAAGAAACACATATTTAGGAAATGGGTTGCAATGAGGGTGTGAGGTCACATCATGCCTGGGTTTGCCCAGAAGCATCTTTCAGAGGAGTCAGGGAACCTTCTCCATCTACTTTAGATTAGGGGAAGTATTACCAGTAAGCAACTGGTTCCCAATAAACGATGCATTTTTGGGAACACCAAAATATTTCACACATTCTAGTTGAGGATAAGTTCTGGCTGAAAAAAGATATGGTGGAAAAAATGTAGAAACCTTAGAGGATTTATTTTTACCATCTAAGAAAAAGCTGCTTTGATTTTTGTGTTCTAAAGTGGTGTATTTCCTTTAAACTTGACCTGAATTCAAAAAAAGAATGAAAACACTAAAAACAGGGTTAGACAGCACTGAAATTTTGGGTTGTGAGAGAAAAAAAATAGACTCTTGGCTGTCTTGAAAAAGAAACTAGCTGAAAAAGAAACAGCTGTCCCCCAGAACAACATGATTTAGGTAAGCTATATGAACTTTTTTTTTTCCTTCAGTTCCTCTAAAAGAAGGAGAACAAGAAACTCACTTCTGCGCTGAAAATCTCAAGCTTTTTCTGCTTTTTTTTTTTTTTTTTTTTAAATTTCTTTGTTTTTTGATGGGGAATGAATTGAAACCAGAACTGGAGGTTCCCATCTTCCTTTCTTATGGCTCCAGAAAAACTCAGTGAGGAAATGTGGGCACCAGAAGCAAAAGTGGCTGGAGGCTACAAGAAAAAATATAAGCAATGGAAAATCTGAGTCATGGCCAAGAGGCAGGTGTGAAAAGTTGCAACACCTGGAGTATACGAGAGTCATAGCAAAAAGGAGGGTTTTGTCATAAAATTATTATTATTATTTATTCAACAGTTAAGGTTATTGGAGTTCTGCAGCATCTCCTTTTCACCAGTAAATGCAACAGTAGGGAGGGAGAAGTAATAAATCAAATACAACTTCATTCCACAGCACTCAACACCTCCCCTGAAACCTGTAAGTCCCCTCTGAAAAAGTGGTACCCACCAAGGGGCCTCCCCACAGCCCAAATTCCACATGGATTGTGCTCACTGCAGGACACCGAGTTACAGGCAGTTGTGTGCTCAAGGAAAGGCACAGGGAGACTTTTTTCTGGAGAGGTGGAAAGCAACTCCTAATAAAACCTGTGCTCTGGCAGTGCAGGCCATGAGCAACTCATTTAATCAATGTCTTGTTTCAAGAGAACAAAAAAGGGGCTTTAATAAGGAAAAATAAAAAAGGCTATGCCTCCTTCCCTTCTGTGCTTATCAAATGAGGTACCTGTTGGCTTTCATGATGCTTGGATCCCGCTTGTTGGACCAAGGACATGCAGGGGCTGCTCCTTCCCAGCGACCTGTGGCCCATGTGCTTTACTGAGCTGTTGGCCCAGCAGCCACAACAGAGACTGCCTTCATACACATGGAATTAATAATTTTTCATTTAGCCCTGCTAATTATTTACATGTTTTACAGTAGAGAGAGCCCCAGGGGAATTACACATTTCACAGCAAGTTTGCTCTGCTACCTCAGCGTACAGCAAAAGCCATTTTTGAAGTGAAACAAGATGGCTTCTGAAGTCTAGTCTTTTGAAGAGAAGGGAGAAAAAGACAATATTGACATTTGCAAATTCTCTGCCAGGGACTTTTCTAGGTTGGAGCAAGCAAACCTTCACTCTGAGAGCCTGCATGCTACACAGCAGCACCAACACCCACTTTCTTCCACTTCTGCCTGCCTAACAGCTGAGATGGTAAATGCTTTTGGCAAGAACCATTTCTTGCTATCTGCCCGGCACCACCTAAAGCCTCAAACTACAACCATCACATGAAAGCCAGACCACATCCATACCTCCCACTTACCAGCCACCACCTGTAGCTGTCTTCTGGGATGAAGGCATTTTGTGAGGTCAGGAAAGGTTGCATAGTGGAATTAAATCTCTGATTGAACCAGAGAGATTGTCCCAGCTCAGAAATGCAGGTGTGACAGCTGCACGGTCTCCTGGGGTGCTTGAAGAGTTTCTGGACTTGCTCAGAAACCTGCATGATGGCATGTCTCAGATCCCAGGTGGTCGTGGTCACCTGGTTTGTATAGTTCAGCAGAAATGATGTTACTGTGATGAGCAAAAAGGCGAAGGTAAACACTTTCACGTTCCTCCTCCTTACAACCATCATCTTCCCCACCTGGGTTCTGCTGTTGCTGCTGCTCAAGTACGATGTAGGGTCCAAGTAAGGCGAAAAAGAAAACGGTGCTGCAGGAGCCTGATAGTTACCCCTCCCTGCTCAGGCTGAACATACCGACTCCACTACCTCCATCCATAAGGGAAGAAGCTTTGTTTCCCCCAAAAGTGCTTAAAAAAGGCAAAGCTGGGTATTGTTTTTCACCTTCTCGCAATGCTTCCACGGCTCTTCCACTTCTGTTAACCTCTCCCACTGAGGACTCAATGAAGACAGACCATTGCCCTTCTGTGTAACAGAAGATTTAAAAGGGAAAAATATCAGCATTAAAACTTAGGTTTTCTGCGTGGGAGCAAGCCATAAATTAAAGCGAGCAGACTGCAGAAGGAAGAGGGTGTTTTGTTTTTCTTTTCCTTGGAAGTTAGTTCATAAAGGATCAGATCATCCAGGGATGTACATTCCAGCAGACAGATGAGTTTCAATCTCTGTTTAAGCCATGGAGAGCAGTTTGCAGCCTGGAGACACACACACACACACAAAGAAAAAAAAATTATTGTCAGAAATCTTTTTAAATTCCTTGCAACCTAATTTCTTTTCCCTGCCCATCCCAAAACTTCTGATCAGCCCAGAGACTTCAACACAGTAGCACCAGCTGCCATTTCTGCTGTGGCATTTGCATACTGAGAAGTTTCAGGGTGAAACTTCCGAAAGGGCAGAGTCATCGACCTGTGGAACTGGAGTCCCTTTATACTGAACCAGCCCCTGCACTCCACTCTGGCCTTATTTAAATTCCAGTTTGCAGCCATTTGAATGGCAATGACTCACCTCCTTCCCTTAGGCTGACCTTGATAGCCACAAGACATGCAGCAAAGTATTCATAACTCAAAGCAGCTGAATAAAAAGCATCTGACAAAGGAGGGAGGGGCAGGACTTCGAGGAAGAGGAATCGTTTTTTTTCTCTTCCTCCTTCCCAGCCACCTAATTTTGTAAGGATTGGGGCTGGATTCACAATTCAGAGAAAGTCAAACAAGAACAGCTCATACATCCTGGAAGAGGTGAGAAAATGCAGAATATAAATGGCATTTGTTTATTGGAAAATAGCATGGATTATTGCTATTTTTCCTGCCAAGAAAGGTTAGGTGAGGGAAGCCTCTGAGCACAGAGAGTTCCTGTAAGATCCCGAGCAAGTCAGGGAGCTGCTTTGTTGGGGGATGCAGAGGGATGTGGAGCTGCCCACCATTCCCCTACTCTCCTGGTGTCCCCTGCCTGGCAGCAGTGATTTAAATGAGTTTTTAAAAGAAAAAAATAAATCCATCCTTTCCTCCCACGTTGCCATTGTTTTGTGGGAATGACGAAATGTTGTGCTTTTTAAGACTTCAGATGTTTGCAAAAAGCCCCAGAAGTGCCATTAGTTACATAATAGACAAAAGAAGAATAAAAAAAAAAAAATAGAGGAGCATTTATGTCAGAATATGTGCAATTTATGAACAAGCAAAATCCCATCAAGACAAGACTCACTGGCTTCTGAGCTGCAGGCTTCAGGCCAGCTAACAAGGAGCAAAATTGCAATGGTTACCTGTCAAAACCCCTCATTTTAAACCATTCTGAGCACAACCTTGATGCAGGATCCTCCCATTTCATCCCTCAAGGCTGAGATGAACACAAGGGAAGTACAACCGGTGGTCACAGGGCTGGGCTGGGCACAGGATCCCCAGCTTTGCCACTGGCTTTTTCTCCCGAGGATCCCGGAGGATCCACAAAGTCAAACTTTTTTTTTTCTGAGAGGTTTGACGTGGTCTTGGGGAGACAGCCTGGGTTTTTAGAGGCAGTGTGTAAATATTTACCAAGTCTGGTACAGCCAAATCCTAAGGCTGGAGCCTCAGCCTGTGGTCTTAAGCATTTGCTCTGCCTCAGATTTCCCATCTGCAGCACGGGATGGGCAGCGTGTGCCATTCAATGAGCCGTTGTTTGCCAAATGCCTCGAGATTTATTTTAAGTCTCACCCCTACAAACGCATTTACAGGAGCTCAAGCGCTGACAAGTGGGTCAAGCTGGATAACAAAAGGTTTCATTAACCCCAGCTCCAGGGAACAATCCTACACTCGCCTTAACTTTTTAGAGGGAAGTTTTTGGAGCTAACCAGAAATCTTCCAAGCTATTCTCCTAGGAGCAGTTTGGGAAATGCAACCCCCAAAAGCAGTAGGGATGTTGCTTTTGTGCCTTGGGGAGTCAGAAAGGGAGGTAAAAAGCATGGCCCCTTGCTTGGCCCCTCCACATCAGCTACTGCTGAGTGCCCCGACCACATTTTCTTTACTAGCCTGGATGTAGTTTTTAGTCTAAACAAATAATCATAATTTTTAAAATTACAAAAACAAAACAAACAAACAAAAAAGCAAAGCCCCCAGCCTCTAAATAACTGCTCCCCACCCCCCCAAAAAAAAAAAAAAAGAAACCCCCACAAAACAAAAAAAACCCAAACCAGCCAAATCCCAGTGATTGTCCATTTATGGAGTGGATAAATCAAGAGCTGCACTGCTGGTGGGTCGAACCCCTACGGCTGTTAATGCTGGACCAAGTCACTATTTGTAAACATGGCTCTTGCTCTTCTATTTTTTTTTTAAGTGGCAGAGGGAGAGGGATTATCCAGCCTTTCTTGGAAAAGCGTGTAAAATGGAGTATTGTTCACAAAAGAAACAGTTCTGGCCTCCAAAACAAACAGTCTTTTCACCAGATTTTTAAAATGTTTTTTCCTGTAACTGAGCTAAGGTTAAACTCATACTTCGAATTTGAAAACAAAAAAATAAACCAGTGTTTATGGAGTGGACTGCAGTGTCTCCAAACTTCTAGTCATTCCACCTTTTAGACCATGTGACTGGGAGATGAGAAAGCAGAAGAATTCCCAAGGCCCCTTTCCAGTGTGGAAATAAACACCGGATGCTCTATTTTAATTATCACTACTTACAGTTTCCTATGTATGCTCCTGTTTCCTATGGATATTCATGGTAGAAAGAAGAAAAAAAAAATATATATAGCCTGACAGACAGGCTCTGGAGTCATAAGTATGATTTAGAGGCTGAGGAAAAGGAAGGCTGAAATGAATGGAAAATATTTTTATCAAGTTTCCTATGACTTGGACTGGGACCATTTTTCTCCTTTTTTAAAACACACGTATAGATCCAACCAAGACTGAAGTGCTTTCACCTTCCCAGCATCTGGCACCACATCTCACATAGCCCCTGTGTCTCCCCCTGATCACAAACACTCATAAATCTTCATAGAACTCTTTCCGTAGGATTCACCAAGGTGCCAGAAAATGGGAAAGGCAGGGATGGTGCTGAAGCAGCAGCCGGCATGGGAAACCACACAGGGCTGCCAACTGCAGCTGTTGGGAATGTTTTACCTCCTGATCCCATTTGTGACAGCTAATTTAAGCCATTACAAGCAAGCAGCTTGATCCCAGCCACAGTCCTTATCAACAGACCCCAGCGTGACCTTGGCATTGGGACATCTGTGAACAGTATATTTCAGCCTCAGAAAATATTTCCGGGGACTTCAGGTGTGGAGATTTACATTCCATGCCCAGCCCTCATCCCAGCTGGGGTCCCTTGAGAGTTAAAGAGAGCTGAAGTCCAACGTGGAGCCATGGAGCTGTGCCACCGGGCAGCTGTCCCAGCACAACTCATCCAAGCAGCAGGTTAAGCTACCTTAAGTCATTGGGTACTTAAGGCCTTACTTGTGGTTTGGATTTCTCCTGCTACCTCCCCACCTCCTCCTTCCTACCTCCACCCTTGACTCCCTGGAAGAGATTCCTGTACACCCCACAGTTACTTCCTTAAGCTGCCAGCACCCGGCAGCAATGCAATGAAGGGAAAATGTGAAATCACATGTCCCAGGCTCACAAGAAGGGAAAGATTCCTCCAAGCTTTGTCCTGAACATAGCAGTGTGTCCAGCATGATTAAATGGGCATAGAGGAGGACAAAGCTTAATCTTTTGTCTACATTTGATGTTAAAAAATATACCAGGATCAATCCATTGCGATCGTTTGCCTTCATTGTTCTCCTTCTTTCAGAGAGAAGGAATAGAAAGAGCTTTTATTTTCTTTTTCTTTTCCTTTTTTTTTTTTTTTGTTTTAAAAGCTCACCTACACTCACACAAAGGAGCGCAGAAGGGGGAGCCCAAATACAATCCTGCCCTGAAGGCTCCCAGGCCCTTCCCAGGGGCCATCAGCCCATCAAAGGTGGGTCTGAACCGGTCCAAAGGAGCACAGGAACACAGCTGGGAACCTGAAACAGGGACTCAGAGGAAAGGACACCTTGTCCCTCTTAGGGCTGTCCCAGGACAGCCTCAGCCCCAGGCATGAAACTCACTCTGATAAGTCAACATCAGAGCACCTTTGGAATGGAGATGTGTTGCTGCCTGGAGGCATGGGACACATTATGGGGTGCAGGGGAAGAGAATTTGGGGACTGCATAAGATCTGTGTGGCTGGCCACACAATATTAGCAGAATGCTTCATTTTTTTGTTTGGTTTTTATGTTGTTGGTATGCTTTTTTTTTCTAAACAAGATGTATGTAGAAAGCAATAATGAAAAAATATTAAGAAAGGAAAATATTGAGAAAAAAAACACTGCACTTCTCATCCCCCTCGCCCAGGTAGTGAATGTTCCCCTCCACTGAGGTAGAGTTTGACCTTTTTTTGATACTTTGCTAGCAAAGAAGTACTTAGTAATAGCATCACTTTGAGGAGATCTTTGTCAGCTGGCATTAGATACTGATGGGGGTTCAGGATCCAGCTTTTGCCTTCTGGTCTGTAAGTCACACTAAAACCCCAGTATGAAACACACTTCTCTGAAGTTGTAAGCATTTTCCAGACACAGTGTGTTGGGCAGGACAGCACAAAGACAACAGGGAACAGAATCCCTATCGAGAGATATTTCCAGCTTTTCATTCACTGCCTGAATAGTTCAAAGGTCCCAAAGTTCTTTAGACTCAAAGCCCACAGAGCCACCTGCACTGGCAGAAGATGGGGAAGGACAATGTGACCTGCTGCAGCTCTCTTATGACTGATGGTGGCCATCATACAACCTTTCTACAACTTACAGTATTTTGCAGCTGGAAACTATACTTCAAGGAGAGGTTTTCTGCAATTTGACTTCAAGAGACTGTGCTGTGCTAGAGAGGTCTTGGTGGCAGAACTGAAAATGCCTGTTTTCAAAAGCACAGCTCAGATCCCCCCCTGCAAAACCTCAGAAGATGAGTTAGTTTCTCAGCTAAGCCACTATATTGTTATAAAGCTTTTTGGCAGCACAAACAATATGTCCTTAAGCATCTTCCTGCTGTTTTGGGACTTCCTTCCCATCCACACTCTTCATGAGTAACCATTTGAGCAACCCTTGATCTCAAAGCCCTTGCCTAGGAGAGGATGAAAGGTTAAATCTTGCTTTACTGCACCCGTGAAGGCCCAAAATAACCTCAGAGGATGTTACCCTGGGGTTGCAAATGCCTGTCCCTGGAAAAATACACCTGCATTGCCACTCCAGATCTGTGTTTAGGCCTGGAGAGGAACAACAGAGGGGACTGTTTCACTCCAAACCACAGGCTTGTGTGCTCTGCCCTGGCTCATCACTGGCTACCTTCCACTGCCTGTAGCTGGCTGACATTTAGAAAGAAATACTTCATTGGTCTGACACCTTGCCAGAGACCTCTGAGCATGAGGCTTTTGCTACGTGAGTCAGATTGTGCAATTAATTTCGAGAAAGCCTGGAAGCTCCATCAGAGTTAAACACAGGCTAGAAACCTGTATCTTGCTTAACTGGGTAACACTGAGAGCCTATGCAAGACATCTGCTCCAGCTCCCCCAGGACTGATCCAGATCAGTCTCACCAAACACTGAGCCTGTGCCCCAGCACAACCTTGTCTACTTCATGCTGTCTGTGCTGTGACAGGCACTGGCAGGCAAAGGTGAGCCTCATCCTTTCCAGATGACAAAAGCCACAAAAGGATCCAGTTTTGGAAAAGCAGCAGCTGCCACATTACTTTCCCCCTTTTCCATCCATAACTTAATTAAAATAAGACTGTGTTTTGTTCCTTGGAGCTAACAGGCTCTCCCGTGTGTCCATCTCTACATCCTCACAAGGATGACATAGGTCCTGCTGTCCTGTGTGGCCACAGCCACAAAAAGGCAGCCTCAAGTCTCACCATTTAATCAGAGTGAATATGATCTCTTAACTCTTCTGACCACTCCCTGACCACGCTCTGAAGCACAAATTGTCTGCCACTGTCAAACGGGGTTGCAGCATGGAAATCAGGCAAGCCTGGTGGTATGTGGCTCTTGGATTTAGTGAAATGCTCACCCCAGGCAATTCCAGCTAATCATATCAACACTGCCTAGAAAACAAAACCATTCAGGGACATTTAAGCCACGAGAAAAAGTAGCTTTAGACAAATTTGAAGGCAGCAACTCCTCCATGCTTCTTGAATTTGGAGCCAGCTATTGGGCAATGTTTCATCCATCACAGTGGATGGAAGAAAAACTGGGGGTGGTTTATGGAGCATAACTGCATGGTACTTTAGTGGAAACAAAAATCATTACATACTTGTGTCTTATCAATGAGTAGGTTTGCTGGCAGGCTTGGGCTGGCCAGATAGACAGGAGATCTCCCTGGTGCTCTAACACAGCCTGCCCTGCCCACGTGCCTAACAGGTCTGTGCAGCCAGGGTGAGCAAACAGCATTTTATGTAAGATGTGTATAAGATTAACAGAAACTTGGGTGGGGAAGTTGCGTTCTGTTGCCTGAAAATAAATCTTTGTCTTGGCAGACTTTACCAGGCAATGTTGCTGAGCAATCTGGAAATGAAAACTCCCTCACAATCTTGAGGAAAGGGTTGGAATCTCTGGATGAGAAAAGGTCACAATCCTGCCTGTACCCTTAGGCATAGAGAGCTGCCATCTCTGCTTCCTCCCACCAGGATGAAAAGTTTTGTCCTCCACTCCTGCCGAGGGGTTTTCAGCAGAAAAAATTCCTCCTTCCTTGGGTACTAAGAGTTGATTGCTGCAAGGGGTGTTTGGTCTAGAGAAATTGCAGTGTTAATAACCAGGATCAATTGTGTGCTCCTCTGTGGGCTACAGTTCCTACTCATGCCTTCAGACCAAGTGAGAATTTTTGCTATAAATGGGGCTGGAAGTGCCATGAAAGATAGCTTGGCTCCAAAACTTCTACTCTCACCTCTCTTTCACCTCACTTCTACACCATGTCTACGGGAGAAGTAATTTCAGGAGCTGTGCATAGAGAAGGGTGGATCTCCAAACACCTCCCAGTCTTGCACTTGGGTTGGGGAAACCCTTGTTATCAATACAGACTGAGGGATAAAGGGATTAAGAGCAGACCTAAGGAAATGGACTTGGGGTCCTGGGGGATGAAAAGCTCAACATGAGCTGACAATGTGCATTCACAGCCCAAAACGCCACTTACATTATGGGCTACACCAAAAGAAGTGTGGCAAGCAGGTCAAGGGAGGTGATTCTCCCCCTCTGCTCTCCTGACACCCCACCAGTGTCCAGTTCTGGAGCCCCCAACACAGGAAGGACATGGAGCTGTTGGACCTAGTCCAGAGGAGGCCCAAAAAGAAGATCAAAGGGCTGAAGCACCTCTCCTCTGAGTTCAGGCTGAGAGAGCTGATCAGCCAGGAGAAGGCTCTGGGGAGAACTAATAGCAGCCTTTCAATACTTAAAGACAACTTATAAGAAAGACTGAGAAAATTAGTAGGGCCTGTGGTAACAGGACGGGTTGATGGCTTTAAAATAAAAGAGAGGACATGCAGACTAAATATAAGGAAGAAATTTTCTATGATGAGGGTGGTGAAACACTGAAGCAGTTTGTCCAGAAAGGTGGTAGATGTCCCATCCCTGAAAACACTCAAGGTCAGGTTGTAAGGGTCTCTGAGAAACATGATCCTATTGAAGATGTTCCCACTCACTGCAGGGGGCTGGACTAGATCCCTTTAAAAGTCCCTTCCAACAAAAACTATTCTATAAATCTGTAATTAAATGAATAAAAAATACTGATGCTGCAAATTCACTCCAGGAACCCAGGCAAACTCTGTGTCCTCAGCTGCCATCTCTTAATACTGCACTCACTCTTCAGTCTTGAGAGAGGAGCAAAACTGGGTTTGGGGTGAAGAGCAAAGTTGTGGGAAACCCAGTTTCCTCCACTAATGGCACCAACAACACAAAGACAATATTTACCTGGCCACCATTTATCACTGGGAAACACAAGGATGATTGTGACTGTGGAGATAAAACTCACGAGCAATGTATTTCCAGTGGGAGCTATAATATTATTAAATTACTGCTTATATAAAAGTCCTTTGTTACTGCAGCCAGGCTTGGTGTTACGCCAGGCTTGGTGAAAAAGCCCACTGATAATATATAAAACTTGCCAATGTAAACCTCATCTTAACTTTTCCAGGTGATTATGGTGTCAAGGGAGCACTCAGCCACAGAACCAACCACACCTATAAAAGTGGCCCCTGGGTGTCTTCTTCATGGGATGAACTTGGAGAGGTCAGTGAAATTAATGGGCAATTAATTCAAATGTAATGGGCAGCTCCATTGCTGAGCTGTTGTTTACTGTTCATTCCTTTGGCTCAACACTCAGCTCAAGTATCTTCAGGGCAAAACAGGAGCACCAGCAAAAGAGCTCTGTCCAGTCAAGCTGTGCACAGCAGTGATCACAACTGAGAGGCCAGAGGTTGCCAGGTATCACCAGAGATGTGCTGAAAACCAGCAGTGAAAAAATAAATTGCTGGTAGCTATGTCCTCCTCAGCCTCTGTCTTGCTAGAAAGTGGTTTTTGGAGAAGCCCTACCTCTTTTCACACACTCTACTAATCAAGAAATTGCTCCTCTGCTTCCCTGGTGCCACTTCATTTTATCTTTAATGTATTCGCCATCCCTAGAAGTATTTTAAAATCATGTAGATGAGGCACTTTGGGACACACACTTTAGTAGGTGATAGAGATATTGATACGTATATTAAAGTCAGGGGGGATGTTGACAGTTGGACACAATGATCTTCGAGGTGTTTTCCACTTGTGGTGTTTCTGTGATTCCAAATCCCCTTCCCCAAAGACGTATTGGTGCTTTAAATAGCAAAAATATCACTGCGAGCTCTTAAAAATATATTTTCCTTCTTCATTCTGTACTTGGCAATGCTGGACAGACACATAGATTTAACCTGCTAGAGTAAGAGGATTTTTCTCTTACAGGGTCATATCCACTGACAGGATGAGATGGGACTTTTTGTATTGTTTTTATGTAGGACAGAACATCAGGAGCCCAAAGCTGGGGCAACGAAACCAATAACTCTATGGTGAAAACCCTAAACTAAAATTCACTCACTCACCACAATTCATTCACTCTGTCTCTGTGACTGATCTGCTTTGAAGAGCTTTTTAGAAAAATCCAAGCAGACAACTGGACACATATAAATTGCTGCTTGATTCCTCTTGACAACATTTGATGGCAGAGTCCATGGTGGACAGAGTGCCCTTGTACTCTAAAATCCTTCCCATGCCATTAGGTGATTTGTAGGCTGGGCTCACAGCTCTGCTGCCCTTTGCTTGGGAAAAAAAAGAGGTGTTAAAAGGATTTCCAGGACATACACACAGGTGTTTGCACCTACCACAATTCTTTCATGGTTCATGATAGGAAAACCATAGAGATGGGAAGGAGTTTCTCAAGCACAGTTTGTTTTGGCTTTTTGTTTTGTATTTTTTGATCACTTTGTCTAAATTTAATCTTTCTGCAGCTCAAGTTATTTTTCATCTTGATTTTTTTGTTTCTAGAAACTCAAAAAATAAGGATCTGTGATATTTGAATTGAAAATTTTAATTCCCACAGTTTTTGTTATGCAAAAAAAGTTTGTCTAGAAAATGTGTAATTTATGGTACTCAAAGGAAAGCAAAAGTTCAAAATTGGGGAAAAATGCTCTATTTTCACTGCTGCTAGGAGAACAGTGAAAAAAATATTACCTCTTATTTTTTATTTTGCTTTATATTGGGCTAAATTTTTTTTTATTTTTATTTTTATCTTTCTAATTCCCAGAGACAGTAAGAACACTACTCTCAGGTAATCCAAATACAGAAAGACAAATTAACAGTGGCAACAGCAATAGTAGAAATAGAGGCAAGCTAAAAGTATTGTAGAAGCAAATTCCTGTACACGCATTAGTTTCAGTTTTATAGGATTGCAGGTGAGGATATAGGATTATTTCAGATTATAGGACACTCTCATCTAAAGGCAGAACTCAATCACTTTGGCAGCAGGTGCTTGCTAGCCTGTTTATGAACATCCAGCTCAAAAACATCCACCAATCTATTTCTTGGCTAAAACCATAGGGAAACCTACCTGACTATAACAGCAGTTGCAGCAGACTTCAAAGAACAGATTGTGAGGAGCCCTGATTTCTGATGTCAAGAGAGTGATTAACACACCTCAGGGAACCTCATGGCATTATAATTCTAAATGTACAAAAAGATTAGAAGATAATGATAATATTGATGGTATTGTCAATAATCTCCAGAGTCTAAGAAACGTTTTTCTGTTCCCATGTGAGCATCTCTGACTCTCTTCACTGGGATTCCTGCCTTGAAGCACTAGCAAGCAGTTGTTGGCACTGTGAGGTTGTTAACTCCTGTTCACATTGATGGGCTTCTCGTTAAACCAACAGCGTTTCTCTTGCAATCAATAACACCGACTGATAAGACTCTGCATTAAACATTTACTCATCAGACAGACTGAATTCACTCTGGAGAAGGTTTAATGACACCACAGGGATTTTCTCCCTCATTAACCTGGGATTTATGGTTAGTCTTCCTTGTGCTAGGGAAGGCATAGGTGTCAAGCTGCCCACAATTGCATTCAGAGGTGTTTTAGCATCTGTGCCTATCCTGGACCTGGCAGATTGTACAAATTATGGCAAGTAAATAATAATACTTTGAGTTTTCTGTTTACTGTGCACACTTCTGAGAGTCTGGCAGCCACAGTAACTTTATAAGGAGTCAATAAGTCAATAAGTTTAAAAATATATCACAGATGAAACTAACACTTTTGATAATTAATATACTCTTCTGAGCCAGAACTACAAAGCCATTAGGCATCTGCTTTAATTGATTGATCATTTGTATGTCCCTAATAGGAGTACTTGACCTATTTGAATTCAAGTGGACTGTGTGGTCTTGCTCCCAGCCCAGGAATCATCCAGGCTCTGTCCAGACAGTGACAATCCCATTCTAGTTTTTACCCTACATCTACTATGGTGTTGACAGTCAAGAAAGCTGAATGATTCAGAGTGCCTTTTATCCAGAGGACTGACAGATCTTTGGTTGTCTCTAACACCTGATGGATAGAAGTAGTTGCCCAGAGCAGACAACATGAAAATGGCCCTTTGGTGCTCCATCAGTGCAAGCTTTGCTTTGGACTATGTGGCAGCCTGGGTACAGAAAAAAGCAACATGATTTTGGTGAAAAAGGAATTTTGACTTTTTTGTCTGGACTTTTAAAGTGTTTCTAGAGAAACTGAGATTAGCTTGTATCAGAGTGGCACAGAAAAGGCTTCCTGTAATCCTGAATATGAAAATATGTCAAGAGCTGGAGGCAAAATGGATTTGCATACATCACAGTTGCACATACAGCCACTCAACTGGCCATCCTGAAGTTCATTGGAAATGTTAACACTGAATTATGTGGGTGCTGACAATTGAATGCTGCAGAAAAAGAGACAGGGAAAAATATATGGCACCTTTTCCACTTGTCTTATTTAGACAGTTAAAATGTAAAAAGGGAGACTCCTTGAATATTTAAGGGCTTTCTGATTCAAAGAGAAATTCAAAGTATCACTTATCCAGACAGAAATAATTAGCAGAGGAAGATTTAATTCATTTAATATTACAATTTTCAGTTCTACATACAATCATACATAATTTTTTTTTTTAAAGCAGAAATTTTACCACAAGAAAGTGGTGACCAATTCAATATTGCTATGGTCTTGCCCTCTGCAGTGCTGCCAGCAGCATCCCACCTAGCAAAACAAGCAACAGAAGGCCAGATGCTGGAAACATCAGCCTGGATTTATTCTTTTACCTATGACAAGGAGTGGAAAAGAGAAAATCTCTGTCCTTGGGCTCTGATAATCAGACCAAGACAAGGAAGTCTCCACTGCTTGTCTTTCCCCAGATATAATTTCTAACATCTACCCAGTTGGTAGTGCATTAGAAAACCAAGAACTTTTTCTCCTTTATGAATGAGAAACACCAGTCCTACACAGGCTGGTTTGCTGATGGTCAGAAACCCAAGCTGCAGCCCTGAGGTCACTCTCCTTAAGTGACCATAACTGGGTGAGCACTGTCAGCACAAACCCCAGAGAAATCTGCATCTAAAGCTAAATTCTGTCTTTGAGATCAAGATCACGCACGTTTCCCATTCAAGAACTGAAAACAGTATCCCATATGCACTGCAATATCCTTTCCCCATGTAAAACATTGCTCCACTTTCAGTGGGACAGGGAAGGTTTTAATTTTTGTGGTAAGTTTCTGTGCATATTACTATTGCAATGAATGGGGGATCCTTTTCTCACTCCAGTGAAGTTTCACCAAACCTTTTAAAGCAGGGTTTACAAAAATGTGACTACTTACTCTAGGAATAAAGCTCCTGGCAAGTTTTAATGGGTGCAGTGTTAAAAACCAAAAATTCCCAATGACTGTAGGCAGCAGAGCCCTGGGGCTTTGGGTGCTCTTTTAAATGAGCCACCAATTTGTGTCAAAAAGTTTGCTTTGCAAGTTGAAGCTACAGGTTTTTTATTTGTTTTGTCTTTATTAAGCCAAGGAAAAAAAAAATCCTATCACCTTTAGTTAAAGCCTCCCAAGGTAACTTGGGAACTGTATACCAAGAAGCTTGAAAATATGCTATTCTGCTTGGCTTGGTTTTAAAAAGGGTAAGACAGGTTTTTAATCTCTTCTATTACATCTCTCTTTCCAAAAAAAAAAACCATCCCAAAAAACAAAAACCAAAGGAATGATGAAAAATAATTACTGCATCCAAAGACAAGTCATTACAAATAGTTTAAATGTTCCCAGAGGAGAACTGGCCTATGACATCTTACGGAGATGTAGCATCAGCTGATGAGCATCTTTGTTTTTAAGTTGCTCTACGGGAGCACAAGAGTCCCTTAAGAGACTATGTTGTCACCAAATTTTTCCCATCCTTAGGAAAAAATAGTGGATACCAGGGGACCCAGTGCCTCAAAAAATTGCTGGATCACTCCTAGATCTGTGTTTAAAAGATGAAGTTTCCAGTGACCAGCATCACTGCTGCAGAGACATTTCCAAACTTGCAGCTGATGGAACTCATTCTTGTTTTTGCATCCTCCTGCGCCTCTTACATCTGAAATTTGTTGACCCTGCTCTGATTTATGAACACATCAGATTCACTGCATCACTGAGCTGTATGAGAAACAGTGAGGGAAGTGTGGGAGACAGAGGGTGACAAGGGCTCACAGTGACAGCATATAGCATACAAAGGCAGAATGATCTTGCCTGAGTTTTACAAATATATGCAGTCATTTCTGTTCATGGAGCCAACAGACAGAAAGGCAGCTGAGGAGAGGACTGCTTATGCCTCACAGCCACATTGAGAGGTGCAGCTCCTGGCTGACACCCGAAACTGAGACTGTTTGGCTTTGATTCTGGACATTTGCTCATAGGCTTGTAGGAGGCTCTGCTGGGTGAGGTGCTGAGAGGTTTCCTCCCATGCAGAGGCGGCCCCAACCAGCTATGTATAACTTTTAATAGAAGTTTGTCTAACTCCTCCTGTAAACACTCAGAGGAAGAATTGTTTTCAGAAGTTTGTTACCAGTACAAGACCATCCCCAACTCAGACAATAGCAAAAAAAAGCCCTTCTCCAAACTCCCATTTTAGTCAACAGTCTTAAAGAAAGAAAATGCACAAAGCCCAGCCTTCAGATGAAGCAGAATGCTGTGAAACTTTTAAAAGCTCTGACTCAAAGCCAGATTCTTACAGAAGACCACAGGGCATCACCCTGTAGCATATGCCAGCTCCCACCTGCTGCTGAAGCTGCACCCCAGCTTGTACAGCCATGCAGAGGGGCAAGGGTCAGAGAATCATTGAACCAGGTAGGTTGGGAAAGACCCTTAAAACCATCAGGTTCAAACATAAACCTAACTTTGCCAGCTCCACCACTAAACAACATCCCTAAGTGCCACATCTACATGCTTTTTAAATACCTCCAGGGATGGTGACTCAAGCACCTCCATGGGCAGACTGTTCCAGAGCATGACAACCTTTTTGGTGAAAAAATGTTGTGTAATATAAAAACTAAACCTCCCCTCAAGCAACATGAGGCTGTTTCTTCTAGCCCTATCACCTGTGAGCAGGGAGAAGAAACTAAACCCCACCTCACAACAACCTCCCTTCAGGTAGTTGTAGAGAGCAACAAGGTCTCCCCTCAGCCTCCTCTTCTCCAGCCCAGACAACCCCAGGGGGATTGTCCCTTTGCTCCCAGATACAGGCATCCTCGGAAATAGCTTTAGCCTGTGATCCCATTCCTCCTTTCCAGAGAATGACACTATACTGGGAACAATAGAAGAAGTCCTGGGATGTGGTGGGCCAGGTGGGGAGGAGCATGTAGGACAAGCAGGGTGTGCACAGGTAGCTGACAGGGACAGCAGGAGATCAGCTTTACTGAGATGACTGATTTTGCTTCCATGCACATACAAAAATACATTTAAAGTGTGCCACCCTTTTACCCCAAAGTAGTGGATGAAAGAGGAGAAGGTACAAGGAAAGAGGATTTACCTGGATTAGCTGGGAGCAGGAAGGATCTGGGAGCAGGTTTACTGCCCTGCTGACAGGGCTTACATGAAAGAACCCTTATATGTGTCACGGCTCGGCATGCAAGGAGGGTGAGGGGCACACAAGCATCCAGACACAGTCCAAGTTTCTGCTGCTCTGAACCAAATCAACTTCCCACTGTGACAAGTGCCCTCTTCTACAGCAAGGGCTGAAAAAATTAAGAGGGACGTTGTCCCTCTTCCTCCCCATGGCTTGTATTAGAATCATAGAATGGTTTGGGTTGGAATAGATCTTTTAAGGTCATCTAATACAACTGCCCTGCAGGGAGCAGGAACATCTTCAGCTACATCAGGTTGCTTAGAGTCTTGTCCAACTTGACCTTGATTGTTTCCAAGGATGAAGCATCTACTACCTCTCAGTGAAACCTTTTCCAGTGTCTCACCATCCTCTTTTTTTGTTGTATCTATCCTGAATCTACCCTCTTTTAGTTTAAAACCATCAGCCCTTCTCCCATCACTACAGAGCATAATGAGTACCCACTCCAACTCCTCCTCTGCAAAGCAGGTCTGGGGCTGCAAAGCATGATTCACATGGGGTGCAGCACGATGCACGGCTCAACTTGCTCAACACAGGATGAAAATGGGATTTGCTTCCAAAAACAGCTTTACAAAAACCATGGAGGTGAGCTGCATGTTTGGTGGACAGACTCTACCATCCCAGCACCATCCCAGCAGATGGAAGGAATGAAGAAGTTTTTGTAGCCCTAGAAGTGCTACTGGGGAGGAATAAAGTCCCTTTGTTGCCCAGATGCCCATCAGCAATGTTACTCTGCACGCAGGTGAGGTTCCCACAGGTGATACCAAGCCCAGACAATACAGCTTTGTGACAGCACACGAGGCATGTACATGTTCTCACAGCTCCAAGCTTTCTGGCCCTGATGTGTAAAGCCCTTGGCTTGATGTGTTACACATTACTTCAGCTTGGCCAGATGACTGTAGAAATATTGAGCCAATTAAGAAATTAAAATAGAGCTATCTTCCTGATGAGCAAGCAAAAAAGAAAAATCTTAATAAGCCTAAAAACACCCCAACCCCCCCCCAAAAAAAACCACCACAAAAAACCCTAAATGAAAAAAATCCCTGGCATTGCCAGACTTGAGGTGACAAAATCCAGGTGGCATTTGTGGTGGCACGATGACAAACAAGTAATGGCCAAAGCACTCACAGATTTCATCTAGGGCACTCAAAACATTTGTGGGCTAATTTTCCAGGACTGCTTTTCTTTAAACTGATAAATCCCACATTTACTCTTGATTTCAGCAACATTCAGCATTGGTCCAACTGCATCTCTCCCCATGCTCATACAAAGACATTGCACACATCCAAAAGGAGACAGTGCTTCTCTCCCAGTTTAAAAGCCGATTGGAAAGATTTCACAAAAAAAAAAAGGACTTGTCCTCTCTGTTTTCATTTCCCAACCCACTAAGGCTGGTTTGGTATAGGAAGATTAACCTCAAGCCAAGCCCCTTGAGGAGAGAAGTGATACTCAACAAACCACTTATTTAAACCCCTGAACAACACTTCACCACAGGCCTTTTTTTGCCATGATCCCTCCCAATACTACCATGCACAAGACATGCTGCTGCCAGCTCTGCTTCACAGATGGAGAAGGGGTGAGTGAGTCTGAAGGCATCCATCTTATTCTCACTCTTTCTGAGCTTGATGCAGAAATTGT
Source organism: Florisuga fusca (assembly GCA_038090715.1). NCBI lineage: Eukaryota > Metazoa > Chordata > Aves > Apodiformes > Trochilidae > Florisuga > Florisuga fusca. The sequence continues at coordinate 20,403,553 of JAAWXA010000015.1, read as the reverse complement.
AGAATCATTATGGTTGGAAAAGCCCTCCAAGATCATCAAGTCCAACAACCAACCCAACACCATAGCACCTACTAAAACATGTTTTTGAACATCTCCAGGGATGGTGACCCCACCACTTCCCTGGGCAGCCTGTTCCAATGCTTGACTGCTCTTTCTGTAAAAACTTTTCCCTAGTATCCAATCTAAACATCCCATGGTGCAACTTGAGGCCATTTCTTCTCACCCTATTGCTTGCTACTTGAGAGAAGAGACCAACACCAATCTCACTACAACCTCCTTTCAGGTAGTTGTTGAGAGCAATAAGGTCTCCCCTCAGCCTCCTCTTCTCCAAACTAAATGCAACATCCTTCCCTGTCTGTCTACTCTGCTCCCAGCTCCTCTCATTCCCTCTCCCACTGCTGCTCAGCATTTCCAAGGTAAATCATTTCCAAGGTGCAGGAAGCAGGAGAAGTAACAGAAATGTTGCTTTGCCCTCTGTAGTCCCCTTCACCTCTCCAACTCAGCTTTTTCAGGGCTGTGTTTCAGCCTGGGTCCTCTAAGTCCTTGTTAGGCAGCCAGCCCAGGCAGGGGCAAAAATCAGTTTAAGATGGAGTTGGCTGCTGTCCCCATTGCTCCTTGCCAGGTCTGATGCTGACCTCAGCAAATTTTCTGGCATAACAAGACACAGTTGGACTGAAAAAGAAGCACAAGCCATGCAAGGGCTACTCATAAGGGCAATTTAGTTTGCAAATACATGACTAGCTATCTTAATACTAATAAGGTAGTAAGAAATAGTATAAAAAGGTAAGAGATGGAGTTGTTCAGCCTGGAGAAGAGAAGGCTCTGGGAAGACTTTATAGCAGACCTCCCATACCTAAAGGGACTACAGGAAAACTGAGGAGGGACTTCTTAAAGGGACATGTAGTGGCAGGACAAGTGGGACAGTTTCAAGCTGAAAGAGGGGAGATTTAAATTGCATATTAGGAAGAAATTGTTTGCTGTGAGGGTGGTGAGACACTGGCACAGGTTGCCAAAGGAAGTTGTGTCTGCCCCTTCCCTAGAAGTGTTCAAGGCCGGGTTGGATGGGGCTTGGAGCAACCTGGTCTAGAGGAAGATGTCCCTGGCCATGGCAGGGGGTTGGAACTAGATGACCTTTAAGGTGCCTTCCAAACCAAACCGTTCTATGATCATGTGACTTCAAGGCTTCTTTGGTTCAATTCACATCCTCATGCATGTGTTTGTGGTGACTCAAGCTGTTTCATTCACATTCATCATTTGGGGAGTGCCACATAGCATCAGCACTGCACAGTCACAGGAGTCACTCCTCCATCATTAATGAAGGGATTTTTGGGATACACTAGAAAGCCTGGGCCCTTTGTCCCCAGCTGTGTTGAGACACAAAGACCTATTGTTGCTTCCAAAGGTTCCCATTTTGCAGTGGCTACCTCAGCTCCTGCAGCAGAGGTTTCCATTCCCACTCTCCTTCACTGACACCAGCAGAACTGCTCATTTCAGTTACTGCTCCCCATATGATGATGCAACCTATACAAATCCTAGAGTTAAGGGGTCACATGCTGCTTTTTATAACCTTACCACCAACTCAGTTTTTAAGAGCCTTTTCTTCCACTGTTCTGGACAAGATCAGCTACTGCAACTTGATTGTGTTGCTATGGCAGTAATAAGAAAAAAAGTAATTTATTTGTCTTTAAAAAAGAAAAAAATCAATAATTGGTATTACTGTGTAAGGTCCCTGACATTAATTATAAATAAATGGTTGACTTACTAAAATAAGGGAGTGAATTTACAGCAGCAGGCTGAATGCTGCTCCTGAAGCCCGTGTGTCTGCCACTATACAGATATAAAACATAAAAAGTATTGGGGAGTGCTGTTTGGAAATTATTGCCTAGGAAAATGAATGCGTAAATAGCAATAAAACGCACAATTATTTCGCAGAAACCTGAAATATTCCACAGCATTTAGAAGCTGATGGATGGCTTTCCTGCCTGCTCTAATTACCATAAAACAAGGAAGACAAGGATGGAGGAATAGAAACAATGGCTCCTGTCAGGGTGATCAGCTGCGAGGAGGCAGGTGAGAGCAGCCAGACTCCAAGGAGGGTGATGCTGAGGCTTCAGCTGGCTTTTGCTTTGGGAATTTAGCCTGGATTGCCTTGGCAGCCAAGGGAGGGAGGGACTGCAGCTCCCAACACCTTCAAGAGCCCCATCCCTGGTGCCCGTGAGGAGGAGGGGGCAGCTGCTCAGGGGATGAGGGTTTGGTGCCTGCGGCAGGAGGAGGGGGTTAGGAGGGAGGCAGCTCTGGAATAGATTGGTTTCTGGGGAAGTAAAAAGGTTTGCTGGCACAGAAGTCAGCTGTCAGGGGCATCACTCGTGACATGACGAGGGGTGGGGAAAGCCTAAAAAAGACTGGGAGGAAAAGAGGTAGAGGACCTTTAGTGCCATCTGTTAAAAGCAAGGAAAGAGAAAAAATAAAAAGAAAAAAGAAAAAAAGAAAAAAAAAGCCATCCAGCGACCCTTGGTGATGCCTGCAGAGGAGCAGACAGGATGTCCTGACAGCAGGAGCTGAGCCCTAGCACCAGCCACCAGTTATCTGCACCTCCACCTGCATCTAATGGACACCAAGGTATTGTCATCCACCCTAGTTGAAGGTACTTTTGGCTGCAACATGGGTACATATTATCAACTAGGTTTTTAATTATTTCATATTTATATTTCATTTTCATATTTCATATTATCAAATAGGTTTTTATTTGTTTGTTTTCTAGCTATGTATCTCCAGGTAGGCATACAAACCCAAATTTCACACACTGCCTTTCCCTGGTGCAGGGAAGCCATGTTCATCTACTCACATTTGATCAACCCCTTTTAGGTCAGGGAGGTTACAGAGATGCAAATCTGGTGCTTAATGTGATATTACCTGCAGGTTCCTTATGCAGATAGTGGTGGTCCTGCAGAGGGTAATGCAAGCCCCTTAGGGATGACAGAGCAGGTGAATGGGGATGGATGAGCTTTTGGGTTGATCTCCGTGAACCCTGGGATGACAGCAAGGACCTGCAGCTCCAGCCTGGTGCTGGGACACACGACTCTGTTTTACACTTTCATTTGTGCTTGTAATTTCAAAGTTAAATTCCTCCACTGAGCAACCCTGGCACAGGGGCCTACTCATCCCACTGGCAATGTAAGGAGCCTCAGCTTCCCACTTACTGGGCTCCTAATTTAGACATCAAAATGAAGTGACCAAAGAGAGGCAGTGTGAACACCCAAGAGTGGAGGGGGAAGGTTACATCAGCTGACAGCAAACAGATATTTTCACTTGTGGACTTGTCAGTGTATTTTGAGCCAGCTCCAAGTTCACATAAAGCCAAATGAGTCTTCAAAATTATTTTCTCCAGTTTTATACCAAGTCCCTTTTTTAAAAATTCAGGATGACTCAGAGATTGTTTCTGCTTACAACAGCAAACAGTATGTGTAGGACACCTCCTACATTCAACCAAATCAGGACAAAAACCCCCAAACAAAACAGAATGAAGATGGGTGCTTTCTGACTCCATTCACTTCAATGAGAACTCCAGAAGCAGGTCCTGCAAGAAGGAATTTGATCTAGCTAGAACAAGGGTCCTGTGAAAGACTCATGATGTGGCTTCTCAGACCAGGTTCAAATACAAAAGCCAACAGAAAGGCTTCCAGCAATACATGCTAGCATCGTTCATCATTTATCAAGCTGCAATGTAGAATCAAAACTAGAATGAGAAGTACTGAGTTCTACCCTTCCTCACATGTTTTCCTTCATAAGCCAACAACAACAACAAAAAAAGTCAGCAATCATCAGTACGACTGCCTATGTGGATTTGAAAGCAGATAATAAATAGTACATCCGTCTTTTAGTTATTAACATAACTCAGCTTATTGCATAAGATCTGCTTATTTTTGGAAAGCAGCCTTTCTACCTGTCCCAGCAGCACACTACTGAGTTAGCAAGAAGCAGGAGCTTTTTGGTGAGTAAGGGAGTTCTTCAGATCAAACTCACTTGTCAAAAATTGTCTCAAGAGTTTGAGTAACTGATAACATAATTATTTTTTTCTTTTTCTATTTAGGAAATCCTCTTGACTTAAAAGTTCCCTTATTGTAGTCCCCTTGACCAGCTTTGCCACAGCTTCCATTTTATTTGGCTGGGAGATGATTGCAGCTTATTCATCTCACAAGAATATTTTGGTAGAGAAGATTTCTCTGCCAGATCATGCACTCAGAATGCTGAGATGACCCATATCTCACTTTTCTTTGCTCAGGACAAAACCTGTAGCTCTAAGTCTGGGATTAGCCTCTCAAAAAATGACCCATGATAGCTACCATGCTGCACCCTGTGCCAGTTATGTTTCCTGGAGCAGGAGGCTGATCCTAGACCATGCAGAGGACACTTCCCCCCAAGTCTCCTGACTGGGTTTGGTCAATCAGAGGAGCTTGAGCCCCAGGACATTTCATGCCTGCATCACCAACAGATCTGCAACAGCTAAATACTTTCTGCAACATTTTGATGGGTTCTCTCTGCTGTTCTGTGCTGTCTCTCAATAACTGGATAGACTGGTGATATAGTCTGAGCAGCCAGTCCCACTGAGCTTCCCATCCTGTGCTTATATTCCTTAGTTCAGGTCTCATAAAAAGCCCAATAGCTGGTCTTGGGATGATAAACAAGCATTTCAGAATTTACTCTTGCTTCCATGCAGTGCTATTTATCACATCCAATATATATTTTATAGCACTCCCCTTTGCCTTAACCTTATCATTGCACAAAGCACAGTGTATGTGTCTGTGCATCTGTGTCTGTGTGGGGGCACTGGGGGATGAAGGATCATCATCTGTCTCTGATTATGGACATTTATAAGATTTTAAAGTTCAGGGTGTTGTGCTGCACCTGTATCTCTGAGGAAAGTTCAATTTTTTTCTTAGGAAGATGACAAAGCTCCAGCTCAGTGCCTTGGGAGGCCTTAGCCCTCTTGTGCTCAATAAAGCTGGCAGAAAGAAAAAGGAATACACTAGCACAACAAATAAGGCACTAGTTGGCACTTCAAGTGGCTCCTAATGTCCCCCCACAAAAGTGCATTGTGCTGTCATCACCACAAGCCAGGCACCAGATGCTTTTACTTTTAATTGCACCAAAGAGGTCCCCAGTCTCATTGGTCTCATACCTAAAGACAAAATTGGTCCCAGCCCTTCCCCAGGCAAGTGCTGCTCTGAGATGTCCTTTTCCTGGGCACCGAAAGATGTTTCCAGTTCATAAACTCATGGCGTGCGCTCAAATGTCTCCCAGAAACTCTTTCAGCCACAAATACTGTTTCGCTCTTCAAATGCTGCATTGGCAACAAAATCAAAGCTTCACCACTGCTCGTCCACTGCAGTTTGGAAACACATTTTTTGGCTAAGATTTCTCCCATCAACCTAATTCCCATTGGCCATCAACTGCAACGATCTGCTTGGATGAAGACAGTAGTTTGAAAGCTTTGCCTACAGAGAAGTAAACCCTTGATTCTGGTGCTCTAGTGAGCTTTTCCTCAGAGGTGAATTTCTCCACGTGAATCCCTTATGAATCCTTTATAAAGACCTGTTCTTGCTCTTGGCTTGCAATTGAGCTGTCTAGAAGAGAGCATTTAAATGCAAGAAAGCAAAACAATAGTATTGACTGTCCTTTGTCCAGGTTTATTTAATTCTGTGAAGCAAACACTTTGTGTGAAATGCACTCCTGGTAATAAAATCAGATTGCACATTTGCTTATAGAGGGTCACCAGGGAGAGCAAATGCGCCTGTACTCAGCAATAAATGTTTGACTCCATGTTGCACAGCAATTATTCAAAATGAGAGGAACTATTGGATCCAACACTGCTGCCCTTTAGGACTCAGCCTGTCAAGTCACATTGTTCTGTGCTTTTTATGCAAGTGGATTTCATCTCCACACTCTTATTGCTGGATGATGTTCAAGTCTTCAAGTCCAAGTTGCACACAGCTTGAAAAACAACATTTGACTACCAGACTGCCTTTACTACTTTTATTATTTATCAATATATTATAGAATATTAAAGGAGTAAAATTTAAAAACATAGGTGGTTTATTCTAAGAACACAGAAAGACACACAAAATTGCTTTTCCAACGTTAAAGATGCTGTAGCTTTAGTCATCATGGGGAAGTTTTGTATTTCTTTTCTCTGTTTTTTCCTACATACTTTGGAAATTAATTAGGAATCTGGTGGTTTTCTGTCTTCTGAAATTAAACTAGGAGTCATTAATATATTTTACACATACATGTCTCAATAGATATTTTCTTGACATTTATTACCTATCTAGCCTTGCACCTGAAAGACTTTTATATACTGCTCAGCAAAGAGAAATTTAACAAAAATTACACAGAGCTTAAGTGCATGTAGAGATGTGTGCCACTTCCCTTTAAAGTAAGATTTAATCAAGGCAGTGCCACCTCAACCCTGACCAGATGATGATCATCAGTCAACACAGCTCTGAGTAATATCTTGGAAAGTCTGAGCTTACAGACAATTACAGACCACTTAATCACAAAATTTAATCAAGATAATAATTAGGAGCTGCATCCTGTTTAATGCACAAGGATGTGAGTCTTCCAGCTCCTGCTGCCAGATCGGAACTGAACACAGGAGGGAAAGAATCAAAGAGACTATATCCTTGACAACAGAAGGAAAACTAAATTCAAACAGTTTCCCAAATCCTTAAGAACAATTCCAGTGCTTTGTGCCAGTTGAAAACACAACCCTACAGGATAATTTCAAAGATCTTTATCTTCAGAAGAACAACTTATTTTTTATTTGGCCAGACTTGAGAGATACAGCTCAGGGTCCTGGCACAGAAGGTGCTCTACTGATGTTAAGTAAGCAGTTACTGATATTAAGTTTTGCTCAGATAAACCTTGCCCTGCAAAATGGACAAGGGTAGAAATGAAATCTCTATTAAGTAACCTTTTCAAGGTCAAAATAAAGAGTATAAATCTGTCAGTCATCTTAGCCACTGCACTACACTGCTTCTGTTGGGTCAGCTTTGTAGGTCTAAGCAAAGAGTTACAATACTCTGTAGTTAATAATTTTTTTAAGTACTTCATATTTACTGTAAGCTAAGCAAAGTCACTTTCTGGGACAGATATGAGCAGGATTTTTCCATATATTTCTCGGACTTCAAAGTGCCACATGAGTCTCCTTGTTAGAGCCACGTGATATCCACACATTACTGAGCTGGATAAATTGTGGCAGTAACAATGCATCTGTAAACATTAAAAAACCAAGTAATATAAAGGCTGGGAAGAAAGATTAGCAGGGTGTAGAAACTGGACTCCATGACTCAGTAGGTCACTTCCATTTCTAAATTCTACAAAACCTCTGAGTTAATTTTTTTTTTCTTTAAACCAGTGCTATGTTGAGAAGGTCACAAGAAACTGGATTGTCACAAGTGACTATACATGCTTTTTGCAGAGAATGCACCCAGGACAGGGTGCTAAATACTGCCTTGACTTCAGGACAAGTATTGCCATGTTTTAAATGGCTTTTGGACAGCTTTATTTATATTAAAGATTATGTTAGTCACAGTGGTTGGAAGTCAGGTGCCAAATCACTCGAAACAACATCCCAATGTTAGCTACATGCTGTCTTTTCTTCTTTCTATGCTTGGTTTGCTGTGAAAGGAAGAGAGACAGAAAAAGCCACAAAAAGTGCAGACCTTCATCTGACCAGTCTCCCTCTCTCCCAGTGGGATGCTGGAACCAGTTTGCAGCAGCTGGGGATACTGGCTAGTATTTTTAAAGTAGATAGCTTCTCACAGGGGACAGGAGAAAACTAACCCTGCAGACTGACAGGGAAGTAAAATCCATTCTTTACACACGAGACTTGAAAAAGAAAATAAACCAAGAAATAGTAGTGCTGAATGATGGTAAAATTTTAATCTTCAGAGCTGCTGTTAGCTGAGATGAATCCCCATTGTAAATTCAGTGTCTTGAGCTACAAATACTTTTCAAGAGTGTTATTATCAGCCACTGTGAGCCTGCAAACAAGAATTCCCACTATATTTTAATGGCTGCTGGCCATACGCATCAAAAGGGATCTCTAATAGACATACAGTTATCGTTGTTCAAATTTTAATGAATATATGGCATTCCTATTCATTATTTAAGTGACATTCAATGCAGTTTCAGTCAAAGCTGCCTCTTCATAAATGCTATTAGCTACAAATGTGCCTTTAATAAAATATTATGCTGTGCAAAAATAAAGCGTTGTACTGATAATCAAAGCAAAATGAATGGAAGGAAAGAAAATCCGCAGCAATAGAGTCTGCACTCCTTATTCACTCAAAAACCTCCTTGATTTTAATGAGTGATTTACCAGAGTCCAGCACAGGGACATGGGGCCAGGACAACTAGACATGCACAAAGACACAAGAAACACCTTCTCCCAACTCTTGTGGCTCTCACATAGGCTGCTGCCCAAGTACTTGGGTCAGAACATGTCTGTCTGTGGTCAGTTTGGCCACAACACAATAATACTGTCTGCAAATCCAATATATATGTCCCTCTGGACAGCTTTTTATTCATTATCCAACAGTTTAGACTGCACACTTTGGAAAACACTGAGTGAATAAGTGTTTGGGTGGTTGAATGTGGTTCTGTACAATTGCACAGTTAAGGCTCTGCTTTTCTCATGGGTGCTTGCATTTTTTGATAAACTTGTGTGCTGAAGTATCTCAAGTTAGGTACTCAGAACTGAAACATCTTAAATCTAATCAGGTTAGGAATGCTGGTCCCAGCCTGCTTTCCAAGCCAGGAAGGAGTTATTTATTGTCTCTAAATTAATCCCAGCTCAGCAAGACACTTAGACTCACATCTAACTTTATAAAGACAGAGTGGGTTTCCCACTTACTTAATAATGCAGATGTAAAAGATCTGCTGAATCAGGTCTATAAAATTCAACAGCAGCCAGTGACAAATGCTGTGATATCCCAGAGCAATCTCTGCTATGGACCGAGGTTGGAGAGCACTGCTGGGATGTGGAGAATGGTGTTGCTGCTGGTGCTGGGGGATTGCTTCCTGCATCCTGCTCTATTCCCTAGACCAAGAGCCTCACACACTATGTTCCTCACTCTGTCTGGGATTAAAATGTGTCTCTTTATAGAAGACATCTATTATGCAAGACTTATCTTGGGTTTCCCTGCCTTGCTCTTCTAGCCACGCATTTAAGATGAAAATGCTGTTAGTGCCTAAACTGGGTGTCTGAAACAGAAGCAGGGGTGATGTATTTACCAAAGCAGAAGGCTTTTCTTCTGCAGCAATTTTGTATTAAACTGGTTTTATTTCAACCAGGATAAAAACTAACACTTCACTGGAGCTGGTAATTTGCCCCTGCACAGTATATATGCAGCAAAGATGCAAAATGTTCCTATTAAACCTGGTCAGCTCTGATAGACTTTGCTTCAGGAAATATCAGAGAGGCAACAAGAAGAGAGTAAAAGGATTCCTGACTGCAAAATTCCACATTTAACTCCTTCTGGCTAGCAGCCTTCTTCCCACAGTGGCACCTAAAATCTGCAGGGACTATGTCTTAAGAGAAAAAATTATTATTATGATTGATGACAATGCAGAATAGTAGTAATAGTAGTAGCAAGGTTCAAAGAAGAATAGTAGTAGTAGTAGTAGTAGTAGTAGTAGTAGCAGTAGTAGTAGTAGTAGTAGTAATGTTCCCAGAGGTACCTGGGGTAATGTCCCAGTATGTTACATCTTGGCAGGAGCATTTGCCATTTATCTCATGGCTGTGCACAACAGGCACCCAAATATTGAACATTCGTCTGCCAGTACTTCCCTGGGGTCTCATCATTATATATTTTGTGCCCAACACACAAGGACAAGATGTGCTTTTGCAGAAAAGTAAACTCACAAGCATGAGTTCTTTTAAGAAGGAGACAGAGATGTCCTCACTCCCCACTCTGCTCAGGATCTCACCTGCAGGATTCATAATCCATGCTCTGAAAGAAAATAGTGAGTAACGCTTATTGAGTAATTTATTTGGGGGGGAGGAGGAAGAGCTTGGGTGGTATTTTTAGTTGAAGGCTCAAGGTGAAGGATCTGGAGCACCTTACAGCCTTCAAAAAGTCATGACTGCATGCACATAGAGGTCCTGTGGCAGATCTGGCCCTGGCTGATGTACAATACATAAATGATGCAGTGGCTGAAGGAAAAAACAAAACAACCCTTGTCACAGATGAAAGTGGAAGGTTTTAAGGTTGCTTAAAGAATCATGGAGAAAGATATCAGAAAAAGGTGAATTTAATATGGATTTATAAAAGCACAACAACAGAATTCAATGGCAAGGTTCACTCTGTTATTTAATACAGTAGAGGATATATAGGGGTTGGAATTGGATTGGAATGACTTACACAGGGATCAGGGGAAATGGTTTGTACAGAGAGAGGGGAGACTGAGTAAGGAACAGGTTGGAGTGATCTGCACAGGAATCAGGGAAAAGAACGAGGAAGGTCCACCCTTCTCAGAAAGAAGCCTAAATGTGGCTGAATTCACTCCTAGTCCCAGACTTGGTCAACAATTTATTAAAAAGGGGTTTAAGCATAGCGATTTCAGTGTAGTACTTTAGCACATAATTATGGGTCTGGAGTGATTTGAAATAGCCCTAAATTAAAGGATGATCGACACTATTAAAACAAATCTCAAAATTAGATAATATGATTATTTTCTAGCAGCTTAATTACCTTATTCTAATCAACACAGAGGCTCAATAAAAGGTCTAACAAAGTTTCTGAACAAAACTCAGTGCGCATGCACGCACACACATACACACAGATACAGAGGTTAACCCAGAGATGGTCAATTTTGGTACCTAATTTCACAAAAGAAGTTACAATATAACCCCATTTAATTCATGGAATAAAATTATAATGACTTCAACATAATTTGCTTTGTCCCCTGTATTTAAGAACTGGCTGGTTACTTACTGTGCTCAGTCAAATAAAACCAACTTCCTTCATGAGCTACATGAGATACAGGGTCACTTGATGCAGACCCAGAGAGCTCTAAGGACCTCTGTCTTAGGACCAATATTCATGTCTCAGAACACGGTTTTTGTTTCGAAAGTCAAGCCCAGGGGCCCCAATCAGTCTTAACTGATTGACTTTGGTCAGTATTTTCCATGGTGACAATGATTCAAATTAGGTCTTCTCTGGCAACTTTTGGTGGGTCCATGATCCAAGCAGGAGGGATCCCAGGTGTGTTTTGCAAGCAACAGAGCTCCAGGTGCAGTTAGGGAGTGTCCAATCACCCCTAAATCACTGTGCCTGTACTAGGACTAGAATGTATCCAACCTTTTTTAACTCTCTGCTCCAGCAAGCAAGGCCAGAAAGTACTGGATCGTCTCAGCTCACTGCATCTATAGTAAAATGAATAATGTTGGGCCCACCTCCTCTGTAACTAAAGCAAGAGCAGTGGTAGCTGGTGTCCACTTTGCAACGTGGCCCAGTGAGAGGGGGGCATCTGCACAACTACAACCCCCTAAAATGAGCCTACTGTTAAATTGGTTGGAGGAGATGGATCATGAGAATCAAGATGGAGCCATGGACAGATGCTCCAGGGCAGAGTGCAGTTTTATCAGAGCAAATCTAGATCAATTTAGCCATTTTTGGTGCATACTCACCCCAGAAAACACACCAGTTTCTCCATGCATTGATAATGATTTTTTTTCCTATACTTCAGGCTAGCCCTTCACGGATACCTATCATTTGATCCTGAAGACTTGACTTCATATAGAAATTACAGAAGGAGATGATTATCCTCCAGCCTGAGTGGGATCTGTCATTGTTGTCATTTTAAAAAGTTACTGCAAGCAGGCATCTCATCCAGGCTGCAAGAAACAGTGTCTCAATCTTGAAACACTTTCTGTTTTGCAGGATTATTTCGATGGAGGCAGAGGTAAGAAGCATCATCTCCACTGTTGCTCTTTGGATAAAGTTAAAATTCTCTCCAAATCATACATTTACAAGCAAGATCATTTCTCAGTGCCTTTGCTAGATTTAAAAATTAAAATTAAAGCATTATTTGGGGGTAAGGGTCAGGCATATATCCAGCCAACTAGCTGGCAATAACTCACCCTGGAACAAAGAGATTCCAAAATAAATTTTTTTAATGAGAATGATGGCAAAAAGCCAAGGAGAAGTTGCATAGGATACCTCATTAAAGAAACTGATAAGCCTAAGTCAGGTCAATCTGTTTAAGTAACTCGATGGCTTCAGCCAGATAGGAATAGATCTGTTTAATTTACCTTCAGACAAGCAGCAGCACAGTGGGAACAGAGGACGAGACCTCGTAGGGAGCCATAAGCTTTCCATAAAAGTTGGTAATCATGTGGGAAGTAAATCTGTGGTTTACTCACTTGGAAGAGAGACATCTCACACAAAGTGAGCTGAAACAGCTGCAGGCAGCAAGAGCAGCTGCACCAGAGGAGCAGATCTGCATTTGGCAGCGTGTCCTAATGCTGTGGGATCTTCCCTGCACAGGCACAGCCCATATGGGGAAGGCAGGGCCCACCAAAAGAGCCGATCTGGCAAATTAAATTTCAGGACTAAGCCAGAACCCGATTTCTTTTTACACCTTAGCAGCACTAGGAGAGCTTCAGCAGGAGCAAGCCAGCTGATTTCCCGCGGGAACAAAAAGCTCAGAACACGGTTTTTGTTTCGAAAGTCAAGCCCAGGGGCCCCAAGTGGGGAAAATAAATTCTCTGGGAATGGAACATCACTGCTTGGCCTCCGTCAGGATGTCGGCTCTGCTTACGGCCACACGTGCTGACAGCAGGGTCATCGCTTGCTTCAGGATTTCCCTAACCCTGAGCCCAGCACAGCCCCCAGTGTGCTCTGCAGCCAGGCTGGAAACTGCCAGCAGCCACACAACATCTTGCTAATGATTGCTGCTCACAGAGCACCACATCAGCAGTAATTAGAAAACCACTGCTAAGCTGAGAGACCTCGTTTGCAGGTATCCGAGTGACCCCGCTGATAGGACTTTAGGGCTTATTTCATCGTTGAGGAGAAAAAGAATGTCTTTGAGTAATTGCATGGCTTGGTAATAGGTAAATAAGGACTTTGCTTCAAAAAAAATTAATACAAAGCCAATGCTGGTTTTATTGGGCAGATCTCAGCAGTATCCCAATAGGAGGTTTTGTCATGCTTGGGCTTAATCTACCTTTTAGAGAAGATGCATAATGAATTATCATAATGATTAAGAGCCAGACACAGTCTAAATGGAGTCCCTGTCACCCAGGCTTCAAGCAGACATTAAGCTTTCTAATGTATGAGCATACACAGTAACAAGTAAGTATGTCTCTCACAGGCTTTTGTTCCTTGCAAGTGTATTTTGAGAGGTTTGGTGAATGTCAGCAGCCCCAGCCATTTATTATCTTCTGTCAGGCCTCAGGAATCAGGAAGTTTTGAATTCTTTGAACAGACCTTCTGGTCTCAGCATTGGCAATCACACCTCGAAGCTTTTACTGCTGATTGGAAAATTAAAAAACAACTTAGCATATGAAGGAAAAGATTCCCATATTCCTTCCCAAGCCAAAAAGAGGGCATTTTGTTGCAACACCATTAAGATAACCATGATAACATCATTAATCTTATCAACACAGCAACAACCTACAAGAGTAAAACCTACAGCTCCAATGTCAAAGTGAAACCAATTCCTCTGGAACCAAGGAGATTATTTGACCCTGGGAAAAGGTGGTAGATTGCAATTGAAGGCTCCCCTGATTTTCCTAAAGGGGTTGTGTTAGGCACATACTTCAGCAGCAATGTGGGGATCCCAGACGTCCTGGCCACTCCTTGCTGCACCAACATCATCTGCCCTACTCCTGATATCCAATCATAAAACTACAGAATGGTTTTGAGTTGGAAGGGACCTTAAAGATCATCTAGTCCCATAACCCTTGCCATGGGTAAGGACACTTCCCACTAGAACAAGTTGCTCCAAACCCCATCCATCCTGGTCTTGAACACAGACCCTCCCATACACACCACACACACAAATGGCGTCCCTTTTGGGACAAAAAGAAGGAAACCCAGGAGCTACATTGGCTGGAGCAACGAGGAGATTTTAGCCAGGATTTTGGCTAGATGATTAGTATAGAACATTAAGCTGTTCTCCTCTGGCTGGATTTATTGTTGACTCAACAAAAGAAAGCACAGAGCGTGGAGCACCTGCCAAGCCTGTGCAGAGAAGTTGAGCCAGACACAAAAAAAAATCCCGAACAAACAAAAAAACCCCACAAAACCCAAAAACAGTGTAAAGACAGAAGAAAGCCACAGACACTTGTTTTCTCTTACACCTGCAAAACCAAAGCTAACTTCCCTTTTCTCCCAACGGAAAACTTGCAAATGCAGAACCCTGGGACAAAGCCACCCCACACAGTGTGAATACTTGAAGCGGATGCTTAAAAATCCCATCTCAATCCCAAAAGTCACTTCCTGAAGCTGAGCATATTTTGATTCACCTTCTCCTAGCAACTTGCAGTTCCTCTTCTGGGTGACAGGAATGATATATAGCAATGAGAAGAGGTAAAAGCAAACCTGGTACATGCCCACTTCCCCAAGGCAGGCAGCTCCAAGCAGGTGGGCAGAAGAGGAATCACTCGCATCTCAAGAGCGGTGAGAGATGAGTGATCTGGATGTGCAGAGAGCTTGGGTTAGTCAAATGACTTTTTCAGGGCTTTGTGCCAAAGCAAAGCAGAATGAAACAGAGATAATCCGCTGAAAGAATGCCATGTGCAGCAAGGGAACAGCCAGATGCTTCCTGTGCATGAGATTTCTGGGTAGCATGGGGTATATAGTGGGACACAGGTTCAGCACAGACAGCAGCAGCAGGTCAAGGGGGAAAATAGGTGAAAAACAACTAATTGGAATATGTCAATGCAAAAGCAGAACTACCAGACAAGTGTTTTGTGCTGGGAAGGTGTCACAGCCTGAGGTCTGGTATTAAGAAGCATCAGCCAGAGCACCAGAGCCATCCCACAGCAAGGCTGCAAATAGGTGGACAGTTGGGCAAGGAAGAGACTCTGTGAAAATAGGTTCTCAGGAAAGGTTCAGAAGCAACAGGGAAGACATCACTGTGAAGCAGACTTAGCACTGCAATGCCACTGAATTTGATTAAAAGCTATCAAAATTTAAAATTAAAAAAAAAAAACAAAACCAAAAAAGTCAGCCTACTAAACTGTAATAAAATGGCACATAATAGAAATTTCTTTCTTTGTTATTTTTCTGGATGGATCTGTTGTTTTTCTGGATGGGAGACAGAAATGCCCACAACATAGTTGCTTTTTAAAAAACATTGTTCCTTAAATTTTAAAATTAATTAATTAAGAAGACAGTGCTTTCAGCACTATTCAGGCTTCCTGCCATCACTTTCCAGTTACATTGTGTGCTCTTTAGCAACACCTTTCCTTGCCTCCAAGCGTTTCAATGTCTCAGAGGATTTTAGATCACATCATATCTACAGCTGTAGCTGTCCAGCTAGTCACAAATACTCAAAATATTATGAGCTGAACACACAGAAACACAGAGTGGAGTGCCAGGTGGCAGAGGTGTGAGGCAGAATTAGAATACAAAATCTCCTTAACAAGAATCGTGCTTGCACATCCCACAGCTGCATTTTCAAGACAGTGCTCCTTTTACTTCTCTAAAGAGTGGCCAATATTTTTAATTTATTATTTTACATATTCAGTTATTAACAGAGAGCAGAAATGATGTTTCTCTACACTTCTGCATCCCCCATCCCTTTGTAAGCAAAGCCAATAAAGGCACTTTTTTTTGCCATGACAGCGAGCAGGTGTTAGATCAATGGGGCTATCCAATTAAAGACAAATGTGTTATAATATCAAGGGTGAATATAATAATATCTGCATACACAGCAGAGCTATCCTGCTGAAAAAAATGCTCATGAATGCTCTGCTGCAAAACGTCAGACAAAAGCATCTGAACAGCTTGAACAATAGGAAACTGCCACAGAAATTACATTTGTGGAGAAGAAATTCTCTCCCCGTGTTATCAGCAGCATTTAGTGCTTCAGCAGAAGAACATCAGAAAGTTGTGCAAGGTTAAGATAATGAAAGTCACCTCCTCCTCAACCTTTCGGAGACAATACAGCCCAAAGCATGTGATTCAAAACCTGGCATATCAGAAACCCTACTTTTCTGGCTTACTTAAAACTACAGAGCAGTGACAAGTTTCAGGGTCAACTAGACTTTGACAAAGCAGCAACACTTCACTGGAACTGAAATGCTGCTGTTCTTTCATTTCAGAAAAAAAATGCTAATGCTTGCCCAGTGGCAGAGGGCTCACAGCATCCTTTCAAGCAGGAGAGAAGGCTAAGTATTAAGTGCTTGAGGAATTTGTTTTACTGTGTGGAAAACAAACGTCTAGCAAAAGGCTTCCCTTATTGCACGTGCAGGCACCTGGGATCTGGTCATTCTTGACTTCTCATCTATGAGAACGTAGAAGGGGGGTCATGCATTGGGAAGACACTGGCTGGGATAGTTTTCAGGTAAGTCATGCATCTTAGTGTGACTATCTGGGTTCTGATTCTTTGTTTATGTGAAGTAAACTTTTATGAAAAAGAGTTTGGATGCTGGGGTCTGCAGGGCAGCTCTGAGCCAATCAGGCCAGTAATATTCTTTTTCTCCCCAGAGAAGGAGAAGCAGATACTGTGAATTAGGACCATAAAGAAGACTTCTCCATCTAGGCTATTTTCCTAGCTGTTTGTTTTCTCCTTTGGGGGGTTTCCCTTGCCCCTATTTTTCCTCACCAAAAGCCCAGGACATTCAGGAGGAAAAGCCCCAGATATAAAAAACAAAAACATCCCTGGGAACAAAATGTACTTGAGGTGCAATGGATGCAAACTCTTGAGAACTCCAAACAACCTTCCCTGGCACAGGTACTACTGCCACATCTCCATCCCTTTTCCCAGTGCTGTGACCAAGAGGAGAAAGAAATAGCACTGCCCTGTTTTCAAAAGGCAAGTGATGTGGTAGTGGTTCCCTCCACTCTCCATCGCTGCATATCAAGTGAAGTATGAGTTATATCTCTGAGCAGATATAAGAGTAATTGCAGCCCATACAGCACCTTAGATTACAGACTTGCCTGAGCAATAGTAATCCCTCAGCCCACCAAGGTTTTTTGCTTGAAAAGTTGACACCTTTGCAGCTAGTTTGGGCCTGGCAGCTCTCCAAAGTGCAATCCCACGGGGCACTACTGTGCACCTGGACAGATCCATTCTTGTACTCACGCACTCTTCACTGCTTAAGGGTCACCAGGAATGGATTTAATTTCTGCATTACTGCTCAGGCAGCCAGCAGCACGCTGGACGTGCTCTCCAATGATGTTCCACCTCTTTGCCAAACAGGGTCACCAAACCTTGCTGAGGGACACCTACTCTCATCACACTGCCAGCCACACGCTGTCACTTGGAACTCTGTCGACTACATAGCAAGAGCTATTAAATGTAGAATGGTTTGGGTTGGAAGGGACCTTAAAAGATCATCCAGTTTCAACCCCCCTGCCATGGGCAGGAACACCTCCCACTAAACCAGGTTGCTCAAAGCCCCTTCCAACCTAGCCTCGAGCACCTCAAGGGATGGGGTATCCACAGCTTCTGGGCAACCTGTACAAGTGTCTCATCACCCTCACAGTAAATCACAGAATCAGATTTTTCAGGGTTGGAAGGGACCTTAAAGACCATCTAGTTCCAGCCTCTCTGACATGGGCAGGGACACCTCCCACTAGGTCAGGTTGTTCAGAGCCCCGTGCAGCCTGGGCTTAAAAGCTTCCAGGGATGAGAATTCCACCACCCCTCTGGGCAAATTGTTAAAAAAATTATAAGCCACATTCATTCTTCTCATTGAGTATATTAAGAGCTACATGGCTGTAGCTTACAAAACCATAACCATTCAATTAAGACTCATACATTGACAGCTCAGGTAATACAAAATACCAGTCCAGCAAAAGGAAGCACACTTATTTTCTAAATAGGTATATTTAGGATCAAGTAAGCATTAAATTCTCCTATCCTCATCCGAAACAGTGGAGTCTCAAGGATTATTACTGTGGCACATTTTAACATCTCATCAGTCATGTTGGTACAACAAGGATTATGACAAACCCTTAGTGAGAAAAAAAGAGCCCATAGTGTTATTTGTGCTACTGGAGTCTCCTTATACTGCAACTTCAAAGGTTCCTCATATGTCTTCATTATTTTAAAATTCTGGCATCAGTGACTTCCCCATGGAACAGGCCATCTACATTTCAACTCAGTAGTAGATGCCTAAGGATTGTCTGTCAATACTTCAGTACACCATGTGTACCCATCCAGCTCTGTCACAAAAATTTTTTAGTGTGATAACACATTTGAAAAAGGGATAGAACAGAAATGTTAATTAAAACCAGGCAAGCTCTGAATGAGGTGTAAAGTAGCAGTTATAGTATGTAGCTGGTAAACCACAACAAAGTGGAGTTCACAGCTCTTCTACAGCAGAGATAGAAATTAAATCCTGCCTTCAGTCTTGTGTCCTATCCAAACCATATCCCTTTTTGCTCACTTTAAAAGTAAGCAGAGTCTCTACTAAATCCCTAACAAACTGGACCCCTGCAAAGGCTGTAATCAGATCATATCACAGACTTTTGTTGGAACAAAGATAGAGTCAATGTTATCTTGTTTCCCTGAAATTGTAGGTCATCAGTGCTCAGATGTGATTATACAGTAGTTAAGAATAAGCTCAGATCAATAGTGTCACTGAAACCTATCTCTTCCAAGCAGTAGCTGTAGGAGCACTACAGGCAGAAACCAAGTGTTACCAGATGTTGTTGGGTAGCACAGCTGGGAGGCGTGTGATTCAGGTTTGTATCAGCAGAATGTGTTACTTAATCTGGCTATTTCATAAATAAGAGACTTCAATCAGCCAGAAGCGTTTTTGCTTGATCAAGGGTAGGTCAACAGATAATTGTGTAGCCATATATCTCCTCACCTGCTCCAAAAGGCACCTTGGTACTGTGCTCAGCTTGCCCATACACTCCACATAAACCTGCCTCTTTTTCTTTCCTGTACATGAGAAGGCAAGAGGAGTGCTCCCATATTTCTTATTGGACTTTGGGACCTCACATCATGGACCTTGCTAGTTTTTATTATTCCCACATACATGGCATAGCTCCCCTTCCTATTGTTATCCACTCACACATTGTCACCACAGGGGAAAAAGGATTGAGAAGGTAATGACACAAAATACAAGGGTTTAACCTGAACTTTATTCCTCCTTGGCTGTCTGAGACTACTTGAAGCATGAATCCAGTTTTGCTTTTTCAAAAAGGAATTGACCAAGTGACTCAACTCTTGCTGGGAGAGAAAGAGAGAGAGAAAGAGAGAGACTGCTTCATCCCCAGCCAGCGTTCAGAGCACACCACTTATCCATGCTCACAGCAAGAACCTGAGTCCTGCAATCTATTCCTGGTCTGCTGAGGGTTGCATGGCTTTGGAGAAATTGCAAGAAAAACTGGAAAGCCTGACAGTTTTAAACTGATGCTCCCCTTCCCAGACTCTTCCCGTACAGACTTGTTTAAGTTCAAGTACTGGAGCTGAGATTTTAAACTCGTGCTTACATTTTAAGTTTCATTGACACAATCATTAGCAGCATTAATTTGAGGGAGAATATGCTATGGAATTCAGTCATCTGGTACCATGAGAAAGTGCTGCCATGGGTGTTTGATGTTCTAAGAGGGACTGGAACTCCAAACACGGAGATACCAGAGCTTTTCAAGTCCTGCTCATTATTTGCTTTGCAATGACACAGGAAACAGTAAAGGCTTTAATCTGTGAAGAGTAGTTGCTTCAGGGATCTGTGAACAATCTACAGGAAAAAGCAGTTCCTCTTTTTTTTTTGCTTTTTTTCCTCCACCAAATGCTTAATTAAAGTACTGCTCAGTTTGAGGACAAAACAAAACAAAACAGAAAAAAACAACAGCCAAACAAAAAACCCACAAATAAATGATACATTTTTATGCAAAGTCAAAAAACTCTTGCACTTCTTTGCTCTTGTTGTGTCACAAACAGCTTGTTTGAGTTGCAGGTGATTTGACTTCGCATAAGAATGTTTCACATAAGAGGAAAAAACAGATTCTTAAACACAAGGGAAAAATTAAGAGGGAAAATGAAAGATAAGATGGCCAGATGAACAGTTAGAGGCTCCGACACCTTGATCTCAGCACATCAAATAGAATACATCTACTTACATGCAGACTTTGCCCTTCTATAAGTACACTCCCTGCTTGGTGAACAGATATTCAGCTTCAGATCAAAGCATTCTCAAGGATTTTTATCTTCTAGCCACTTTCAGTCACTTCCTTCAGTCACCCTCCCTCCTTCCTACACCCATTGATGCAGTGGATACAGGGCAGCTCTTCAGATTTGGGTTTTAACATTCTACATCACCATGATTGATTTGACTTCAGCAAAAAGACTGTGTAATGATCATTTCAGAAAGAGGGACGATTAATTTTGGTGTGATATTGCAAATCAATCTTCATGGAAGGGTAATTAATTCCAGTGGCTACAAGACTGGCACCACATAGAGTATTGCTGCAGGTCCCAAGGAACAGGAACCCCCCAGAAATGCAAGCTATGGGCTTTCTAACTAAAGCAAATTTCTGATGGGACTCTTCTGCCCCGTAACCCCCACTAGTGAGACAGTATTGCTTCAATTGATGCCCAGAGAAGTGGTAGATGCCCCATCCCTGGAAACATTCAAGATCAGGTTGGACAGGGCCCTGATGTGGCTGAAGATGTCCCTGCTCATTTCATGGGGGTTCGACTAGATGATCTTTAAAGGTGTCTTTCAACCTGAGCCATTTTATGATTCTTCTTTGAGGCCAACCTACCCCTTGGATCAGAGGGAGAGAACTATGCTAAGAGCAACACATACAGGAAATACCTGAGACAGCCACACTGCCCATTCAGGCAAAATGGGTGAAATTCTGGTCATAGAAAATTTGGTATAAGCTGCAGAGAGGAAGGAATTCAAGAGTCTGATTTGTGGTGGCTGGTTACATTAAGGATACTGGAAAATTCATCGATGATCCTGGTTTAATAATTAACATCAAACTAAAACTTTGGGCAAAATTACATTCCCATTTTAGTTCATCTAGATCTGTGAAAATTAATTGAACTACTCAAGATCTTAATCAGTGTAATAAAGCTGGCCATTTTGGCCACGGGTACACATTACAGAAGCTAAACCACAGGTTAGCTCCAGATGGCTTTGTCTGTGCAATTCAGAATACAGGCACTTCATAAACTAATCACCTACTAATCATATCCCTTCAATTAAAAATTATACAGTCTTTCCAAGTGCTTGGACCCATTTTAGAAATAGCAGACAATTATGAAGTTCTTGGACAACAACATGCAGCTTTTTCTATGTCACAGGAATGTCAGGTACAAAACATTAACAGGTTTGGTAAGTCAGGATAGTTTACATCTGACACATGGTGTATTTGGAAGTTTCTCTACCTCTAAATCTGTTGTGGCAATAGCCTTAGTGGGACCAGCTGAAAACAGAGATTATGAGGAAAAAAAAAAGGCTCTTACCCTACAGTGGGGATACAGATGGAGAGAATTTTTAGAGCAATTTGATTCAATCAAATGGCAAAAGCTCCAAAGGTAGCTCCAGCATCATTCCTTTTTGATGGAGCAGACCCAGGAAGATGCACACTTTTCCACAGAGGAGAGGACACAGGAGGACAGAGCTTTGCTGAGCAATGTTAACTAGGAGGTTTCATTCCCCCAGCTAAACCACATATTTGCTTATGTTGTTGTGCCACTACAATAGAAAAAGAGGTGCATGGATGTGAGAGGAAGGTGATGATGATGATGTGCATTTTGTGGAAAACAAAAATACAGAGAGCTCACTATACAGCTTTCTGGGCTCCTTATACAAACTATAGGCACAAAACTGTATGGGGGTTTTATTCTAAATGCAAACTCCTTAGAGCATCACTCACCAGCTATTACAGTTTGAATCAAGGAAGTCTTCTCCAGGAATACAGCCTCTACTGATAGACAGGCAGGGCTTACATTAGTCATGGCTAACGACTTGACGCAACTAGCAATAAAGCTAAATTATGCCTTTGATGAAGTAGAAGACTTCCTTACTCGTTGTAATGAAAATTAAGGGGATTCTCCAGTCAAATGGCTGTGCATAACAGATTTGGTTCAATATATTTAACATCACAGCCATTTTTTCAGCCAGGAAAAGATAGCTCAGCTCCACAGCCAGAGCAGCTGTTTGTATGGCTTAACTGAACCAGTGTGAGCAAAATCTTCCTGTACTGAACCTTTTTGACAAGTATGCCAGAATTCAATGTTCTTTCACTATGCTGGGGGAATTACAGGTTGCAGGTATCCTGTGGACCCTAAACACAGGACCCTCTGTAGTCCTCTAAGCAACCTAATACATGTCTTGTCATTTCCCTTTGAGAGTACACCCTGCAAGTCTGCTGAAACAGCCTTTTACCATCTCTTCTCAAAGACAGTCATTAAGACATTTGTTTCAGTCACTCATGTCCCCCATGCTTTTAGTCTTTATAAATATTAACGACCCTGATTGCTACATAGCACTACTGTAGTTTAAAGCATCTCAAATAGTCATGGCAGAGACAGTTATGGGGAAATCAAAGCTTAACAATAGAATTCAGGAATAAAATTTTTGAGGAGAATAAGGAGGGCCATGGTACGAGACCCCCCCTTCTTACTCCCCAGTATTATATGGCTGCATTTAAAAAGTTCAAACACTGTGCAAGTGTGTCACTTCACAAAGATGAAGCTTTGCAGTAATGACCAATGTGACCAGTTCATTTGAGAATATGCACAGGTATATGACAACACACCAGCTTCCTTTAGAGCAGCCCTCTGAAAAGGTGTATTCTGTTTTCCTTTTGTTGCCATAGAGTCAAGTATGATATGAACACAGCCTTAAAAATGAGCAGGTAAATAAATCAAAGCGCAAACAAGACGTATGTCAGTTTGGGGATGTAAACAATTTGGCTACGATGATCTAAAGGCAACCAGTGCTTTCCCACTCTGAAATTGTACGTTTGCCTTTAGTACTTGCCCCACTAAACACTAACTCAACTTGTGCTAATAAGGATCAATTTTCTTCACAGCAGATAAGTATGCCATAGCCTTTATCCCAGAAATCTCAGTATTTTCAGCTAACAGCTAACCCCGTTCTAGATTGTAGACCTTCTCTTACAGATGCCATTCATGACTGGAGACCTGGTGTACTGGCTTATTTTTACTTCACTGCCAGCAACTAGAGTTACTGCAGGTCACTGGAGAGATTTGTCAGGCTGAACAGCGTCCACAGATGCAATAAAGGAGTTATTTAATATCCTCAGATGAAAGGTAATATGCAAAAGAGCACTGAATTTTACCAAAGAGGGTCCTCTGATTACCATCTTTTATTAGTCCAGTAGAGGTAAATGGATCCTAGACTGAGTTTTGGCAATACAGTTTCCTACATAAAGAGTGTTTAGTTTAAAATAAACCCTGCTAAACGAGCTATAGTCCACTTAGCCTGGCAAATTTAAACAACGAACCTGAAGGAAGCTGGGTTTCTTTTCCATATTTGCAGGTCAGCTGCCTTGAGACAGTGTCTGAAGTACCAATATGTTTCCAGGGCCAGATTCTGATTTCATTCAGCATGGTGTTAATCAGGAATAATCCCTTTAGGGATTAGTAGGAGCAAGATCAGATTCAGGCTCTTGGAATTAAGCACAAACCATGTGCTTGCTGAGCTTATTCTAATTCTGATAAATACAAAGCAATTCTCCTTCAGCATGCCCCTCTCCCATTCTGTCTAAAGCACCCTGAGCTGAGGAGCAAAAGTGCTGCTGATAGCAACCAACAGAAGATATTTGCCATTGCAAAATACTTCTGCCAATAAAGTTATAACATTGCCAATAAAGTTATAACATAGGCCTTGCGATTAAAAAGACAAACCAAACAAACAAACCCCTTTCGAATGACATAGTCATAGCAAAGTTGCATTTACAGACCCAGGACCATGGAATGAACTAGAACAACCCTCTTTCACAAAGAAAACAGGACATTAAATTACTCTGATTTACAGCATCTGTCTCTGGTGCTGGGTCTGTATAAAAGGAAAACATAAGCCTTTGCCAGATGCACGAAACATCCTTAGGAAGCATCTCAACAGGAAACCCAGCACTGCTATGAATGCATGCAATGTCATCTGAAGGTTACTTGTGTCCTTCCCCTGCCACCATCTCCTTTGAGGGATCAGGCAGTAAAAAGACCAGCACTCCAGTTAGTACTTAGTACTAACTTCCAGTTAGTACTTCACCTTCAAAACCACGCTACTACTTTGATGAAACTGCATCACTGTGCAACTGTACCAAAAGGAGCTAACTTTTGCCATTCATAGTGTGTGGTACATCCCTGTCAACATACCCCTTTGAGTGTGCACCTAGATTATCCTGGTGAAAGAGACTAACATGGAAGCCTCCATCCTTTTTATATCAAGACATAAATTTTGAAAGTGCTGGGGAACCATGAAGTTACCTGCTGAGGATAGCATGAGCCTGCACAAATGCCAGTCTCTTTTCATGTGGAGCAGTTTAGTCTCTCTGTCATGATGCTTACATTGTTAATGCCTCCAAAAATAGTCTACTGAGCAGACTGAATGACACTTTTGATTCTAGATGCCAGCTATTTCATTTTTTCCTCTATCTCCTGAAAAAAAAAAAAAGAAAGCCACCTCGATTTGAACTCTGAAAACACCCAAGTTACTCTGAAAGTTCTGGATGCATGCCTCTACCATTTCCCATCAGGCTAAAAATCCCTCACCATATATTGTTGACAGGGATCTCTTACCCAGTCGCCTTTAAGAAAAATGTCTAGTAACAACCTCAGCTTTGGACAGGAAGTTGAAATTCAATAGGACCTATAAGTGGACAGTCCAGGGCTGCCACACCTATGAAAGAATTTCCTTTGAGAAGGGGAGGGTAGCTTTGTAAGAAATAAAATCTTGTCTTTACTTACCTTCTGCTGGACTCTGACAGTGACGACTGATGGCTCTAGGGAAAGTACCCTGCTATAAAGTTTAAAGAATCCTGTTGGCTTTGGGTAAGGAAACCACCATCAATAAGCCTGTTCACACAAGCACCACATGTTGTAAAGATTATGAGAAGTCACAAAGTTTGTAAGTCTCATTAAGCAGGTGACAGCTTCAGGAATCGATTCGATCCACATGCTGAGCAACATCCCTGTGCTGACTCAGAGGCAAGCACGCTGCCCACTCAGTCTCCATGAGGTATTTTGGTCTTGCCTTCAACAGTCTCTAGGTAGTAAGCAGATCAAGCCCTAATGAGCTCATTAGATACTACAAGTCTATACTCAAGGTTACTGTGAAAGACCCTATTCTCTCTTGGAAAAACATGAAACCATCACACAAGAATTGTTACTGATGGAAGAGAAGATTAAAAACAAAACAAAAGCGCTTGGTCCAAGATGCAGAAACACCTTAATTTCCTTGACAGTCGATGCTGTTGGTGCCAGCCAAACCAATGCTGCTACGTACTTGCTCAGAAGTAGCAATCAGCTCAGAAGAGAGCATGGCAGCTGGAAGGGGAGAGCTGAAAGATTGATTCTGACAGCTATAAAAGCAAGAGGGTTTTTAATATTCAGAAAAGTGTCAGTGCCCTAATAACAGAATTTCCATCTCTAAGACCTGTCAAATGAAACCTGATCAGATACAAAAGTTTAAAAAAAAAAAAAAAAAAAAAAAAAAAAAAAAAAAAAAAAAGATGCTTTTCAAGAGGTGCAAGTCTCACCTGGTTTTCCCCTCAACTTGACCCACAGGCATGGATGGCATGTGTGCGCCTCTGCCAAGCCTGAAACTCCCATAGAAAGCTACCTCAGGGGCTCCTGTTCCACCTCTGTGGAAAGGACACCCACCAGTATCTCCTGTGTTTGCATATGAGAGCCTGTAAATTTCCAAGCAAGACAGTAAAGGCATAAAATTTTTACTGGAAGACATGAGCCAGCCTCATAATATTATTTTCCAAAATCAAAGACATGCCAAAAGTGTGGTTTAGTGGCTAGGAGAAAAACTTCAGGGGAGAGTTACACCTTGAGGAAATGCCATTTTCCAAAATGAAGCTGTTCTAGGCATTTTTTCATAAAATACAGAGAACCTCTAAGTTTGTGTGTGGTAAGATAAATCAGGGAAATGACATTTTGAGCACAGCTTCTTTAAGAACTCACACACACACAAACACAAAAGAAGAAAAGTTGGATGTGCGAGTCCCTGACAACCCGTCTGAGGAAGATCTAAGGATTGCTTTCAGTGGCACTAACATCTAACTCTTGGTAAGGCTTGTTCCCACAGGACAACTGTCCTTTTTCCAAAACAATAACTTTAAATGGGGCAAACTTCTGAGGATTGTTTGTTAATTAGTGTGATGACAGTGCCCACAGACAGGACGTGGATATTTTAAGCCACAGGGACAAAGGGGCTACTATGCAAACTGGGGTGGGGGAAGCTTTTCCTCAAGAAATAATAGAGGGAGTGACCACACCAAACCCTTCTCGCTTAATCTGGTATAAATTTACCTTTATTTAGTATTCTGCACCCAGAGCATTCACAGGTAAAGGAAAAGTGTGTATCCTCTTTTTAAGCCAGCAGAAACAAAGGACAACAAATGATCCCCTGTCCTCTGCCAGCCGTGGGTCAGATGGCAGCAGAGGAAGAAACAAGCTCTGCTCTGGGGTCTCTGTGAAACAGTGAACGAGCTGAGATGGCAATTCCAATATATCAATTCTTTTCTGTCCAAACCTCTCTATTAAAAAAAAAAAAAATAAAATCCACAAATGGATTGCAATGGCACAGCATTGTCCTCTGCCAATACTGAAGCTCAACTCTGTATCAATAGGATCAACAGGAGACTCTGGCCTTGCAGCCAGGCAGCTTCCTCTCAAATGGTCTTTTCATTGCTACTAGTAGATGTTTCAGCCACTCCTAAAATTACTGTATCACCTTGTTTTTTTTCAGTAACCTTGTATATTTTTAACAGGCAGCATTCATCTGCTCCTTTGGCCTCATGGCTACTTTTGAATCTGCTCAAGGCTTATTTCTGTTTGAAGTATTGGTCATTTTGCAGACCAGAGTTACAGGGTTCCAAAAGCCCAGGTAGGACATAAATCAGTGCCTTAACTGGGCATTTACACCCAACTCTTGTTGGTGTAATTTAACTGTCTGAATTGTGAGCATTATGTTAAATCACAGCAACACTTGAAGAACCAATATGTTTTTATGAAATCTTCCATGGTCTACAGGACCACAAAAAAAAAGTAGAACTAGCTGTCTCAATTTCTATCATTTTTATTTGTTGTAAATTGAGTGAAATTCCCACTTCTAAGAGAACTAAACCACTCCATTTTCCAGTGTGTCATATGCACTACAGTTCTCCAGTGTCCTCAAATATTTTACCATGCACATATCCTAAAGGTGAATGAAACATTTCCAGTTTCTTGAAGAGGCCCAAAACCACCTGAATGTTGCACACAACTATGTATATAAATCCTGTTAAACCTAATCTGGTGGCCTGGGGCAAAATTTGTCTGTTATCACTACACTTTTTTATGGGTTTGCTTTATTAGGTTGTCTCCCAGACCACACACACAACTCTGGCAGGATGGCTGTGCTCCAGCATCCCTGCAGTTTTATCACAGAGTTGTGCTGCTGCTGCTACTTTACTCATCCTACAATACAGGCTTTTCCTCTATCATTTCTGGTCTGAAGGTGGCTTTAATTTTGTATATCTATTTTTTGCATACCTCCTTAGTGCTCCCAGAAGATTTGCTGTGATAAAGAGAGCCAATGACTGAGCCAGGAACCTGGTTAGCAAGATCAGTGCACTAACAGCTACATGGGAAAAATACCAAACAGCACCACCCTTGCAGAACTGCAGTGAAAACTTCATTGCACTGGCCAAAGCAGAGATATAGGGGATTTTTGTCATATCAGCAGCACATCTCTGATGACTGAGTTACACAGAAATCTTTAGTTAATCAGTAAACAAACACCCCATCTCTAAAGCTCTTCTGCCCATGTGGTCCAAGGTTTCCTTTTACTTTCCTGATTCAAAATCAAGCTGTTGGTCAAAAAGGCAAAGCTGGAGTCTCTTCACTGGAGTCTCCATACATTTTATAGGCTGAAACTATAGTTTCCTGGAGGCTCATTTACATTTACAGCTGGGAAGACTGGAGCAGAGAGCTGGGACAAGATGGGGCTCAGCTTTCCACACTGACTGCAGGTTCTCAGCCACAAATGTGTCCTTCCACCACTACACACTTGTCCTCTAATGCAAAGTTGAAGAGTCCCTGGCTCTCCCTGCCTCCTGGTTCACTCCAGCCTTGGCACACAGAGAACAAAACAGCAGAGGAAGGGGAGTGGTGGGAAACACAAAAATAGTCTGTTATTTAGCAAGGAGCAGTAGTGGAAATGGGACTGACAAGAGGAAAAGCACAACTAAAAATGGTGCAAAAACCAAAGAAGAATACTAGAACAGCAGGACTGAAGGAGATTTCAGTGTGTACTCATGAAGCAGAGAATGGAAATGAAACGAGGAAACTTCTCCCTGAAGTATCTCATGCACTGTATTTCTGTGGGCACCTCACATCACCAGAGTGCAGACATCAGAATAACAGAGGAAGTAAGCTTTTCACATGGACATGAGATCTTGGAGTAAAGCCTTATGGTCTGGCCCCACAACTGTGGCTCCTTCCCAGGTGCTCCCCATAAACCCATCCCAGAGACCCCAGTTAAGAGAGTAAGCCATACCACAGGCATTGCTCCTAAAAGAAAGGAGCTGCCTTTTGCCAAAATTATAAAGCATCCCCACAATACACTTCCAAACTGGTTTTTTCCTCCTAGAACCATTAAAAGAGGACTTTGATTTCCATATGATATTTTATAAGAGCCAGTTTATATTTTGATATTGCCTTCCTATACACGAGAAAGTTTTGCAGGAGTCTGTTTAACCTCTGACACTTCAGAAATGCTAATGCAATTTTTCCTTGCACATCCATGTTGCCATTACAGCATAATCTCCAGAGCATGAGAGATAATTTCACCATAACTTGCATAACCTCACTGAAAAGATTATGGCATTCTCAGCTGCTGAATTATGTGTCTTCATGTCCTATCTGAAAACTTAATATCCACCTGCTTAGTGCTTCCACTGGTGATACTGTTTGATCACCTGGAGATAGGAAGTAGCCCTCAGCATTAGCATTTGAAGTTTGATGCTGAACTTGTTAATGGGATATAGAGCAAGCAAAAGTTCATTTTTACTTTTCAGGGTGAATTTTTAGGTTAGAATTAAGCCAACTGTTTGGGAAGAGTAGTAGGTCTGTTTGTGAGATGCAGAGTGAAGCCACAAGAGACCAGATTGTACAGTCAGCAATTCTCAACAAGAACAGATTTCATTTGTAGAGGGAAAGCAGAGGATGTGGGAAGGGGAAGGAGAGGAGAGATGGCAAGAAGTAATATTTCTAAGTCTTCTAATAAGCATCAGACTAAGAAGCAGAGCAGATCTTTTCTTTACTTGAAATGCAAAGTTTTGCCCCAGGAGAGAAAAGCTGGGTGAACCGTCTGAAGAATAGTAACTTCAATAAAATATAGTTTAAAAGACAAAAGAGACAAAAACCTCAATTCAGGTATAAATTCAGTATTGCCATCAGCCAACATAAGTTGTGTTGATGCAGGTCATAACAAACTCAGAGGAATCATTCTGTTATTTCTGAAGGAAAACAAATTTTCTTCTTGGTTCTTTAAAAACAAGTAATTCTGACTACCTGAGAATTTGAAATGGATCTGAAATTAGGATTAAGCCAAAAATCAAGAATTCTTCACTTGATCAAAACCATAATTATCTTGAGCTGCTTTTATTTAATTAAGGTTTGCTTCAATTCAGTGCAAATCAGTATTTTTCTCAGTTTTGTTACCAAAGATTGTAAGTCATATCATCTGCACACACGGATATGATGGGATTTTAGATGAAAAAGTGTAGGGAGATTTAGAGAGGTATCAGGAAGAAATTTCCTTTGGGGGTGGTGACCTTTGGCACAGGTTACACAAAAAAAGCTGTGGATGTCCTGTCCCTGGGAGTGTTTAAGGCCAGGCTGGATAGGGCTTGGAGCAACACCAGGTAGTGGGGGGTGTCCCTGCCTATGGAAGGGAGGTTGGGCTAGATGATCCTTAAGGTCCCTTCCAACCAAACTATTCTATCAAAGCATGACACAGTAAGAGAAAACATTGCATGCATGGAGCAGCAATGTTAGCAGCTAAAAGCTTGCACCAAGGCAAGCTCCAGCCTGTGTACCTGCCCAAGGGTAGGTCATCTAAAAGTTATTACCTTATCCCATCAGATTAAAGGAATTTAAGATATCAGCATGGATGTCCTTATCCTTCAGACACATTATAGAGTGGCAAAAAAGCCACATATACTGTAAGGTCAGCTCCAATTCAAGTTGCAGGTAGCCCTGTCCCATTCTTCACATGGCTTTGCAGGAGTCTCAGGACGCAGTAACACAGGTTTCTGCTTCAACACTAAACCCAAAGAAGGACTTTCTTTGGGAATCAGATAGCTATGTTATAACCCAAATATTCAGATAACATCTTTTAATTTGATATATGGCTTTGCATGACAGGATGTAAGCAGATACCTGAAAGAAAAAAAAAAAAATTCCAAATCTGGCCACATGTAGCATGCATTGAATTTGAGCTGCACATAGAGAAACAGATTTCTACCTAAAAAAAAAAAAAAAAAAATTGAGGTGATGCCTTATGCTTTTCTGGAAGGGTCATATTAACTGAGCTGGTGGATTTGATAGACTTGGGTTTCTTTGTCAGGCTGGTACAGCACTATGATGTGTCAGCACACACAGCATTTCAGGAACATAAGATTAAGTCATTGATTGAGAATCCAGACTCCAGAAATAACGTAGTGTCCTTTAAAAGGAGCAAACTGCTTTGTGTTGGTGCATGAAACATTTAAAAAACAAACAAACATACATTAAAAATCTATCAGTTCTGGGAAAATGTTAGTAGCAACTATCTAGTCCAGAAATATTTTAAAATTGCATCCAATTTAATACCTCAGCTTCACTGTGATGTTTTTTTCTCTGCAG
Organism: Florisuga fusca; assembly: GCA_038090715.1. Lineage (NCBI taxonomy): Eukaryota > Metazoa > Chordata > Aves > Apodiformes > Trochilidae > Florisuga > Florisuga fusca. The sequence continues at coordinate 20,372,257 of JAAWXA010000015.1, read as the reverse complement.
AACAATCCCCCAGAGGGATGGATAAGGATTGATCCAGCTAAGGGGACTTTCATGGATACCCAGAGTATGCATGGTCATGTCCCTGCCAGCAGCAGTCTTATGGGAGGCCTCAATCACATGGGGAAGGTCATGTTTGGATCCTGTGGCTCCAACCACAGCGAGTTTCTCCTCCCCTGAAACCCTTAGAGGTGAAAAGCCACAGAGGGATGAGCTTTCAATGAAAACTACTGCTGGGAGAAAGGACTTCCAAAGAAATGGAAAAGCCACTGCAAAAAACAAAGGCTCTATTGAGATGGTGTCCTCAGAGCAAGAAGGCTACACGTCAGACATCCGTCAACAGACACGTGGTCCAAGCATTTATGTTGTGCCTCTTTTACACTCTCTGATACCCAGCAATTGGCCAACAGAAATAGCTGTCAGTTTGTGAGATTTAAAGATTTCTTGTCTGCCCATGGAAATAGCAACCTTTGGGCAGAGAAAGGGTGTATTACTTCATACCCAGGGCACCAGCCTTCTCCCCAAGGAGGGACATGCATGTCAGTCCAGATGATGAACTTAATCAAGAACACTTCAAAGCATAGCAGAGCCAGGAATGAAATGCTTTCCACCCTCCTTTCCCACTAGAATTGCATTTTAAAAATTACTACAGTCTTTACAAATGACAATAATTCTGTTCTTAACTCACAGTACAGGGTAAGCTTCCACTAATGCTATTGAGTTTCTTTTAAAAACAGCTCCCTGTCCCCCCAAGACCTGCCATTTTCATGGCTATTTCACAGCAGTGGGTGTTGTGCAGCCCTGACTTTTCAAAGACTTCTAGAACATTTTTCAATCAAGTGACTTGAGTTTGCTACTTACAAGCATGGGACACTCAGCACCCATGGAAAGAGGAGATTGGGGTAAAAGTGGAAACACTGAGCACAGTTGTGATGACAGTTTCTCTGTGGTTGCTGTTAATGAGTCCCATGATAGCCCAGAGTCCTTATCAGAACAAGAGGAGTGACATGAAGTAGGAGACAACCGCTCCCTAATGAACTTACTTCCCAAACAGAGGGTACTTATGTTGATAACATTATGCTTCTAGTGCCCAGAAAGCTTATCCAGCTCCTGCAGGGCTAATTCACACAGGTTTCAGGTGCCACTAGATACCAGTCATCTTGACACAAGGAGTCAGACCCAGAAAGCCAGAGCAGATAGCTCAGAGCAGTTAAATACTTGAAGCAAGCCTACAGAAAGCTGGAGAGAGACTTTTTGCAAGGGCATGTAGCAGTAGGATCAGGGGGAATGGTTTCAGACTGGAAGAGGGTAGATTTTTATTACGTATTAGGAAAAAATTCTTTACTATGAGGGTGGTGAGACACTGGCACAGGTTGTCCAAAGAAGTTGTGGCTGCCCCCACCCTGGAAGTGTTCAAGGCCAGACTGGAGGAGGTTTTGAGCAATACGGTCTAGTGGGAGGTATCCCTGCCCAGACAGGGGGGATGGAGCTAGATGACCTTTATGGTTCCGTCCAAACCATTCTATGAAATGGGTTGTGACTAAGCGACTAGAATTAAGAAACAAAGGTCCCTGAAGGCTGGTACATGATTTACAGCTCCCTAGAGCAGATATACCAGCTAGAGATACCTACTAGGTGATGATCTGAATCAATCTACAAACATCAGGATAGCCCTGAGAGGGATGCAAACCTGCTCCAGATGGGCTGCAAAGGCATTTATCCACCCATGGGACCAAGCACGCCAGGACTAGAGAGGCAGACAGGGGACAGGACCTTCCTAGGCTAGCAGAATCCTCCATTAGTCTGTTGCCTACTGACAGAGGCACTATAGCAGTAGGAGCAATACAGAAGTTCACAACAGCAATTTGTCTGCAAGTTTGCCTCTCCTGCATTAGTCATAGTTCTCAGGAAACGTCTGTATTGGACAAGGAAGCTTCTCACTGTTGTAAGCAATTCCACTCTGAGGTGTGAGCTGAAAGATGGTCATAAAGTTATTTTTAACTTACATACCTCTGACTTAGATTTTCATTTAGGAGGTATTAGGTTTAAGATAAATGTAACAGACAGGCTTTGATGCAGTTAGGCAGGACTACACACTTCAGAGAGGGGCACTTTGCTTTATTCAGTGGAATTTATGCCCACATTTTAACTTTTATCAGTAATCTTAGATGAGTCAAAAATGTGGCTGCTTTTTTTCTCCTTGCAAGCTTGATTGTATGCAGGCTGTGTAGCAAGTATTTTATAGCAATATTTATATGAAAATTATTAGTACAAAGCTACCAGCTTGTACTGAAATGTTTCCATGTATTCTGGAAGAGGAGCTGGCTATTAAAAATAACTCTCCCACTTAAGAGGTGCTCTTAGTTGAAAACACATAGCTCCTGGATGCTGCAAGGGAAAGACAAGGACAGGCAGGAAGACATTTATCTCTACTTTGATTCATCTATCTACAGGAGTGCTGTTTCAGATGAAACACCAATAGCCCTGTGTTGCTGTCTGCAAAGCACAGAATATATAGAAGATACAGTAAATTAATTAAATCTGATATGGAAAAAAAAAGTTTCGGAAACTCTACATGTAGCATCTGACAGTGTTGAAACAAGACAAAAAATGCATTCTTATTCAGAGTTTCCTCAGCTGGTGCCATGAAAAGCTCCACCAGGTGGTGGGATTAACAGCACTTTAAATTTACTATAGAGCTGGGTTTGCTCTTATGCCTTTGCATTTTAAAGCACATTTCTTTTGAAAATACTTCTAAAAGAAGGTCCTAACAAAAACGTATTGCTGCTATCATTTAACAGCAGCATTTGCCATGCACTTGGCATAAAAGATGCTGTTATAACCTAGAAGATGGAACTGCCATCTGCAGGACCCTAATTTCCCCTCAAATTACTCCCTGTTTTACATAAACAAAAAAGCAAATTGACAAGCAGATACAAAATCTTGTATAAAATGATATTTAGTTTGAACAGTTCCCTTTCTCAGTGGAGATGCTATTATTATTAATACCATTAAGTTTAGAATTAAAACTGCAAACAGGGCTGTGAGTTCCTTTCTGGATGGGCTGTGTGAAAATTCAAATAAAGAGCACAAGGTGCTGTCTCCACAGCACAGTCAGACCGTGCATCAAGGGAGCAAGCCAAGAGAATAAGGAATTGGATTTTTCTCTTTTGCTTTTCCAGAGACTTTGCTACTCCAGTAGCATGCTCCTACACGCTACTAGTAGAAAGGTAAAATAAACGTATATAAAGACTGAAGCGTACTTTAAAAATCTGCTGGTAGTTTTAAAGCTGCTTTGGAAGGACTGCAGAGCAGGACTTCGTCTTTGTTGATGCACATTAAATCTGCTGCCACTGAAATGTTACTACCCTACAGCAGCACCAAAATAAAGTAAACAAAGTGAGAAACTGGCAGAGGAGCAGGGCACCAGGATCATCATAGGCCTGTGCTGGGGTTATTTCCAAGATAATCAAGAAAACAAGTCTCTTTAACTAATAAACAAATTTACCTTCTTTATTCCCTTCCAACCATTTCCTCCTCTACCCCTGGCCACCATCTGAACACGTGTTCAGATGGAAAACTGTCAGGTTCCTAGATCAGCCCAGCAAGGAATTCAAGCACAACCATGCCCTGCAGATAACCATCGTGCCATTGCCAAAAGGCAGAAAGCATACCTGGGGCCAACCCCAACTTCTTCTGACATGAGAACAGTTCTGCCAAGGCATTACTAGCAGTGGGCAGAGCACTGTCAGCTTTGGATCAAGCTGGGAAAACTGAGGGGTGAAGGCATCGTGTGCCGAAAGCACCGCTTGGCAGGGATCGGACAGGACGCTATGGATGCAGTGATTCAAATATTTCAAAGCAGATGCTTCACAGAGCCACCCCTCCAGCTAAAACCGGGTAAATAGCATACACAGGGAGTGTGCTGCTAATTGAATATCTTCTGAACAGCCGAGAGGCAGGAAGATTCCTGTTAAAGGTGACTCTTCATTTTAACTTATGTCAGTGAAGTGCACCAATATAAATGAACTCCGGAGGACAGGATCTAAGTAAAATAGGAACTTTCTTTTTTATGTCCTTGAATTTCCTGTCTCTTTTCCACCCTGAAATTTAATTTCCTTTTCAAAGAGAGCTTTTGGAGCTTATGAAAACTGACCCAAAAGATTACAAGGGCTTTGTCACCCTTCCAATCTCTGGGAAAGAGCCATAATTAGGGAGGTTTTGTCTTTAACATTTGTGCCCAACAGTCATATACATAATTCAGACTTACAACTATATACAATGAGTTATTTCAGTGTATTGAATACATACAAGTCCAATCGTTACAAAGAGTTGAAAAATTCTGTGCATCTCAAACAAGTAAATATGCATCAAGGCATTTTTTACCCATTTGTTTTCATTTATGCCAAGACAATCACAGTGATTGTGAGGACCTGGGGTGTATGTTTTCTATAGAGATAGCTATATCAAGTTTAATGAAAACACACCTTAAAAGAAAACTGCTGACCTCGAAGATTAGTGATTTATACTCCACTGGAAATAAATTCTGCAAACAGAGATGTGCGAGTACCTAAGATAGCTACTCTGCTTTTTTCTCCCCTACAGGAGTGATACTGGCTTTCCTCTCGCACCGCGCTGCCTACCAAAAGGAAAAAAAAAAAGAAAAAAAAATATGTACAATAAAAAAAATCAAGGTGGAGAGCCCCTCCAGGCTGGTCCCACCCTGTTGCGGAGCGGTTGGGGCACCGAGCTGCACCGCTTCCCCGTGGTCCGGGGGATGGGGGTGTCCCTCGGTCCGGGAGATGGGGGTGTCCCTCGCCTCTGCACACGCAGGCATACGCATACACATACACACACTCTCACACACACACACACACACACACTCTCCTGGGGTGTCCGGTGCCGCACGGGCATCCCGCCTTGCTCCGGAGCCCACCACAGCACCCGCAGCCTCTCTCTCCTTCCTCCCCAGCGGGGAAATCCCGGCTGTATGGGGTGAAGCTACACCCCTAAGGAGTGCACCCGCCGCAGGATGCTGCGAGCTGAGGGGCCATCCCTTGCTTTTAAATCATCATAATAATAATAATAATAGTAATAATAATATTTTTAAAATAAATAAATAAATAAAATGAAGAACTTAACAGGCGAATGAGGAGATGGAAGGGAGGGGGAGGCTCCCGCCGCGCCTTTTGCAGCGGGGGGAAGCGGGAGGATTTGCAGGTAAGCGGGAAGGAAGGAAGAAAAGAGCGGCGGAGGGGGGAGCGGAGGAGGGTC
>JAAWXA010000015.1:20218273-20366959 GCA_038090715.1 Florisuga fusca | reverse complement strand
GAGCCGGGCAGGGCGGTGCGGGGGCGGCCCCCCCCCTCCCCTTCTCTTGCTTCCCCTCCCATCGCTCCCCCCGGGCCGCTGCTGCGCGGGGTTGCGCGTCGGTGTGGGATGCGCGGCGGAGAGGGCGCCAAAGGAGGGCCAGGGGAAGGGTGAGTCCCGTCTGGAGAGCCAGAAACTTATCATGGGATGAAATCCCTATTGCCGGCATGATGTCCCTAGAGGGTCACCACCCAGAAATACCCGTGCTCGCATCCCCACCCTGAAACTTCGGGATCTGAAACGGCTGCGTGGATCCCAGAGGTGATGGCAGCAGGGCAAGTGAAAAGGAGTTCGGAGCCCCTCAGAGGAGAAAACATATTTTGCATCATTAAAAATAACATTGATAATAATAATAAATCAACATGTATTCAGTCTGTCATCAGATATTTTTAATGTGACTATAAAATGTTGTCGAATTAAAAAAAATTCAGCATCATTAAAGAATCCCCCAGATACATTCAACTGATAAAGTGTCTGCTAAAACTATTTATAAACTCAGTGCTGGCTTTTTTAGTGTCATTGTGTAAAGACGGGTAAAGAGAAGAAATGGGGAGGTTACAGCACTGCCAAAGCAAAAGATCTCTGGTTTCTCTCCTGTCCCTCCCCGTGGGCAGTGTAACGTGCACACTGAACATCCCTGGCACATGTCAGAGGGGACAACGTACTCTTGAGCTCTGAAAAACATTCTCCTGAGGGCTGGTCAGCCAGTGCTTCCCTTTGAGAAGTGGATGAGTTTACTGAAACTGCCCACGTTGTTGGTTTATTACACACCACATAACACACTTCCACTGGAAACTGCAGCGTGCTACGTAGGAGCTGCAAACCACCAACACTGAGCTTGTTTCCATAGTTTTATTAGTAAAGGCTAAAGCATGAGTTTATCCCAGTGTCACATCGTGTGTCTCATTGTTGTGATAGGGTGTGAGTACCAGGAAGTGTGAGTTTACAAGCAGCAAGCACAATAGGAAACCTTCAAGGCGCTCGACCATCACTAAATCCTGCACTTGGATACTACAGAGCAACATAGTATATTATATGCTTCATAAATGGGTCTTGGAAAGGATTTAATCTGAAGTAATGAGGGTAAAAAACCCCAAAAAACAAACCAAACAAAGACAAACAACAAACAACAACAACAACAACAAAACACCAAAAAGCAAGCAAACAAAAAAACCCCCAAGTCAAACCAAAAAAACCAACCAATCAACCAACAACAAAAAATAAACCAACACAAACCTAGGGTTCTTTCACTGTGTAGAGGAAACTGTATCAAACACCTCTTCATTGCCTTTTTTTCCAGGAGCTGCTTCCCACTTTGCTGGAGGTGGATCAGGGCCCTTGAGGAGCTCCAAGTTGATCACCTGTGACATCTTCTGCAACCCTCTGGACTTGATCCTCTCATACCTTCAGGCACATTAATTGATTTTGCTGTTTCATTTCCTTCCTGATGATTGTGGGTGAGTGTGTCTGTTGGTGAAGAAATCACTGGGGAACAGTTCACCAGCACAAAGGGTCTCTGTGAGGTTTAGAGATCTCTTCCAAGCATTTCTGAGGGGATGGAGGGCATGAGAGGGTAATGAGGTCTCTGAAGAATATCCCGTAAAAGTAACAGTGCCTGAAGGAGGAAAAGTCTGAGCACTCTGCATTTTGCTACCCGTTGTATCATATCTGGTCTGTCCATGAATCTAACAGAGAAAAGAAATCATTCTAGTAAAGCAAGTGATTTCTCATCATATCATATACAAAGTTTTACCAGTGTGTCTACAGGTTGTACCAAGGAAAGCACCCTGCAGTCAAGATGGTCCCAATTAGTGATAATTAATCAAGATGACACAGGCACAGGTTGTCCAAGGAAGCTATGGATACCCTCCCTGGAACTGTTCAAGGCCAGGCTGAAAGGGGCTTTGGAGCAACCTGGTCCAGTGGGAGGTGTCCCTGCCCATGCCAGAGGGATAGAACCAGATATTCTTTGAGGTCCCTTCCAACCCAAATCATTCTGTGATTCTATGATCCTATGAGTGGATAAAGGGAGCAGAAGATAATACAAAGCTTTCTCTGCATTTTCAGCATTTGTCTGCACCATTTATTTGGTGTACACAAAGGGTAAGACCTGGTGCAGCCCTCCAGCCACAGCAGCCTTGGTTACAAGTTGTAAGGAGGATATATGGAAGAGAGCTCTGCAGTGGCTGGTCTTGGTCAGAAAAGCTCTTTTCTGTAAAGCTAGGCAGAAGAGGATAGTGCTTGCCTCAGGTGTGCCTCAGGGGGGCTTGACACAGGGATACAGGTAGAGCATGGAGTAGTGCCTCAGGTCTCCACCAGTGCCACTTTGAGCTGTAGGAGGCTGAGCCAAGAGCAGAGAACAAGACCAAATCCTCCTGCAACAGCAAGTGTGGAACCTATTTCTCTTCAATATTGAAAAAGAGAAAGATCCTGACAGGATTAACTCCTGTAAGGAGAGGAGATGAGGCCAAGCTGTTTGTGTGAATTTACTTTATGTAGAACTAACACTTGTAATATATGTTAATGAATTGGTATTCATAGTCAGTAATATTCAGGGTTAAAACTGAGAAAGAAGTGAACACAGAACACGATGACCAAAAGGGGTTAACTTCTGCCTCGGAGTTAATTAAAAGTGTAAGTCTTGTTATCAAACAAGAAACAGCCAAGGCTAGTTAGGTGCCAGCTGGGCACCAAAGTCCGTGAACACCTACACAAGAAGAACATAAAGATGTCACTTCCAACAGATAAGGGGAGAGTTACGGCTAGAGACTGATAACGCCTTGTAACAATATAATGAGGTCACCAAGAATCAAGAAAGGTAAAAAGTTCAAGTCTGAGGAAGACTTCTTACTTCAACCAAAGACCCCCTGAAGATCCCCCAATATCTCCCCAAAAGAGGACTCTGCCCAGACTCCGCCCAGACTCCGCCTGCTATGAATATTATAATTATATGTTGTGATGATGTAACCTTTTCTTTTTTACTGTATATATATCCTAACCCTTTCCCTTAACCCTTGGAACTCTTTGTCCAGCGAGAACTGGGAGTTCCCCGGATCCGAAAATAAATACCTTTGCTGTTTAAAGGCTCAAAACTCTGTCTCTAAACAGTTTTGCTGGGCCTTTTTGGGCATCAATATACCAGTGTTATACTCAGTTAACTCCTTTGGATGCTCTCAGCCTCAGTGATGCAACCCAATGAGTGTGCAGGTAGCAAGTGCTCTCTGACAATTCAATAATAATTACAGCAGGGTCTAACCCAGAGGGCTGGATCCACTCCCCTTTATAACATAGCATTTCCCTAGCAAGTGTCATTTAGATGTTTTTGGGAAAGAATCCAGGATTTGTTTCACAGGCAGTATTTCCTCAACAGCTCAGTGAATATGAAACAGTTTGAACTAACCATGCAAATCTCACTTGTCTTCTTATGTAGAGAAATGATGTCTATTCTAGACTCTGGGCCAGGGCTTTTAGCTGCTGATGGGGGATAGCTACACAGACATCAAAGGACCTGTATCAGCTTTCACCAAGTGGGGATCCAGCCTTTTACTCATATTTTAAAATGCAGAAACTGTGTCTAGGTAAAGGATTTTTCTTTATATTTTTAAGTGGGCAGTATTTTATTTTATAGCTGTTCCCTCAGTGGCAGGATTGTTTCTCAGTAGTCAATGCTTAAAGGCCCTTCAAGGCTGAAGGGATTAAAAAGGAATAATTTAAACCTGGTCTATGGTGCATAATTTTTAACATACGTTTTACAAGCCATATAGGCCTTTTTTTTTTTTTTTTTGTCAGTAGATATTTAACAAACATGCTGTGCTGGAACCAAATTCCTTATTCATTTAAGACTCATATTAAAGCTCTCATATGCATTGACACAGCAGTGTGCTGGAACCTACAATCCATAACAAGGAAATCATTGTCACCAGCACTGATCAAAAGAAAAGAAACAAAGCTATTTCACTGTTTTTTACTCTTACACAACATCTGGTAAACCAGATGTGGGCAGGACTATGGTTCTCCCATCTCAGAAAGCCTCTTCCCTAAGGCAGAGACAGAGGAACTGTGATTTGTTTAACATAAAACTGCAAAAGGGTGGGACACAGGTGGTGTTGGGGAAGGAGGCTTGAGACATGTTGGCTTCTGGCTATTTTTTGAAGGTTGGCCAGAGTATTTTTTGTCAACTTCCTTCCAGAACAATATGGTGCTAGAAATCCCACCTTAGTCACTCTTAGTCACTCTTGACAGTTTTAATGGGCAAGGTTAATTGCTGGTAAATAACCAATGACTCACCTTTTAGGGATTTAATTTCTTCTCCCTTCCTAACTCCTTGCCATAGCAAAGGGAGGAGGCACCTACTCTGCGGATGCTCAAAATCAGACTGGGTGTTGTGGACTGATTTCCACAATCTTCCTTGTTTTCCTGGACTGATCAGCTTTTCACTTCTATCTTATATTTACTTCAGATTTGCAATTAAAAATAAATCCTTTTGATTATTTTAAAACGTCTTTGGGCCCCAAATCAATTTCAGTATTTCAACACTGTGCTGGGGGAGTGCAAATGCAGGGGTGAGTTTGCTCTACCCATATTTGCACCCCCTTCAGCAGGTAATCTGTCATCTTTCAAAAAAGCCAATTGCCATTGTGCCTAGGCCAAGACGAACAAGTTAAAATAGAAAGTCAGCATTTGGTGTGTGCATGGTTGCCAAGAAGCTATTTCTCCTTGCCTGTGTAAATAAATTGTCATTCAGAGCTGGTTGGCTTGCTTGAAAAGATGTGATTCAGGAGTGTGTCCAACTAATGCCCCATCCGTAGCTTCTCCCAGTACTTCTGTCAAAGGAAAACATTCTTTGCCCAGGCCAAAATGCTGGTGGAAAATTACTGTCAGAATTGACATAGGAGTGACTGCTGAAATTTCCAGTTATGTCCCCAGTCCAGGCCCAAGATCTAAGCAGGTGGATCTGTTTACAAGGTAAAGTGATATAATGTTAAGTCTACATTTTTATATAGCCCTGTTTATTATGTATTGTACAGACACCCTTCTTAATTGGCATAACTAACTGTTATTAAAAGCTTCCAAAGAAACTTTATATAAATGTAAATATAATATTATTGGCCAAAACCAGTATCTACACAATTTATTCGAGTTGTTAAGAGGGACAGATGGTCTACATATATCTTATATCATATATCTTATTTCAACTGAAGAGATGGAAGATGTTCTGTACTTGAACATTTAAAGAGGACTGCCCTTATTTACATACCTTGGTGCAATAGTACATCATACAAAGTGAGAACAAATTTTATAGTGATTTCTGATGTTTTTTTTTTTTTTTTTTTTTTTTTTTTTTTTTCCCCCCGCAAAAAACACCCTGCACCTCTGACAGACTGCAGAACAGTCTCCCCTGATTCAAAACCTACTGAAGGCAACTGGTGAGCTCTCAGGGGATTAAAATGGGCTTTATATCACATGTTCAGCCTCCACAGAGTCATGGAACAGTTTCCATATGAAAGGAACTTAAAGATTACCTGGTTCCAACATCCCTTCATGGGTAGGGACACCTCCTACTACACCAGGTTGCTCAGTGCCACATCCAACCTGGCCTTGAACACTTCCAGGGACAGGCAGACACCAGTTCCCTGGGAAACCTGTGCCAGTGTCTCATGACCCTCACACTAAAGAATTTCCTCCTAATGTCTACTAAAAATCTACTCTCTTCCAGTTTGAAACCATTACCCCTCATCCCATCACTACAAAAGTGTAAAAAGGCTCTCCCCAGCTTTCCTGTAGGCACCCTTGAGGCACTGGAAGGCTCCTATAAGATCTCCTCTGAACCTTTTCTTCAGGTTGAACAACCCCAGCTCTCCTAGCCTGTCCTCATAGCAGAGGTACTCCAGCCTTCTGATCATCTTCTTGTCCCTCCTCTGGACTTGCTCCAACAGCTCCATATGCTTCCTGTGGTGGGGGCTCTAGAACTGGGCACAGTCCTGTTGGTGAGGCCTCATGAGAGCAGAGCAGATGGGGAGAATCACCTCCCCTGACCTGCTGGCCATGTGTCATTTGATGCAGTCCAGGATATATTTGGATTTTTGGGTTACAAGGTCACATTGCCAGCTCATGTTGAGCTTCTCAACAACCCAAACTCCCGTGTTCTTCTACTCACTGCTCTTCTCCATCTGTTATCCACCCAACCTGTATTTGTGCTTTTGGTTTCCCCAGCCCACGTGCAGGACTCTACACTTGGCCTTGTTGAATCACACAGAATCACAGGTTTGTCACAGTGGGAAAAGACCTCTAAGATAGTTGTGTCCAACTGTCAACATCCCCCTGAATAAAATGTGTGTATCAATATCTGTATCACCCACATGTCCTGAAGTGCCTCATATACATGATTTTTAGATATTTTCAGGGATGATAATTCCACCTTCTTGGGCAGTCCACTCCAAAGCCTAACTACTCTTTCAGTGGATAAATTCTTCCCCAGATCTAGTCCAACCCCCCCTGGTGCAACTTCAGTCCATTACCTCCTATCATTGTTCACTTGAGAGAAGAGGCCAACACCAACCTCCCTACAACCTCCTTTCAGGTAGGTGTAGAAAGCAACAAGGAATCCTTTCAGCCTCCTCTTCTCCACACTAGGCATTCCAAATTCCCTCAGCCTCTCCTCAGAGGGTTTGTTCTCCAGACCTTTCACCAGCTTGGTTGCTCATTCTCTGAACTCTCTCCAGCACCTCGATGTTTTTCTGGTACTGAGGGGCCCAGAACTGAACACAGTACTCGAGGTGCAGCCTCACCAGTGCTGAGTACAGGGGCACCATCACTTTCCTGCTCCTGTTGGCCACACTATTCCTGATACAAGCCAGGATGCTGTTGGCCTTCTTGGCCACCTGGGCACATTGCTGGCTCATGTTCAGTTGGCTGTTGACCAGCACCCCCAGGTCCTTCTCTGCCTGGCAGCTTTCCAGTCACTCCTCCCCAAATGCTCCTCCCCAAGTAAACTCACATAAAACCAGCCCAAGCACTGAAATACTTCTTTGCTTTTGTGCTCCTGGATGAATTCAATTTTTGCTATAAGGACAATAAAAAGCCCAAGAGCAATAGTGAACAGTAAAATTAAAACACTGTGAGGATATTAAAATAGATAAAACCATAGTGCTTCTGTCAGGATACAGGAAGTTAAATTCCTGTAGAATCATTCATTAGCTGTCAATAATTTATTGCAAAACGAATGACATAAGCCCATACAATGAGGGTAAAAGTAAGTAACTATACAGCAAAGAGAGACAGATACAGAACAGTTTTTAGGTGTTTCACACACATGTAGCATGCCCAGTCTCCCCAACATAAAATGTTCTTTCTTGGTAATTCAGGTGTCACCTTAGCAAAGTCACAGCAGTAAAATGCACCTGATTTACATGAGTGAATCTTGACCCCACAGTGAGCACCATCTATTCCCAGCCATTTCAGCTAAAAATTCTCAGGTTTTCTCAAGCAAAGACTTGAAAATACAGTCATTAAGTGATTGTGAAGTTATTAGTATAATTTCATTTTATTGCATTTCAGCTATCCCCCAGGATAGTCAGGAATAAAATGGAAGGGGAAATTAGGCTTAGACTCAGAAAATAAATGTTGTTGATTAGGTTGAAATGTCTATTAGGCTTGTGTTTGAGTTTCCAGCCCACAAGAAGAATGGCAAGCAAGGCTTGTTAAAGAAACATTTTGACAAGAATGCATTTTTTCTGTGGCTCAAACGAAATAAATATAGTAGCACAGAAGAACCTTTTCAAAGTCAGGCTTATGTGCTTGTCTGATCAGCACCAGCTAACCATTTCATCTCTCGAATGTCACAGCAGCACACAAGCTGTGCCACCCTGCATCTTTCAAGATAAATGTTTTATCTCAGAGGACATTGCACACATACTAAGGGCTGTACCTCATGCATTGAGTTAAACACACAGACAAAACAAAACACTAATTGCATGTGAAAGTCATCCCTGGGGAAAACATAAGTCAGGCGATGAACCACACCTGGCAGATGTTAGTCACATAGCTCAATTTAGTGTGAAAAGATATTTATGTGGAATGATAGAAAAGCAATGTAATAAACTAGGTGAAGTAGAATGTAGAATTTTTTTGTTTGTTTTTTGCTTTGTTTTGTTTTTTTCCAAATGTATAGGTTAAAATAATATTTTTTATTCCTTTCCAGCTGGTGGAATGGGCTGGACAAGGATAAATGGTGTGGGCAGAAGCCCTCCAGGGAGGGATGGTGAGCAATTGTGCTGAGGTAGTGCTGAATCTCTGATGCCATCCCACTGCTTGGAACTCGGTGTAGGACAAATTATCTGGGATGTTACTTGAGAAAAAAATAATAGGTCTAGAAATACATTTCCGAAATGTAGACTGGAAAATACTTAGGTTGCATTATTTCTGTGTGCAAAAGCAAGCAGAATTCTTCACTAAAGCAGCACTAAGTCAGCTGTAATGTTGTTTGAGACCTGGTATCAAAGAATCAGCAATTAGAGAAGGGTTTGTCATCAAAGATGGCTTTAGAGTAACAGACCATGACTTTTTTCCACTTAAATTACATTGTATGATGAACAAAAGCAAGACTACCAACAAGAGTTCCCTAGTTGTGGAAGAGTAAAATAAATAATTGTTTTAATGATTAGAGACAAGAGCTGGACCAAAGATTTGAAAGACTTGAAAGTGGTCATTCTGCAAACCAGGGAGGTGCTACCTTCAGAACATAATATACATCCAATAAATTGGACAAAAAAGTTATTTAGGAAACCAGAGAACAATTAGTCTAAGCTTAATACATTGTGATTTCTTAAAATAAACTTAGAAGGAAAAAATAATTTAAGATCTGGAAATAAATACAAAATGGAATAAAAGGGAAACCTTTGTTTACCAGAGAAAGATTAAACAAGATTAATTTGCAAGTTTACTTGAGATAAATGATTCTCAGGAAAATATTAATATAGTAGATTGTGTTTACCTGGTTTTTGATGAAGGCAATGAAATGGTACTACTCAGATAACTGGCTGTGTTCTGGAAGACAAGGGTCAAACAAGACTTGTGGTCCAATGTCCACGTATGCTGAGCATGAACTATGAGAAGTAACAGACAGAGCTCTTGGTGCTTTATCTAAAAGTCGATTCAAAACAGCTTCCTAAGAGATGGAAACCTTTCCACTTTTCCCAGTCTCCCAACATCTCACTTGACATACTGGTTTGCCTGGTACTGAGGTGCTCACCTTCACTGCTGGAGCAGCTCAAGTGACCCACATGGCTCTGCATGCAGCCAGGGTGCAGAAATGGGTGTTTCCTGAGCTGTGGGGCAGGGTGAATATCCAGTGTAGTTTAGTCCTGCAGAGCACAGCCCCATGATACCACAGATGCAGAAGGGTGTCTTGTCATCCAAGGCAAGGTAAAGGACAACCCCACCATTCAGGAAGAGGAGGTAGCTAAAGCACACTGTGTAGGGAGTTACCTGCTTCATGGCTGGAAAGAGGTAAGCAAATTTGAGGGAGTTATCAAGTTGCACTTTAGACCAGGGTAAGTGAGATTCACCTCACCCTTAGGCATGAATAAAACTATCTGCCTGGAGATAAGATCTGTTTTCTTCCTCTAGTTAAGGAGGGGAAAGATTGTGATGTAGAAGATGACTCTAAGCTGCCAGCAAGATGAAGCCATGAAATGAGCAAATGAGATTTGCTCAGCCTTGCAAAATGAAAGCTGAGGGGGAATCCGATTGCTGTCAATTGGTTGGGAAGTAAATGTCAGGGAAAGGGGGAATGAGTAGCAGCTAAAGGAGGAATGAATATCAGTTGCAGATGGGTGTATTCAGGCTGTAAATTCAAATAATGTTACCAACTATCACACAAAAAGACAAAAAGATACAAGAAAGCCTCCAGTGGAGATGGAAGAAAAATTCTTCAATGTATAAGTATGGGGTTTGATGCCTTCCTGGGGAATATTTTATATGGCTTCCTGTATAAAAACTTTCCTTAATGTAACAGTCCTACACTTCTTATAGAAGGATATGTAGCTTCATGTTGCATATGATCAAAACCAGACACCATTAGCAAGTGGCACCAGTTGTGTTGTGCTAAAAGGAGTAAGAAACAAAGATATAAAACAGCCTGGCAGAGATTCTGCTGGCCCTCACAAAGGCCACTATGTAGGACCTGTTCTTAACCTCTTTGAAGGGCAAAGGGCCAGCTCGTTTGTTCCTATGAGAGAACTGTGGATCTGGTCAGCCCAAAGGAGGCTGAAAATAGGGAGCTGCTTGTCATGGGAAGTGCTATTGAGATCAGGTATTATTAACATGTTCACACAGTCAAAAAATATTCAGGGTCAGAGTTTCCCACAGATAAATTATTCCAAAATGCAGCTTTTAAATTCTTGCTTTTGGGCAGAGGAAGGATTTTTCATTAACCCCTCCAAAAATCAAAAACAACAAACAAAAAACCACCACCACAACTACCCAGTGTAGCACAGTAATGCAGTGTAGCACAGTAGTGTCTCATGTTCAATTTCCTCTGCTGTTGCTCGTTGGTGTCATCAAATGCACTTCTTATCTTTTTCCTTACTTATATTGTACTTTGAACAGTTTGAGAAGTCAAAATTAGTTTGATAGAGATACAGAGGGGGGAAAAACTGCTGTGATACAGACTGATATTTCAGTTTCATCACTGTTAATTGAATAGGATTCATAAATACATGCAAGACTGGAATGCCTTTACAGTTGTCTGAGTATTCTATTATTTCTTCAAGAGGACATTTTCCTACCATGTGCCTGAGCACTGAAACCTGATCTGTCAATAACTTCAGACACAAGGGCTCCATCCTCAGCTAGTATAAATCAGTTTATTGGTGCCTCCCATAGATCTGTGATGACTTGTATCATCCAGGGATCTACTTTTACCTTCCATTTTGTAGGACACCCATTATGTCTTTCCTTTCTTCTATCATGCACTTCATTAAAAATTCCATCCGAGTACTAACACTGTGTAAAGTATACATCATAAGAACATAGAGCATAGACTAGAATCTGAAAATATGCAACTGTCTAAGAAATAAAACCCAGGGCTCTTACGTTCCTTTTTTCCCCCTGTAATTTGCGTAGGTCTTCTCAGTGCTATCACTTTACTTTTACTGCCTCACTTTAATTCAGAAATACACCCATCCTAATGCATATAAAATGTTGTTTCTGTGTGGTTCCACCTCCCTTCACTGAACTGTATTATGATGCCCATGTACCATCATCACTGGATGATATCTGTATCATCTACACTGTCATCATTCCTAGCAGTGCCCATCAAGGACCTCTTTAGTACAAACACACATTTCATACTGTGACTGGTTCTTTCTGCAGCTATGTCTCTCAGAAGAGAAGCTGCATTAGGAGCTGAGATAATTTCCTTATGGGATGCCCTTATGTCTTGGAACACTGAGAAGAGAGATGCAGCTACCTGCAAAACTTTTTCTTGTTTTACATTAGAGAAAATAAGCAAAGCAGGAAACAATAGGTATACAGACACAAGAACAGAGTGCAGCACATCCATCACCTCCCAGCAGCTCCCATGGTGCACTGAGTCTGCTCCAGAAAGGAGTCAGAATTTGGCATCGGTTCATATGAAGCAGTAGAACATGTTCTACTGAATTCTCCAAGGTCTGAATTGAGCCTGAAAGTCATAGCTCAGAGCAAATATGCCTCTTATCTCAGAAACTAGAAGGTTATGGACACTGGCACCACCTGAAAGGGGCTGAAAGAATTCAGTGCCTCTAATCTCTATTTGTCACTTGAAGGAGGTATAAGACTGAAAAAACATTTCTTCCCGTGGCAGCAGCTCAGAACACCTACCTTAGTTTGCTTACAGAATTGCTCCTATCTGTGCAGACTGAATCCTTGTGATCATTCACATGACTATGAAGAGTGCAGTTTTGATCCAAGAGAATTAGTTCTCTTTTTTAACAAACAAAATAACCTGCTGGGGTTTTATTTGTATATTTATTTCCCCTGCACAGAGGAGAATGTGGACTTCTAGGTACAGAAAATTATGCAAGCTTTAAAATAATCTTAAGTCAGGGATCAGCCAGAAGATCTGGACAAGTTATCTGACCTGATTTCTGGAGTAATACAGTAGACAGGAGATTATTCACTTAACTCTTATTAAGTGGAACAAGAAGCATTGATCTGAACAGTTGTTTCAGAAAGGCATCAGAGGCTCCTAGAGACCAAAAAATTGCCACTTCTCTTGGTACTCTTTGGCAATGTTTTATGTCACTCATTGTACAGAAAACCTCCTTTTGTATTTTCTTTACCTGCATCTGGCTTCAGTCTGCAGCTGTTAACTCTTGTTTCTCTCTGCTGGATAACAATGCCCATTGGAAAAAAAGAATTGTCCTCATTTGATGGTCCTCTGTGTTCTAATCAAGTTATCACCGTGATCTGCTTCTGATGAAAGAGTGAGCTTTTTCAGCCTCTTCTATGGGTAACTCTGACCAGAAGTGAATTTCTACCCAAGAGACAACTATAGAGCTCTAGCCACCATCCTTTGGATGTCAGCAGAGAAAAATGAGCCCTTCCAGGGTGAAGTTCATCTCATCTTAAAGTGGATGTTTAAAACAGACAAGATAAATGTCCCTCACAACATTCCTGTTTCTCTCTAGCAACAATCAAGGAAGGCTGAGCTGACTACCTGTCATGTCACTGCCTGCATTATAGACCTCTGCATTTAAGGAAGATGAATCCAACTCTTCAACTAAGTCATTTTCCCAGCTTTGAATCATTTCCTTGACTTTCTCCTCTGCACAGCACACTGATGAGACTTTGCAGCATCTCCAGCAGATGCATGACATTAATGCCTATGTGTGAGGAGGCCTCACTGAAGCACTGGGAGCCCACACTGGGGCAGTTCATTGAAAATCTGGTTAGGGAGATACAGCTGGATTTCAATGTATATGTTGTCCAGAGTCTGCACTTTCTATTGATTGTAACTTTTTAATGAGATGCATGCTGCACCTAGGAGAAACTGTCTTAATAATTATGGTCCCCCAGGGAAAAGACCAGATTATGTAACTATTAATTCTGATATTTTTGTTCCATATCTGCTTTCCATTTTTCTGGCATGAACAGCTCCTGCAGCATCATGGACTTCAGCTCCTTCCACCCAGCCTGGTCTCCAGAATTAACCATTCAGCCGTATCTAATCCAACCAGGCTCAGCCACCAGCCCAGCCAGACAGCTGCCAGATGTTTTATTTTTACATAAATACTTACATCTGTTGAGTTTCAAAGCAGAGAGCAATGAATCCATTCTTGAGGACTTTCTTTTTTTTTCTCTGTCACTCAAAGAAGGCAAGTTAAGAATTACAGAATCTCTGTAATATACAAAATACAAAGGTTTCATGTATCTGGGCAGGTTCCCTTTAGTTTTTGCAAAGTGTGTTAAAGTGTTGGTGTGTGAACCATCACTCCACAGTGGTTTGAAGGAATGAAAATACTTTCTCTTGCCCAATATCTTGTCCCTGTTTTAAGCATGACTGGTTGTAATGCACTCAGCTGAAAAATACGATCGATACAATACATTTATATATGGTTTACTCACCTGGGCAGCAGGCAGCAGGCATGGCTGAGCACATTTTTCTGACTGGGAGAAATGAGTTTTCCCCTCAGAGTCCCGTGGTACCCTATGGGGGTCTTCTGCCTCAGACTGTAGGAGCAGCTCAGGCTCATCCTATCCCCATCTGTCCCTCTCTTCCTTCTGTCCAACCCACTCTCGCTGCATCCCTGTCTTCTTCACTCCATCACGTTTACCAGCTCTGATTACAGACATTTTCAGGAAAATGGTCAGTGAGCTGAGACAATTCAGGTGACACCACAAAACCCCTCTGCGGCTCCCTCCAGCATTACTCTAACAATGATTTTTATCTATTTAGTTGTAGTTGGTAGGGATCAACTTAAGTTAAATCAATATAATGTCGGCTTCCATTGATTGGAGAAGGTTCACACAATGTGCTCTGCTAGTTTAAAAAAATCATTTTCAAAATGTTTGGTACCATTAGTTAAAAAACCTGTTCAAGACATAAGCCTGTTTGAGAGCTACAGATAAAACATTATTTCAGTGGTGTTTCATTGAAGGGATAGTAAAGACTAGGGAAAAGAGAAAATCTTGTGGGATTAACATGAAAGAGTTAGAGGCATGAAGTAATTCAGTGATAATTATACCATTATACCATGTCTGGTATTTTGGAACTAATCTTTACTTGCTAATATAATCCCACATTTAAAAAAATATAAAATATAGGATGTTCATTTGTTCCCATATATTTTTGCTATTTATATCAGAAAATTTTAATAATCATCTGTTCACAACAGCACATAAACAATCCTGTGACAATTGGAATATGTTTCCTGGAGGATTAGAGGAATTTGTAGAAAGAATCATTGCTTCACATGGGAACAATTAAATTCCCATTGCAGGCATCTTTGTTCCTTAATTTCTTGGTGCTGGTACCTTGATTTGTTTCTCAAATTTAACAAAAAAGGATATGAAGCCACTAAAAATCTAAAATTACAATGTAGCCATATGGAAATATTAAGTTTAGGAAATCTAAGCACTTAAACCAACTGTTCAGGGTATTTTCCCCTTAATGTGCTTACATAAATCACATTAGTTTTTATGAGAGCTATTCTTCAAATTTATAGACTTCTTCAGATGGATCCTCATCTCCCAAGGTGGCATATACAGAAGCTGAGTGTGTTCCTGTGAAATAAAGACTGTGGACTTCAAATCTTAACTTCGACACTTGATTTGTAGGTGTCATTGTATACAAAAATTATGACTGGATATTTGGAAATAGTTTTTACTTTTTAATGCTCAGCTTTAGAAAGTGGAACTGTCAGTTCTGAATAGCCAGCAATCAAACCACTGCTGTAACTTGCAAACTTGGTCTGGCAGTTTTAGGACTGGTCTGTGCTATTGCTTTATCTATACCAAAATGCAAAGGGGAAAAAACTCACAGACACTATTTGAGCAAACACAGTGCCTTGGACTTCTCATTGATATTTCACTGAAATCCCCCATCTCTGGAAATAGATGATTTGGGGGTGGTGTGTTTTAACACTGTCAGGCAGCTCAGCCACTTGCTTGCTCTTCCCAGTGGGATGGAGAGAGAAACAGAAGGGTAAAAGTGAGAAAACTCGTGGGTTGATATAAAGACAGTTTCATAGGTAAAGCAAAAACTTCATGCCCAAGCAAAGCAAGATAAGGAATTAACTCCCTACATCCCATTGGCAGGCAAGTGTTCAGCCAGCTCAGCAAGGCTCCACCATGCTTTGATTGGGAAGATGAACATCAATACTCCAAATGTCCCCCACTCCTTCCTTCATGCCTTGGCTTTTTTTGCTGAACATGATGTTCTATATCCTGGAATACCCCCTTAGCCAGCTGGGATCAGCTGCCCCAGCTGTGTTCCCCCCAGCTCCTTGTGCACCCACAGTCTACTTGGTGGGGTAAGAAGTAGAAAAGGCCTTGATGCTGTGTAAGCACTGCTCAGTGATAACAAAAACATTCCTGTCTTATCAGCACTGTTTTGGTCACAAATCCAAAACAGAACACCGTATGAGCTGCTACGAAATACATAAACACTATGCTATCAGAAGGCAATACAGGGGAAAGATCTCAATTTAAAAAAACACAGATTTCTAGCTCAGAATAGTTATATTAATACTTATGCATTAATATGTTTATATTAACAATAATAATATACAATGTGAATGTATTTGTGTTTTTATTTATATACTAATTCTAGTTTAGATAAGAACCTGCACTGAATGTGCCCTGAAGATTCAGAAAGATGAAGGCAAACAAAAACATTTATTGTAAGATTCAGTGCAGAGTTATTTTGACGTTGATTTGGAGATTTTGGGGTCACCTAGTTGTTCTGTTTTGAATTTGGTATTATTGTGAAAATCTCTTGAGTGTATTTAGCACTTAACCACCCCTTTTATGCACCACGCCTTGTGCAGGTAGAGATGTAGGTTTTTGAGGCACGCCTCACCTTATCCTTCTGTACCACTCCAGCTTCACTGTACCCACTGAGGGCTACTGTCTGGAAAGTGAATCTAAATGTATTTATAACATAAATTGAAATTTGTCACAACAAATGCCCCAAGCTAGACCTACCTTTGGGATAGGGGCTGGATCCTGATTCATATGTCACTCAGTGCTTAAGTGACTTGGTTATATGACTCCACCCTACCCAAGTGAGATGTGGAAATTCTTCAGGAAAAGGATAACAAAGTCTTGCCAAAAGGTCAAAGTAGTCACCAAGAAGGTTTTGTTTCACCTTTGGTACAGACAGTGACACACAAAGACTCAGTAACTAACAGACACAATACAGTCCTCTTAGTTGCTGCCCCTTAGCAAGGGTGATGGATGGAAACCACAGAACCTTCACTTATCTGCTCTGGAACATCTTCCTCAAGGTGGATTAACTCCTTAGAATGGTGTACATTACATACTTAAATGGCCTACATTACATACTTACATACTGGCCTAATTTATTGTCTTTTCTCTTGGCTGAGAGAGAGCAACTCACAGCATAACTTCTTGAGAAGTTCAAGGCCTACATTCTGCCTTCTGACATGGGAACAGAGCAGATTTTTGTGCCAAGAGGCAGCTGGTCCTACTTCGGACATGAAAGTAGTGAGTTCAGAAGCTTTCCAGGCCAAACCTAAGACCACCTTCTAAGGTAAGGACAGCGGGGTGTTATTTATCACTTGACATCTTTAACCAAGGCTAAAAGTTTAGGTTGGCTCTGAGACTTCTCAGTCATGAGCCATGGGCTTGATGTGGGAAGCAGTGGTGAAACACTGGTGTACATTATGTGGGAGTCCAGCAGAGATGACTGTGGTGACTCCTCACTGACACTATTACTCTTCTTTTTGTCCTACATAATGTTTGCCACAAGCTAAGCTTTCACTGACTCAATGCTTCTCAGACCTTCTTGGTTTCTCAAATATCACAGTCCTCTCAGCCTTGAGAAAGCTTTAGGACAGACTAGATGTAGGATGAAATACTTGATTTTCTAGCTGTGGCCTGGTTCCTGCACCTCAAAAATGAGCATTTCCACTTAAGCTCAGGTTTTCCTGGCTATGAAGTGTTTTGAGTTTCTAGTTACACAAGACTGGTTTGTTGTTTTTTTTTTTTTGTCTGAAGGTCCAGTTTTCATAGAATGATTTGGATTGGAAGGGGCCTTAAAGATCATCCAGTTCCAACCCCCCTGCATGTCCATCCCTGGTAGGTGTCCCTGCCTTCCACCAGACCAGGTTGCCAAAGCCCCATCCAGCCTGGCCTTGAGCACTTCCAGGGGGGAACCATCTACAACTTTCCTGGGCAACCTGTGCCAATGTCTCACCACACTCAAAGTAAAGAATTTCTTCCTAATGTCTAACCTAAATCTACCTTCTTCCAGTTTGCATTCCCCCTTGCCCTATCACTACACACCCTAAGAAGAAGCCTTCTGCTTCTTACTTATTTTGGGGAGCATGTTTTTCTCATGCAGTGTCAAGAATGGGCAAGTTCACCTGGAGCTGGGCAATTACCTGAACTGCATTTCAATTAGACAAAAATCACTGCTGTGAGCCAGCAAAAAGGGCAAATTCCTTTCCAGTTTTATTGGCAGGTGACACCTGTACTGCCAAAAGGACTTTCCAATGAGCTTTTTGAAAACAAACACCTCTTGGTATAGCTCAGATCTCATTCCCATCTCCTTCTCAGTTTCTTTTGCTGCCATGGGTGGTGGAGGGCTGTACTGTGCCAGGAGGGAGGGCAGCAGATTTACAGGATGCAGTAACAGCTGCCACATTCCTTCAGCTTAAATGGCATTAAAATAAATACTTTCATTGAAGGAAAAACAAAAGAAAGAAGGGTAAGAAGCAAGTCTGTGTGAGGGAGCACATTATGTTAACCAGATGAGTCTGTTCCATCCTGTTGGAAGGGAGGTTTTGCAGGAGAAAGTTCCTTTCAAAATGCTGAAGTGTGGTGGAGCCAAAGCTCAGATACATCAGTGCATGTCCCAGAGGGCTTGATGCTGAATGACCACTGCACTTCTTTAGGCTGACTAAAACAATCTGCAAATTTATCCTAAAGCTGTTGGCTTGATGTTGCTAGAGAACCTGATGTGTTGAAGCCTCCCTTCTTCACAGGCTTTCCACTTTTTCACCCCTGTCCTGTCTCAAGGAAATTCCTTTGAAACAGCTTAAGCCACTCATTCTTCTTCCTTCCCTTAACCATGGATGAGTATTTTGTCATCCCCCATGGCTCTCCATGGAGAACTATCTCTGCAGTCCACAGCACACTCCTCTCTCTGTGCTCCGTGCTGGATAGCACCTGAAACACTTCAGACTCATTGGGAATTTGTGGGACATCCAAAGATATAAGCCTCCATAGGTAAAGTCCTCTGAGACATCCATGTATCTCAGCTGTGGTTTTCAAAGTTACGTATTGCCTACAAATGCAGAAAGAAAGTGGGATTTTTAAGATCCTCAGCTGCTCAGACATCCAATAGTCTATATTGGTCTGACACAGATCAGTGTTCCAACCAGTAGGTAAGTCAGGTCTGTTAGGAAGACTCACCATCTCCCCATCAATACTACCGATATACAGAACCATGCTTATGCTTTTTTGATTTTTCCAACAGCAGCCATGCAATGGTCCCCACATATCTCCTTCTCTGTACAGCACACAGCTGCAGACAGAACAGTCTGGGTAATGATATGGTACTTCTGCAAACATCCTGCTGTGAGTCAACACATTCCTATCAACAGAAAGCTCTACAGATGTTCTTTAATCTCTGAACTGAGTAAACATCTCTGTGCCACTCTAGCAGGGAGACTGTCCTTGTTATAATACATCAGAGCAGCTCTGTTCTTTTTCATCATATGCTACAGCATAACTTTGTGTGCCACATTGAGCTGCACCAGGCAATCAAATTGTCAGACTGAGCCATCAGTGGACACAGAGATTTATTTCTGAAGAAAAGGTTGAGGGAGATAAAATTGCCGTGGCAATGTTCAGGTGTCTGAAGCTCCAGTGATTATGAACAAGCAGCAGGGTAAAGCCAGACACCATCAACAGCTGAGAGAGTAACTCACAGAAAATCATGGTTTTGATTAAGTTCACCCTCTTTCTAGCCACAGACAAATCGTTAAAGCTCTTGAAAGTCCTCTAAATGCTTATGGTAATTCCAAATTGAGCCCTTTATGCAGGGGAGCAGTGTAAGCACAGTGTATCTGTTCAATCCCATGAAGCCCTGGAGACAGGGTACTCCAGCACCCAAGGTATTTCAGATACTTTGAGGATCTTGTTACCATGTGAATTCCATCTATTCTGAAGTCTTGCCTTTTGCAGTCAAGAGAATAACTCAGAAGTACCCTTATCTCTTGTATTTAAGGCAGGACACTGGCAAAATGAAAGCAGCATACACTGGTGCATGAGCAATGAGGCTGGGAGACATGGGTTGTGTCACTGCTTGCTTCAGAAAGATCACAGGTCATTTGTGCTTGTCCCCTGTAGATGCATGGAACTTAGAGGTACATAAAGATAGCAAAACAAGTCCATAGCTACTGAAGAACAAATGTTTCTTTTTAACCTATAGTCTCGTTCCCTGATCATCCATCCATTCTTACATGTTGGATTGCAATCTGGTTGCAGTCAGGAGCCAGGAAACTTCAGGCACAGAGAGAGACAACTCACCCAGGAGTAGGGATGTAGCCCAAGATAGTTAGGTAGCCCACATCTCCATTGTAACTGCATGCTGGTGCATTAATTTCAGCAAAATAAACGAAAGCTGCAAGTCAAAGGGTATCTGTGCAGAGCACTGCAATAGCACATGAAGAACCTGCCAACAGTTCAGAATGAGGCAGCCAGGCTTTCCTGTCTGGTTTGCCCTGCTTTCCAGGAAAGCTAATTGCCTACTTGGAAGACTTCATTAGCATGGCTGCCTTGCTTTCAATATCTGAGCTGGTGCATTCAATATCTGTTCAGATATGGCTTGGGTATTTCTGCCCAGCACTGCACTGAGCCATATGGGATCAACAAGAAGTATGAAAAAGCCTCTAAAGTACTGTCCAGATTTTCAAAAGCTGCAGTTGACAGGAGAATTAACCCGGGTTTGGTTTTTCCCTTCTCACTGGTGGGGGTTGCTAAGCATCATTTACATTTTGACAAAGACAGGATTAATTGTTCTTACGTTCTTTATGAAGAAAAGGACAAGGTAGCTAAAAGGGACAAGGATTTTTATTTTATTGCTGTTGACAAAGTCCTACCCTGTTTTCTTTTAAAAAGAAAGCAAATGTACTCACAGGGCAAACACAGGTATGAAGTTCTTGTTGTCTGAGCTCACTTAAAAGTAGCCCTGCTGGGAGTGGAGCAGGCAAGCACATGGCTTATTGGCCACTATCACTGTCACCCATTGGTGTCTGACAGTGTGTTGATTTCCCCTTTAGTGAGAAGTCTGCAGAAAGGTTGTAAAAAGGAGAGTCTGACTGATCTAGGAACTTTGGTGTCAGAAGGAAGGAAAAAAATTAATTAAAAAGAAGGAAGATGACGATACCAGTGACAAGTGGCGTCCCTCAGAGGTCCGTGCTGGGATCTGTACTGTTTAATATTTTTATCAGTGATATAGAAAGTCAGATTGAGTGCACCATCAGCAAGTTAGCAAATGACCCCAAGCTGAATGGTGCTGTCAATAGGCCAGAAGGATGAGATGTCATCCAGAAGGACCTGGGCTGCATCAAAAAAAAAAAGCTTGGCCATCAGATTGAGAGAGGTGATTCTGCCACTTCAAGTTTCTTTAAGGTTCTGCCACTGGTAAGACCTCACCTGGAGTACTGTGTCCAGCTCTGGAGCCCTCAACACAGGAAAGACATAGACCTTATGGAGTGGATCCAGAGGAAGGCTACAAAAATGATTAGGGGGCTGGATCACCTCTCCTGTGAAGACAGGGTGAGGGAGCTGGGGTTGTTCAGTGTGGAGAAAAGAAGGCTTCTGGGAGACCTAATAGAGACCTTCCAGTATAAGTAGGGGGCCTACAGGAAGGCTGGAGAGGGACTGTTTGCAAGGCCTTGGTTTTAAATTAGAGAAAAGTAGACTTAGACTGGATTAGGAAAAAGTCTTTTACCATGAGGGTAGTGAAAAATGGAACAGGTTTTCCCAGAGGCCTCATCCCTGGAGATATTCAAGGTGAGGCTTGACAAGGCTCTGACCTAGTTGAGTGTGTCCCTGCTTACTGAAGGGAGGTTGGACTGAATGACCTTTAGAGGCTCCTTCCAACCCAAAGCATTCTGTGATTCTGTGAACAGAAGGACTGGCATCAGGAACCCTGCAGTCACTATGGGATGTCCCAGGTGAAGGTGAAGCTGGCATAATTTACCCATTTTGGAGAAAGTCTACTCTGGGCTAGAGCTGGACAGAGGTAAGGTTCACCTCACCTACATTGGTTGTCTTTAGAGTTCAAATTAGATCTAGATGGAGCTACCAAGCTTAGGCATCTACTTGAGTGGTGCATAATTAAGCATAATTAACTCTCGATGCAGCCAATGGAGATCCAGTTGAGCCTAGAGACCACTAAGTTCTCCCCAGAGTAGACTGACCAGCTAAGAAGCCATCTTGGCTTCAGTGACTGGGTTGACTGGATCTCCAGAAGTTAGAATAGGAGTGGAAACCTACAGGTTCAACTGTAGAAAGCTGTAGGCAGTCACCTAAATTCAATTGTCTTAGCCAGGATTCACAATTCACCCTCAAAATCAGATTAAATTAATCCCTTTCTGGTTAATTGCATCTAATGGAAAAAGGTGAATTTGTGGAAACTTCTGTTAGGATTAAATGATACCTTCATTTCAGTTCTAGAAAGATTCATCCCTGAACAACTTTTTTCAAACTTGTTTAAGCCCAGGATGGAAAATTCCTGTCTTGCACAAATTCCTCTAAACATCTCATCAGCAGGGTTCAGGGGAAAAATTTCAAGGCTGGTTCAGCATATATAAATATTTGACTTGGTATGATAAGAGGGATCAATGTCTCAGCTGAACAATACATATTCTAGCTGCTCAGTAGCTAGGTTATTCAATCACATGCAGTTGTTTATGCTGGCACAGTGAATCTGTACATGAAGAACTAAGCTATCTCCCCATGTCCATTTTGTATAACTGTTTTAGATTTCCCTGCAACCCCAAATATTTAGCAGAGCTTTTTTTTAGGCTGGAGAAGATGAAAATTCAGGTTTTTCATAGAAATGTCTGAAAGTAATGGTTCTGGAGAAAGTTTTACATGATATATTATTTATCCATGTGAAATGTCTTTTCATAGAAGGGGTTGGGTTGGAAGGGACCTTAAATATCATCTAGTTCCACCCCTACCTGCAAGCATGGGGACATCTCCCACTAGACCAAGGTTGCTCCAAGTCCCATCCAACCTGACCTTGAACACTGCCAGGAACGAGGCATCCACCACTTCTCTGAGCAGCCTGTGCCAGTGTCTCACCAACCTCACACTGAAGATTTTCTTCCAAACATCTACCTTAAATCTACCTTCTTTGAATCTGAAACTCTTGCACTATTTCTACATGGCCTTGTAAAAAGTCCCTCCTTTCTTGTAGCCCCTTCAGGTACTCAAAGGCCTCCATGTGGACTTCTCCATGATGAACAACCCCAACCCTCTCAGCCTGTCCTCGTAGCAGAGCTGCTCCAGCTCTCTCATCATCTTCGTGGCCTCCTCTGGACTTGCTCCAGCAGCTCCATGCCCTCACTGTGTTTGGGGCTCCAGAACTGGACAGAACACCTCACTGTGTTTGGGGCTCCAGAACTGGACAGAACACTCCAGGTGGGGTCTCATAAGAGGAGCAGAATCCCCTCCCTCGACCTGCTGGCCATGTTTCTTTTGATGCAGCCCAGGATGTGGTTGGCTTTCTGTTCGCCTGGCAGTGCACATTGCCAGCTCATGCTGAGCTTCTCATCAACCAGCAGCCTCAAGTCCTTTTCCTCAGAGCTGATCTCAATCCATTCTCTGCTCAACCTGTATTTGTGCTTGAGGTTTCCCTGCCCCAGGTTCAAGACCTTACACTTGGCCTTGTTGAACTTCCTGCATTTTGCCCATGTCCACCTCTGAAGCCTCTCAAGGTCCCCCTGGATGGCTTCTCTTCCCTTCAGGATGCTGACCTCACACACAGCTTGGTGTCACCAGCAAACTCAGTGAGGCTGCATTCAATCCCACTTTCCATGTCACCATTAAAGCTGTTAGCACCACCCCAGTACCAGCCCTTGAGGAATGCCACTTATCACTGTTCTGCACTTTAACATGTCTCTTGATAGCAATTCTTTGCATGTGACCATCCAGCTGATTCCTAATCCACTGAGTGATCTGTCCATCAAGTCCAAGTCTCCAATTGAAAGACAAGGATGTCATGTGGGACAGTGTCAAAGGCTTTTCTATTTTTTAATAAAATAATTATTGGTTAGTGGTGCTGTGGGACTAAAATCTTGCTTCAAATATTGCTTACTGTGATTCTCTAGCACTTATATCTTAAATTCTCTCCTTATGAAAAAAATATCAGTTATGCTCATGGATACATCTGTCAGCACATAGATCCCAGGGACTCTTCTTAATTAGTAAGAAAACAGCTGTGTCCCTGTTCCTTCTTTTCTTGATTTATTTTACTTTCCCCAGATTTTGTCTCTTCTTAATTCAAAGCTATCTGCTATGACATTAAAATGTTATCACCATCCCTCCTCACAGCACAGCTGAATAACCTGGAGAACAGCCTCTTGCCTGTGGCACCAGGTAAAATAACAGCCAAGAGGTTTGTCCCGTGTCTCCAAGATGCTCCTGCAGCTGCCTCTCATGAACCCTTTCTCTTTCCTTAATTTTTCTTCCTTTCTGGTTTAAGATGAGGTTAATCAATGAAGAGTGGTGAATGGTTTAACATGACAACAGATGACCTGTGCCAATTTTCCAGGACATAACCCCACCAAGGGCTTCAAGAAGCAGCAGACAGTGTGTGAGGATCTTCTTTTGTCTTTCTTTTCACACAAGTGAGAAAGATGGTAACCCGTGAACACAGCTTTGGAGGGTTCACAGGAAGGACTGTCCAAATATTGACTTTCCTTCTGAGACAGTTTGGATAAGGAGAGAATTATGAGCAGCAGCATTGTAGCTGTTTACGTATTTTGCAGGCCAACTACCTCATTTCCTCTCTCTCCAGATAAATGGAGCAACATATTAACCACTTATGCTAATCAAGGTCATCAGTGGATGTGTCAGGTTTAGCTGATATCAACACCCACATCCCAAAGAGGGGCCCAAAATGCCTTATTGTGTGGGTGTTTTTATCTCAGGGGACATATTCAGCATGGCCATAACCTATGTTTGAATCTCAGTTTGCCTTGCATGTGTGGTGAGAGACTGAGAACATCAATGTGGGTTGCAAGGACTCAGCAGAAAAACTGAGACAAGCACCTGCACTTCTGCAACCCCTGGATGTGTCCTTCTAGGAAAAACTCCCAATCCACCACCTTGCTTTCCAGCAGCATAGCTCATGACCACTGATGGGTCAAAAAGCTGCCTGTGGGATGCATCAGAGTCCTGACCCTTTGTGCCAAAATGTAGACTGCACCCTAAAGCAAGTGTATCAATAAACTGAGGGCTGCAATTTAAAAGGCCAGTTCAGGCAATGTTTTGGATTTCACCTGCTTCTTGGATCAGAGCTCCCAGGACACTATGTAGATGCATCCTCAACATGTTTATGTCTTACTATTTTTCTTCACTATATTGTCTGTTACACTGATGAGATAACTATTCTCTGAGATATAAGACAGGAGAAGGAGAAGCAAGAGAGGGATCAACAGTGTCAGATACTCACCTGGAAGGTAAGCCATCTGGCTTCCTGCTGCTGTGCTGCTAAAATATACATGTTTGATACACATTGGATTAACTAGAAAAATAACAGACACCAAAATTTATAGGCAGGGTATTATTATAGAATAGTTCTAGTTCTGGTTGGAAAAGACCCTTAAGATCATCAAGTCCAACCATTAACCCAGTATTGCCAAGTCCAGCAATAAACCATGTCCCTAGCACCACAGCTCCATGGCTTTTAAATACATCCAGGGACAGTGACTCCACCCCATCCATGGGGATCCAGTGTCTGACTACTCAAAAGTGTTATTTGGGCACATTAGCACCTTTCATTTCTGGAGATAGGACATAAATGCCTGAGTCACTTAGAGACAGACTCCTACAGGTTTTTAAGCATTTAGTTTATAGCAGTAAAGAATTCAGTACCTAGAAATGTTTGAAGCCTTTAAAATGTGATCTTTGAATGCCACTGAAAATATCATCAGTGGTTTGCACTGGAGGCTAGCCCAGGTCTCAGTAGGGCACAGGAGTTGCATTACTGCCATTAACATCCAAAGTACTAAAACCTACCGTGTGGCTCCAGTAAATTTACTAATTTAGTGTAACTTGGTGGTTCAGGGTGTAATTCATTGCAAGATTTTGAGCAGGGAGTTGCAAGAGAGCACTAAGTCAGCATAAGGAGCGTACATAATATTTACCAGGAAAGCAATAACATATTAAGGATCAAATTTATTGTTTCTTAGCACACCAGCACTCAGTCATGTAAGGGAATCTCTCTTAAAGGACAAAAAAAGATGAATTGTTGAGGTCAAAGATAATCCCCCGTTATAGACAAAACCTTAGTCTAACTAAACTACCATCAAACCCAAAAACTGCAGAAAGAAAAACAAGCAACAGGTGACCTCTTGGCCACCACCCTGACAACCACTTTCAGCTGGATTAGAAGAGTAAATTATTTTCTATCAAAGGATTTTCCTAAAGCCATACAAAGACCCTTAGCACACTGATATACGTAAGCTCTGGGGCAGCTTTGTGATGCTCTTGAGGAAAGAAAGACACCAGGATGCAGAGGGAGTGGGTTGGTTTTCTTCCTGTTTCCCTTTGATAGGATTTATAGATTCTCCAGTATTGTGAAAGACAAACATAAGGAATGCCAAAATGCCAGCATGATGATGACCCATTTAATTTAAAGCTTTGATGGATCCACCCTACCAAACTGTTCTTGACCTCCATGTGCTTTTTCTTCTTCCCACTCCACAGAATGCCTTTTTAAAGCATCGTATAACCAGTGACTCTTTATGCACAGGAGGTAAGCAGGTTTGGACCAGGGCAGGCAGACATGACATTGTAGCAAGTGTTAATGAAGGGCAGTGCCATCTGATTTTGTACCTTAATTAAACATAATATTGTTATGTTTAATATATAAAATATAAATATAACAACAATATTAATATTTAATATTAATATTAAACATACTATTAGTATTACACTAATGATATTTTTATAGCTTCTTTACTTGCTTGAGGATTGCCTCATCAGTTGATTCATTGGTTAAATCTCTTGGACTGGAACAAGGGGATTGGAACAAGGATGAAATGACAGTTCAGGAATGCTCAAAGCCCTTCCTCGCTCTAATGTGATGCAGAGAACAACTTTGCACAGCTCCTTACCTGGAGCTGCTCTCTCCCCTGAGCTTTCCAATCTCTAATTTCTATGACCCTGTGGATCTAGTGTGCACACACACACCAAGTGACTGATGCTTCTACATGGAACAAGCCACATTTACTTTTTTTTCTCACCAACCACAGGGATAGAAAATTGCTTCCAAGATTGTGTGAACGTTCAGCCCTGAAAGACATCTGACTTGAGAGGGTGGTTTTGATCACAGATAAGGTTTGAGAAAGAGGGAGGGAGTAAAGCTTTGTAACATTTGGGGACTGATTAGGGGAGTAATGACACATTTTCATTTATGAAGACAGGAGCTCTCTAGTGTGCAGATGGAGGAGAACAAAAGGGAAGAGGGGCTGGGAAACCCACAGATCAGATGGACTAATGGCTGATGGATGCAGCTCCTATCACAGCCTGGGTTTTATAGTTGTGCTTTCCCTTCCCTTCTTTGATATTTTTTGCTGGGGCAGGGACACTGGTCTGCCAGAGATGAGCCAAGCAGCTCCCACCTGTACCTGGAGGTGTTGTCATATCAGTGCTGATGGTTGCTGTTGGAAGAGGCTGGATCCAGTAGCCTGAGGCAAGGATGGGGCAGCTCCCTGCTCCAGGTCCCACCAGGAGCCAGGCTGAGCAGGTATTCCTGCAGTCATGCACACAGAGCACAGCTACCCACCACACACGTGTATACACACATGGACAGCCACACAGATCACAGACAGATACACTGAGAACTCTTACAAACTCCGGTAGAAATGATGGCTTCATCCTGCTCCACTCTCTGGCTGAGCAGGGTGATCACTGTGATACACACACACACAAATAAATAAAATGTGAAGTCCTCCATCAGCTGGCATCAGACACTCCCTCTACCCAGTCACTGCCTCTGGATTCCAGTCTTACCAGTTGCTGGCACTTGGAGATATGAGCACCCAAGGCCCCAGTCCTAGTCCAGTCATGGTATAAATCATCTCACTTGCACACACAAAGTGAATTATCGGGCAAAAGAAAACCCCAAAAAGCATGCTTAGGGCTTTGAGGAAGAGCCTGACTGTCCAAATCCATTCAGCCTTCACATGTTTTCCTGTAGTCTTAAATGACATCTCTCAGGTCCACATTTACAGTCTGATGTCACCTCTGATGCAAGTGTGCTCCCTCCCGTTCTTCCAGCAAGTGCTGCTTCTGTGTGGAAAATGGAGAAAATCATCCACGAAAAAGAGCAAAATGGGAAACGCAGGAGCAATGAGGACACTGTGATCTGAGATGAGGTTTGGGGACAGGGGTATTATTTCCTTAAAATTATTTTGGCATTGAGGGACTACACAGTCCCCTAATACCCTGCAACAAGAAAACTTGGGTTCACAGAGATTCATTTTCCACACTAGCCTGAATAACGTGGGGAAATTTTTTTCCAGGATGTTGAGATACTGAACTCACAATAAAAAAAAATGGCCTAAAAAAGAAAAAAAACAAAAATCCCGTCTTGAGTTCTCTTCATTGCATAAGAAGAGATTTAGGCATCAGTAAAATCCTGCTTCATCCCATCCATGTGGAACTCTTCTGCTGAGCTGTGAGACATGGGCAAGATACCAAGGAGCAGAAAAAGGGGTCAGCAGCCTGCTGGGTCACATCTGTTGCTTTTCTCTACACAACCAGGCATTTACTGTCCTGCTAGCATCCACTGCCATAAAGTGGTGCTAGAAAAGTTGTAAGGGTATGGTTACTAAACTTTAATGAAAATAGATCATTTAAAATATCTCCCATCTATGCTTAGGATTGATTTAGAAATCCAGTATAAGGGTTCAGCAATGTTATGCTACATAATAAATATAATTTTCAGGGTAATGCTCAGGTTAATCAGCTCCATCCTAATTGGATTTTGCTGCTGATCACTCCCCAGTCATGACATCATGAATGACTTTTTCAACATAATAGATGTAAGAGAAGTCAAAAATACTGTTGGCAGAAACTCTGAAACTCAGTTTCTGACTGCCTTAATATTACCAATTCTTAATTTCAAAATCTCTACCAGCTGGTGTGCTGGAGAAAGGGGATCTTCAGTGGTCACCACTCAGATATGACCAATGTATGAGTTTCAGTCAGGTTCATTTGTGACCCTCAGTCAGTTCATCTCCCCCAGGCTGCTTGGGGACGTGGACTTCTGTGTTGTCAGAGGACCGAGGTCTCAGGCTGAAGTCAGACAACATGGGAGGAATTAATGTTGCTCATACAAAGAACCTACAGGTTTGTCTTCTTTCCAGTACTCCTAGTATAGGAATCACATGTCTTAATCTCCAGATGCCTTAATACACCTCAGATATCATAGAAGGTTTTGATGAATGGAGTTATATCCAGCTGGGAGCTGGGTACAAGTGGTGTTCCCCAGGGCTCAGTTTTGGTGCCAGTTCTCTTTAATATCTGTATTCATTATCAGAATGAGAGGATTGAATGCACTCTCAGTAAGTTTGCAGATGCCACCAAGCTGGGAGGGAGTGTTGATCTGCCAGTGGGTAGGAAGTGTCTGCAGAGCAATCTGGACAGGTGGGATGGATGGACCAAGACCAATTGTATGATGTTCAATAAGGCCAAGTGCCAGGTCCTGCATTTCAGTCACAACAACCCCAGGCAATGCTACAGGCTTGGGGAAGAGTGGCTGGAAAGCTTCCCAGTGGAAAAGGACCTGAAAGTCTTGGTTGACATCTGTCTGAACATGAGCCAGCAGTGTGCCCGGGTGGCCAAGAAAGCCAACAGCATCCTGGTGTGTATCAGAGCTGGTGTGGTCATCAGGAGTAGGGAAATGATTGTCCCCTGTACTTGGCACTGGTGAGGTGGCAACTTGAATCCTGTGTTCAGTTTTGGGTTCACTCAGTACAAGAAGGACACTGAGGTAGTGGAATGTGTCCAGAGAAAGATGATGAAGTTGGTGAAGGGTTGAGAGCACAAGTCTAATGGGAGATGGCTGAGGGAACTCTGAATATTTTGCCTCTATAAAAGGAGGCTTAGGGGAGACATTATTGCTCTCTACAACTACCTGAATGGAGGTTGTAGTGAGGTGGGTGCTGGTCTCTTCTCCCATGTGAATAAAAAAATGATAGGACTAGAGGAAATGGCCTCAAGTTGCGCCAAGGGAGGTTTAGATTAGATATTAGGAAAAATCTCCTGCCAAAAATGTTGTCAGGCACTAAAACAGGGTACCCAGGGGAGATGGTTGAGCCACCATCCCTTGGAGGTGTTTAAAAGATCTGTGGATGTGATACCTAGAGACATGGCTTAGTGCCAGACTTGGCAGTTCTAAGTTAATTGTTGGACTTAATGATCCCAGAGATCTTTTCCAACCAAAATAATTCTATGATTCTATGAAGATGTAAAGATACCATATCAGCCTTGGGCTCACAAATCTTCTAAACTTTTATGATAGACTTGAGACTGATAAAAAAATTGAAACAAAATATTTAAGGATTTGGTACTGCTTGGGAAATTAATGCTTGATTAAACACCTTAGTACAGGCCAGTTCAGCAGGGAGCCCTGGGACCTCCTATGGTTTCCAAAATGAAAGGTATCATGCAAGCTTCCAGTTTAATGAAAGGCTGCTGCAATGTACACACTTCCATGGATATTTCAAATTAGAATTTTCTAGAAAAATTCAGTGCTAAACATAACATCATCTTTTTTTTGTTTTGTTTTCTGGTTGTACTCAATTTGCAACACCAAACCCTATTGCTCTAAACTCTACATTATGGTATGTGAAGACCAAGGGAACCAACAGGTAGGAAAATTAGGAACTCTTCTAGGAAACCAGGAAAAGAAGTGTCTTCAGTGTCTAACTTGAGACCCACTAGTCCTGTATCCAGTCTAGAGCCATCAGATACTCTTAGACTGTCACTCTGCATCTACTTTTATTTCCACCCCTCTACAAACACTCCATTGAATTGCTCAAAACCCATAATCACAGTAATGTTTTGCCATCATCTCAGGACTGTCAGGTAGAGATAGACCAAGATCTTCCCTTCCTCTCTCTCCCTTATATATGTTACTATATGTGCTTGGGCTTTATATTTATCTTTCATTCCTTTAACTTGGTTGGCTTATGCATGTTTATGAATTATGAAAAACGTGGAATATATCTGGGGGGACCAGGTTGACTGTTGCAAGATAGAAAAGAAATACTGAAGGAAATAATCCAATCACTTGTTAGATTCCAGCTCTTTTTGTGCACCTTTGGGGAAAACTAGAATCCTGATGAAACTTCTCCACTGGCTGGCTTTATGGAGGGCAAAGGATCCATGCTGCACCATGAGAAAGAGGTATCTACTGTGCCCTTTGGCAAGGACATGACAAGCTTCCTTTTATTGCTAGCTGAATAATGGCATTGCTAGCATGAATAAAACAGCATCAATGGACACAGGAAAGTTATATAGATTTGCTGTCATATAAATATAGTTTGCACACAGTGATGAATTCAGCAAGTACAGGAGCACTTCCTCTTGGCCTCAAGGGAGACAATGAAAGCACCATCAATACCTGGGTTCAGTGCCCAAAATGAGGAAGATGGACAGACTACAAACCCCTAGAGCGGCAAGGTTGGTATTGAAGGTTTTGTAGTATGGAGTGAAAGGTGTTGGTAGCACATGGTTTCATGGGTCCAGGATTATGGCCTTATCCCCTCCAATGCCCTCCTGGAGGCTAATTCCATGATGCAGAGACCATAGATCATTTCCATATGACCAAGATTTCCAAGTACTCTTTAAATGAAATCAGATGATCAAAGTCCCCAGACTGTATCCTTTTCCATGGACCTTTTCCATTTCTCTTAATTTCTGACATGCTCCAGAAGAACAGAGCCCTCTGTTCAAGCCTTTTCTCCATGAAGTGTTTGGTAATATTTTACAAAAAAAAATGTGCATTTTGCAAGGACAGGAAGAACAACAACATTAGCCTTCTCCACTTCCCCAGTGTATGATGCCCCATGGTATACACCAAGTAAATGTCCTACTCAAAGCTGTACAACAAGGCTGCAACACACAGCTGCAGAAGCAGCAGGTAGGACAGCTCTAGGGGACTGTTCTTGGGATCTTTCTTCATCTGACACAAAATATTTTTGAAAAACTGTACCAGACTGTGGGATCAAAGGCTCCTCTCCGCTCACACAGGGAACCCAGAGGCACAAGGGCAAGTGGAGGAAGCACAACATCCCACACAGGGGTCCAAGCCCCTGAGCTGGTCTGAGACTGTCCCAGAAGAGCCTCAACATTATGGACTGGAGGTGGCACTTTTCCTATGGGGAAACAGGAGCAGTTCCCCAGCTCACCTCAAAGGTCAGAGAGGGATCACTGCTTGAGTATGTGACACATTATGGGATGCAGGCAAAGAGCATCTGGGGTTTGTATAAGAACTATTATGAGATGGGCTAAGGGAGGAACCAAAGAAAGGGAACGAGTGTGGGATTGAACTGGTTTAGGGAGGAATGAGTGTGGGAAAACAGAGGAGTAAGGAGACCAATTGGCAGTCCATTGTAAACAGGTTGCCTGCCTGTTTGCATGTATGCAGGTCATGGTACTGAGCAACCAGCCCAGGAGAAGAGAGCTAGCTGTGGGGAGCTGTTAGCAGGGAGATGGCACTATTTTACAAGACCTTTCTTTTGTTAATTAAGTGCTTCATCTCACCGTTTCCTCTATGGCAGCACAGCAAGTGAGGTGTTATTCCCACCCCAAAGCAACACTAATGAGTGCTGGAGACAGAAATGAATCTTACTTCTCTCTTCTAGGTTTCTTTTGTGTGTTTGTAGAAGTACTGTCAATTTTCCCACAGATTGAAGAGTTCACCTTGTTTCTCAGAGCCAGTTGCACTTCTGGAGCAAAAAGCCTTCTTGAGAGCAACAAAACAAAGGAAGCATTTGTATTAAACCAGGCAGATACAGATCCAAAAGTAATTCCATCATTCGAGCAATTCCTATAAGGACCTTCCAGCCTTGAATAAACTTAAATTCGTCTGAATTTTCTAGTTTAGAAGTCTGAGAGCTCCTAAAAGGATCTAATCTTTATTACAAAATACAAGTCCCCACAAACCAGCAAAACACATAAATCCTGCCTGTGCTAAATGTTTGGCAGATGAAGATTAATGTTGTTACATTGCATGCAAGGGTCTGGGTTATGATCCCAAGGAGCTGATAAGTACAGCCAACTGATGATCAGAATTTCCTGTTGGCTGTAGTTTCTTTGTCCAGTTTCTTTGGTTTTGTTTTGGGGTTTTTTCTTTCTATTTTTCGTGTGTTCATTTTTCCCAATGTGTTTGGCTCCATCTTGGATAAGAACCATGATTTCTGAACCTGGAAGCCCTCCAATATTTTGTTGTCCACCAGACTGACATTCTTGACAGGTTCACAGCAAAGATCAACTGCAGTGAGAAGTGTTGTGTGTGCAGGGCCACAGGAACACAGAACAGACCCACTGGGCTTAGAGGCCTGCAGGTTTCTTCCCAAATGCCAGATGTTTTCAGGGAAGCAGTCTGGGCTTTGTGGACTAAAACTCTGCCCAGAAAGACTTCCAATAGATTTTGCTACTACATATCAAAACTATGGGCATGGTTTGATTTATCCAGGTAGAGTATCTTCTTTGGATTGTTTGTGTTTGCAAGTGCTTTGGGATGGCATCCTCTTGATTGCCCAAATATCATTTCATATCAGACCTGCTCCTGAAACAGTCTGGTGTCTACTGCTCTGCTTTCACTCGTGGTGAAGTGACTCTTTGTGAATTGTATAGTTCAAGAAAAAAAAAAATGCAATGAAAGAGAAGTATATTTAAGGTCTGCAGGCAGTTTTATACCACTCAGAATATCATTATCTCCCTATATGCAAGCCCAGCTGAAAGACAGAACTTCACAGTTTATCTCAGTGGGACTTGCTTCCTGGGTTTCAAATCATGATGAAGATAAATTCTGCGTATGGAGAAAAAAATCGTCTTCATCTTAGAAATATATTTAGGTTATTTAATTAACAAAGACTCAACATGTCAATCCACACACTGGTGACTTTCCTCCTTATGTACCTCTTAAGATCCTCAAAGCAACTGAGACCTTCAGGTTCCACTTGGAGTTCTCAGGGACTAAAAAATTCTTTGTTTTTTGCTTGGAGTATTGTAGGATGGGGCCTTATTTCATGCTGGTATATTAAAACTCCTTCAAGTATTTATTTTTGCATTAAGTTATTCTTTCCTCCAACAATTGGGAACAATTTGTTCAGATAAATGTTTAACATTTTTCTGTAACAGGTGGTCTTCTCAAAATATCACATAAAATTGATAGCCTTCAAAGAAGCTTTGTACCTCATGTGATGACTGCTTGGCATTTCAGCATGACAGTGAAAATTATTTAAAGATCTTGTACTCTTCCATCTCCTATAGGTCCTGCAAGGACATAGGTTGCATTTATGTGACACCTGCACTGGTGGCTCAGTCTCCCACTAAATCCTGTGCCATTTGTGCCTCTGGCAACTGGCTTGGGGCCCAGAGAGAGGCAAACAAAATGACTAGGAATGTGAAATGGAGACATTAGTGCAGTCACTATGTGCATGTGTGATGAAAATGATGCTTGCTAGCTTCAGCATCTTTGTAAATATTTCTCCAAGAAAAAGAACTGCTTTAATTTTGTGAGCTCTGAGTGCTTTCATGGTCAGTAGTCATTACAGAGAAACCAGCACTCCTGAGTCATTTTTATAGAAGGGCTCACCTTCCCTGTTAAGACTAATTGAAACTGATGTAGATATGGGAATGTGTATTTTCCTTGGGGTGAAAGACTGAGTTCTATCATTATCCAAAATCTTATCTACCAGAGAGTTTAATTAAAAAAAAAAAAAAAAAAAATAATCCTTACCAGTTTCAATAATTTGATTTTATGCAGCCAGTGTTCTGAGGGCATAGACATTGCTGTTGCTCTGATGCCAAGAGGTCTTAAATCAGAGGCAATGAAATCATTGTCCTAGCTAATAGATTGACTTGGGACAGCAATGTGGTTTCTGTCTTGCAGACTGACAGGGCTTTTTGCCCATGTTTTTAACCACTATGTAAATTCCCTCTTCCCTTGGCTATGTACATGTATCCCACATAACTCATGCATAAGCATTTCAAAATAATCCAAATGTCTCCAGTCCTAAATCCAATTTTATTACATTCCTAACAGTTTAGTTTTAGACTTAGCAGAATGGACAAATTTCACTTCTGTCTAAGCAGTGCATGACCTTTAGCTTCTCTTAAAAACAGGCCTCTCCATCTGTGTGATCTTTGCAAAGCAAAATGTTGTTCAATTAAATCTCATCTTCCAAGTTCAGTTCTTGCCAGGGTTACTTCCACCAGTGCTTTGTGCACAAGTGACTCTGCATGGACCAGGTTCCTATGTGAAACAAAAGCACATGGACTGAGAAAGAACTTTCTCACTTGTTATTTAATTTTGTGTGCTATGCTGCTTACACTTTCCAGCTCTGGGTTAGAACAGGGCTAAATTATCCCAGCCATAGTGTGATTTTGCTATTATAAACAGCAAATTATGTTAGCTTCCTGGTCAAGACAATCATTCTGTTGGGATGGTATTTGCTATTGACTCACTCCATGCGTTCCAGCAAGTCACTTATATCTCATTTCTTCTTCTTCCCCATTTCCTTCTCCAGGTCTTTGTCTGCTAGCCTGTCCTATAGAATCATAGAATGATAGAATAATTTGGGTTGGAAGGGGCTTCTAAAGGTCATCTGGTCCAACCCTCCTGCAGCAAGCAGAGACATCCTCAACTACATCAGGTTGCTCAGAGCCTTGTCAAGCTTGCCCTGATAGTCAAATTTATACTTTGATACTAAGGTAATGAGCACTGTGGGAGATAAGCATATATATGTATACATATGTACATAAAAACGTGTAGGGTCATAACTCTGCATAACTCTTCATAATTCAGTATTTCTCCAGCCATCCTGTCTATAACTTTTGGCTTATATCAGTATTACTAGTTGTCACAGTAGGTACTTCTGAAGCCCAAACCAAGTTTATGAGTATTTCCCTTCTTCCAAAATACATAGATTAACTATCTGAAAATAACACAGTGGACTTCTGTTCCCAGGGATGTAGATGAGTCTTGAAGTAAGAACCTGAACAGCTGTGTTCATAACGAAGGTCTCCAAAGCAGGTTTAATCATTGTTATGTTCTCTTTGAACCAAGGTTCAACCAAGGACCTGTTTCTTGCACTCCTGTTGTTATATACAAAGGGGAAGGAATACAAGAGATTTAAAAACTGTGGTATACCGGTCACTAGAAAAGATGTCTACGTTGAGTTCTTCCTGGACTCTCTTAAAATAGACTCCTGAAATGTGTCCATGCTTGTTGCCAAGACAAGAACAGACTGCAGTGCAGTCCCTTGTCTTAATTGCTATGGCAATCATAGCAAAGCCACTTGGAGATGAGTCTTGGCAGTTGCAAATCATTGTCATCCTTTGAAGGAGATCCTGGATCACTCTCCACATCCTAGTGATAAATCCGGTTACACAGGAGGAGGATGTATAAATAGGAGTGTGTGTGTTGCATTACAAGCAATTCATTGGTGCCCAGTACAACCCCAGTACCACAGCCTTAGAAAAACTCCAGGAGACACAGCAATCTGGTGTCATCCCTGTCTGTACCATGAGAACAACAAGTGTACAACACATCCCCCCCACAACAAAATGACCTTGTAAATCATGAGCACTGACTTGCTTCATCTTTAACCTCCCCCACCCAGGCTGTTCACAGACTGTTAGATGATATGTAAACAAAGTTCTGCTAATTGTCTTCAGCAAAACTAGATCAAGTAACTTCCTGGATTCTGTTGAATGAGGAGCCAGAATCTGTTTTAAAGGTTTGTGATCAAGTCTCTTTCCTGATAAAAAAATTAAGAGGGTAACTGGGAAACAGGTAACAGTGGCATCACAGTGCAGGGGAAATACAGACAGGTATTAAGGGGCATCAGCAGTGACAAAGAGTCATTCTCTGCATGCAGCCAAGAGCTAGAGCAGTGCATGGACAAGGGCTCATTTAAGGAGCAATAGGTTGCTTCATTCAATAAGGTGATCATCTCTCTTCCCCTTGATGGATAAAGTCCCTGTCTGAAGGAGGAGTGGATTATTCTCAATGTGGAAATTGGATTATGGCTGAAGAAAATAGAGCACTCTGCTGTTATGGCTCATTAGACAGAGGCTTAAATGTCACCTTCCCACAAATGTGCTTGGTTCAGGTGCTGGAGGTGTGTGCTGCCAGTGATGAGGTTCAGGGTGCAGGTGACAGAGCTTGGCAATTGCTTTCCTGCTGTGGATGTGGAAAAAGGAGCAAAATTTTAAAACTGCTCAGAGATAATACCTTGGTTTTGGGCTTGACTATACTCTCAGGGTTTGGGTTTTTTTTAACATTCAACTTTTTTACCAACACAAGATTCATTTTAGCCTCTTCCCCTCTCATCTTTCCACTGGTTGATACAGCTGGGCAACATGACCACTGGATCTAGGTCAGGCCTCTATGAGCCTTTGTCATTGCTAAAATACATGCTGAAGGCCAGGCTGGAGCAAGAATTACCAGCTCAGGGACCAGGTTTCTCAGACCTTCCTCAGGAGTCTCTACCCTGGGCTGAATATGGATCCTGTCAGGACCTTTTTGGCTTATCTGCAGCTCACCTGTATCTTACAGGTGCACTACAAGGAATGGTGTGTGTCTTGTATGGAAGCTGCATGTTCTTTCTCCTTTATCCATCCATCCACATCAGTGTGTTTGAAGGCTCTCTCCAGTCTACGTCACACTTCAGTGATAGAGGAAAGTTAGATTATTTCAGTCACATATGGCAAGAAAATCCAATCTACATGCCTGAAAAGCAGCATTTGATTCTGAAGAATATGTGACTGCTGCCATATGACTCTCCCAAAGATGAATGTAATGCTGAATGGGAAGGAAAGGAGACTGAGGGACCACACACAACTTGACAAGGAGAGGAGACATATCCTTCATATTATGCCAATAATGTCTCTCAGCTCTTATTTAGATGAACTGCTTCCCTAATGCCCATTCCTCTAGTTTTCTTCCCTTCCTTCCCCTTCCCTCTTTCAAAGATATGTCTAGTAGCACAGGAAGCTGACAATTTCTTTCCCTCCCAACCTAAGTTAAACAAAAATGTTCCTTAGTGAAAGAAAGCACACCACTGGCAACAATAAATTAGATTTCTGGAAAGCAGAATTCTTGCTGGTTTATCACTGAGGATGAAGAATGCTTGCTGTTTTATCACTTCTTGTTTCTTGTAGGGACTATGCAGCATTCAGAGGAGAGCTGCAGGGAGCAAAGTGGAAGTGGCAAGACCCTTTCCCAAAGGTGGGCTATAGCAATTGATATGCAGTGGTAGCATTCATCATCCATTTATCTTCTAGTGTATTTTAAACCATTCAAGGCTGCAACTCATAGTAAGTTCCAAAATCCAACTTTTTCCTACCCTTTCACAACTTTTTATTAAATACAAGACAGTTTTTAGTCTAGATTTGGCGAATGTGTGTTTCAGGCATAGCAGAATGTTACAAAGAAGAAGTGATTTAGTAACACAGGACACCCAAAACCTTAGTGGAATAAGCTTTTGGGGAAACATCCTTGAGTGTGACCTTATGTTTCATAGAATTTTATTTTAAATCCAACCCTTAACTAAGCTACTATTTGGGTAAGGGATTTCCTTGTTGACTGTTTATACGACTCTCACGTCTTATCCCCGAGGGTATTCCTCACTGATGCAATGATGATGATGAGAACTGTTCATCACAAGGAAAAGACTAAAAGAAACCATAGAAAACCATGCTCTCTTTACCTGGAGCAAATTACAAATGCTAATTACAAATGCTTTTGTTCTGTGACAGTGGCTACACCTAACCCTTACATAAAGAGCAGACAGGGCATGACTTGTGTGCTCTTCACACTGCTCTGAGTGCCTAATGACTTGTAAACATGGGTGTTTGATCACCTGAGGCTCAGCAAGTCCTCAGGAGGGATCTAGGGGTACTTTTAGGCCTTGCAGCACATCTGAGCCTTGATGAGAAGACACAGACCTTAGGGGTGGACATGCAATCAGAGTCTGTGGAAGCACTAAGGTATTTATGGGCCAAGACATTGCACAGCATCCATTAGACTCATTAGGACTTCACAGTGTAAGTCAGAAGTCTGATAGGTCACTCGTTTCTTCCTCTCCTTTCTCCCCTCCTTCCTTCACTTGGGCAG
The DNA here is from genome assembly GCA_038090715.1 of Florisuga fusca. Lineage (NCBI taxonomy): Eukaryota > Metazoa > Chordata > Aves > Apodiformes > Trochilidae > Florisuga > Florisuga fusca. Next base: position 20,328,087 of record JAAWXA010000015.1, on the reverse strand, counting down.
GGACACCTCCCACTAGACCAAGGTTGCTCCAAGTCCCATCCAACCTGACCTTGAACACTGCCAGGGACGAGGCATCCACCACTTCTCTGAGCAGCCTGTGCCAGTGTCTCACCAACCTCACACTGAAGATTTTCTTCCAAACATCTACCTTAAATCTACCTTCTTTGAATCTGAAACTCTTGCACTATTTCTACATGGCCTTGTAAAAAGTCCCTCCTTTCTTGTAGGCCCTTCAGGTACTCAAAGGCCTCCATGTGGACTTCTTCATGATGAACAACCCCAACCCTCTCAGCCTGTCCTCATAGCAGAGCTGCTCCAGATCTCTCATCATCTTCGTGGCCTCCTCTGGACTTGCTCCAGCAGCTCCATGTCCTCACTGTGTTTGGGGCTCCAGAACTGGACAGAACACTCCAGGTGGGGTCTCATAAGAGGAGCAGAATCCCCTCCCTCGACCCACTGGCCATGCTTCTTTTGATGCAGCCCAGGATGTGGTTGGCTTTCTGGACTGGCAACCAGGATGTGGTTGGCTTTCTGGACTGGCACATTGCCAGCTCATGCTGAGCTTCTCATCAACCAGCACCCTCAAGTCCTTTTCCTCAGGGCTGATCTCAATCCATTCTCTGCTCAACTTGTATTTGTGCTTGAGGTTTCCCTGCCCCAGGTTCAAGACCTTACACTTGGCCTTGTTGAACTTCCTGCATTTTGCACAGGTCCACCTCTGAAGCCTCTCAAGGTCCCCCTGGATGGCTTCTCTTCCCTTCAGGATGCTGACCTCACACACAGCTTGGTGTCACCAGCAAAATTTCCTGACAGTGCTTTTGATCCCACTGTTCATGTCGGTAACAAATAGAAAGACTTTGTGCACAATGTATGATGAAGGCTTAGTGGCTTTACCAAATGTGGTGTCCATGGGCAAGCCTCTGTCCAAACCCTAAGCTGTCAGATGGCTGGTGAGTGAGACCCTTTACAATCTACAGCCATGCATGGCAATTTTCTGTATGGAAAGGATTAAAAATGAATGGTTGAGGAAAAAAAGAAGAGGAACAGATGTGAATTTCTTCATAAACCTGCTTTGATAGCAGAAATAAAAGCAATTCAGAACCACCCTTCCCCCTGCACCTGCGTGTTTCTAATGCTCACTCACATTCCTCCTCAGAATAAGAAGCACTTTAGCCTTTGCCTCACCATCTGTACACTGCACAGCTCAGAAGCAAGGTGCAGGGCTTTTTTTTACCTGACTACTGTTTTCTGGTTTCATTGTGAGACATTACCTTTTCCTACCTAAATTTTCAGGGATACCAAATGCCCCAACAGCCCAACACACAAAGCTTGAGCCTCCATGGCAACAGCACTCAGAGAAGGCACTGTAAGAACTGAAAAGTGTTATAAGCAGGAATGTTAATTAACTAATTACCAAGCAGAAGAATTTATTGCACATAATTTCTGAAACCATTTATATCTCCCTTGGGCCCTAGGTAATGAAATATCTCTCATGTGTATTCCCAAAGCACCATAAATCTGACATGTTCTCTAATATCCTCACCTAGAAAATGGCTCTAATGTTGTGAGCTGCAGCAAGATGGAGTCACAGATACTTTCTACCCAACAGGTCCAAATTAGCAGCAAGATAAAAATTTTTATTTATGATCTGCACCTTTTTTAATAAAATAAAATATTTTTGGGAGGTTGTGGGTTGTTGGTTTGTTTTTTGTTTTTTTTTATGTGGTTGTTGGGTTGTTGTGGGATCTGTGTGGGAGGTTTTTTGTTTGTTTGTTTGTTTCCAAATAAAATAATAGCCAGATCCTGAGTCACTTTTTGAGATTTATTTTAATTTAATTTCTGTTGTCTGGAATTTCATTGTATGACCAGGATGCTACAGATTCCACTCCATATGTAAACAGCCCTCAGAACTGGTGCAGAGGGATGGCAGGACAGAATCTTCAATATAATTCAGACATATCCTTCCAGTTCCTCCAAACTTTTCATCTTGAAACCTCTGAATCTAAACTGATTACAAATTTAAATTTCAAATGTTCTATATGTCAAGCCCTTCACAGAGAAGAAAAGAAAAGAAATAGTGAAGAGCAAATGTTTAATTATTATAATAAGTACAACATACATTTATTCCAAAAGCACCTGGTAACCTGAATAATTCTAATGGACAATGGGAAAATAAAAATGCCAAGGAATCATCAGCATCTGCCACTAGATTGAACAAAAAAGAAAGGAGGGTCAAAGAACTGAGGCTTAATGGTCAAGGTGTTTGTGTAGATAGTCAGTTCTTTGTTGTTTTAGCTGCTTGAGGGCAATGACTCAAAAAACAGCAGCTCACTCTTGTCCCACTCTTTTTCCTTTAATTAACTCCTTCTTTGTAGCTGCACTATGAGGCCAGCTTTCTAGAGAGTAGCATTTGTGACCAAAGGATGTATTGCTCTGCAATGTATTAAGGCATCCTACATTTCCTATACCAGGACTGAGGAACCCAATGGCTCCTAGGGCAGAGCTCCTACCCAGCCTTGTTTGCTGGTGGTGCTACTTGCAGCCATCATCCAACATTTAGTCCTTCCTCAACTACACTGAAATGACTGGTTGATATTTGTTAATAGGATATCTTCTCTTGGGTGATACCTGTGAAAGGACAGGTAGAATTCTGGGCTGTTGCAATGCAGTATCAAAGACGAAAACAGGAGTTATTGTTGCTGGAAAGGATGCACTGCTTGGGTGCTTAGCACGTGTCTCGTGGTGCTGCTGCAGCCTTCAAGCTGGAGGGAATGAACTCAGTATGAAAAAGACCAGGCTTGTAAATCACCTCCAAAAGAACCGACATGGGAGACCCTCTCTGAATGAAGCAGTGGGTAGCTACCACTGCCCTACTTCTTGGTGCCACATTGTGTTAATCATTTATTTAACAGGGAAGAGGATAGGCAGATCTGCCAAGCTTTGGGCTTCCAATTGAAGTATAGTATGGTCATGACATGATTCCCATACCTGGTTGCAATTTTCAAAGGGATAGGAAGTATAAAGACACCAGGAAATGGAGATGGGAGGTTGGCATGCTTGACTACTGTGTGAGATTTGTCATATAGAGAGGAGGAACGTTTGGGATGCCATATGTTTTGTATGAAGATAGCAAGATGGGAGAAGTGGCACCAAAGGCACAAAGGAAGCTCTCTACTTCACCTTTCCATCCATTTCTGCTAAGAAAAGGGAGGGCAAGAGGGTGGCAAATGTGTGAGCACATAGCAGGGAAAGAAATATCATCAGTCAAAGGAAAGAAAAATTCTTACTAACATTCGAACAACTGAAGCTAGCAACCTCACCCCAAAGTAATTCACTCCCCAGCTATGCTGATTAAAAAGGATTGCAAGACTCTAAACCATCCCTGACACAGAGTAGCAATGGGTGTCCATCAGCTTTAGTCACTCTGGTGCCATTCTGACCCCAGCTGGGAAACTAAGGCTCAGGGGAAAATCTGTCTGTGAGTCCCTGCTGAGAGCAAAGGGTCTTTATTGTCTTTCTCTCCCTCCCTCTCAGATCTGCATTTATCCTTAGAAAAATGAGGTTACAAAGTGCTCTCTAACAGTGGTTGCTTCGTTTGCAGGCCAGGCAGTGTGTCTCCTGTAGCACAAGTGAAGCACACTTGATTTACTCCCAGCTATTGACTTGCTGGTGACGTATCTTTATACAAATTCAGCTTGGACAGGTGGGAGTGTCCACATCCTTTTGCACTTACGTTTTATATGCATGGATAAATTTGCTGTTCTGAAAGTCTTCTTGTTTTCCTCTCTGGTCCACTGCATTATGCTCCTTGCTCCATCTCCTTTCTACACAGCAATATTTCATACTGCTTCCTTCAAATTTGTTTTCCATTTCATTTTCTTACCCTTGTCTCCTGCCCCAGTTTCTGTTTTTTCTCAGTCTTCTCTGATTTTCTCTCAGTCTGCCTTTTGTCTCTCACCCCAGTTTGCTGTCCTCTTCTCTCCCTACCCTCACTTGGTCTTTGATTTTCCATCATTCTTTGTCAGCTCCCTCTTCTACACAATCCCCATTGCTGCTTCTTTCCTTGTTTAATGTTCCCAGCCTCCTCTGGTGCAGAGCACTTGCTGCTGCTACAGCTTCTCTGTTGGTTTGAAACACACCTGACCTTTCCATGCTGGAACCAGAGACCAGAGTTTGATGTAAAAGACGTTTTAAAACTTGGGCGTTTTCATTTCTAACAGCAGACTCTTCAGTTGCCTCTAGAGATTTGATTTTCTGGGGCATTTAGGCTTTTACCAGAGGTATTTATTTAACTACTGCACTTCTCTTTGCCTGACCTGTAGTTTCAGAGTTTTTTAGACTGTTGTCTCTTGGACCACTTGCCTGTGAGTTGTGGCTGGGAGCAACCTGTTTCCTTCCACCCCTGCATCACTAGGAACAAAAGCAGATATCTGAAGGGAGTTTTAAGCCACCTGGTGCTCAGGGAAGAAACTTATCTGAAAGGTGAATACTGCAGAAGAAGTCTTGGACCATGGGCATGGCAAAGACCCTCCCGAAGCAGTGTGGCTGAGGAAGTAGGAATTTTCTTGGTAAGACCTTTTCTGGGCAGGCATGAAGAGGCAGAGAGCTCTTGGCAAAAGTCTCTGGAGGAGACCAAGAAGTACAAGGTAGAAGAAAAGCCAATAAGGGGATGCATTTGTTAGATTGGGGTATAACTGGTGAAATTATGAGTTCTTTATGTCTCTGAGACCACCACTGTGCCCTCTGCCTTTAAAACCAAGCCACGTCTGTCTGCTCATCAAGAGATTTAGATCTTTTTATCTCTTCAGACTTCTGGACCAAGAGACAGGATGTTCTCCCAGAGCCTCATCTTTTAGTCTTCAGCTTGTAAGTTCTTCATAGCAAAACTTGACAATGATAAACTGCTATTCAGTGAACCTCTACAGGTGAGGGACATGTGGTAGCTGGGTCTCTGGGGATGCCTTCCTATTGTAAATCAAGAGCAACCCTCACTCTTCTCGTGGGGTCATGTCAAGACAGCAGCCTCTTATGCAGGCTTATAAATTAATTTATTTTAGCCTTAATAAAAACAGAGGAATTTCCTGTGGAAAACTGTCTCAGAGTTCCTCTTGCTGACAATATATGTGCCCAATATAAAACAAACCAAATTCAGAAACCATCATATAGTGCATCAAAGTTAATAGTTAAAGAAATCCAGACATCCTACATTTATACCTGCCTCTGCACTTTCTTCTTCCTCTCCTTTGACATCATTTAACATCCTCACAGGATGTACTGAGGCTAACTGGAAATGTTCTGGACCAGACTAAAATGACAGCTCAAGTCCCAGAAGCTGCTGGACTTTAAACAAGATAGAGCAAAGGGTTGGGATCCCACATTACTGTAATGTTTCTATTACACATACACAATAAAATAGAAACTCATCTAATCTGTCAACACAAAATGAATAAGAATGAATAAGCTCCAATGGGGACTCTCCTAGGCAGAAATAGCTTTGATAGAAGTCCTAGCTCTTGATTGTTTGTTTTTCTTTTTTTTTCTTCCATCTGCTCATGCATCCCTCACACGGAGGCACAGATGCTCTGCACTCCCCAGGGCTGGGTGTGCTGGCTGTGTGCCTGGTGGCAGCCCTTCTCCTGCAAACCCAACGTGTGATGGAAGGCTGCTCAACAATTTTCTCTATATTGGAGTCTTTTGGCACAAAGCAAACCTCACATCATTTATTTGAGATCTGTGGTCTGTCTGCAAGCATAACCCAGCAGACTGTACAGGACCCAGCCAGGAAATAAACAGGGAAAGGCCCTCTTTCACCTGCACTCTTCAGTCTTCCATTAAGAAGTTCTCCAACAGGGAAGTCCTCAGTGATGACCCATTTATTCATATATTTTTTTGTTTCATTTTACCTCTTACTGAGTTTCTTCTCTGTTTGAAAATCACTCAATAGCTTTATTGCTAAAAGATGGGATGGTTGCTCTGCAAAAGGAAGGACAAATTCCTGCATCTGGAGAGGAACTTCCTTGTGCATCATTGCATGGTGGAAATCACATGTGGAAATCACTTTCACAGCACCAGGGGGTCCTGGTGGGCACCAAGTTGAACATGAGCCAGCAATGTGTGTTTGCAGCAAAGAGGGCTGTCCTGGACTGCACTAGGCAGAACACTGCCAGCAGGTCAAGGGAAGTGATCCTTCTCCTCAACTCAGCAATGCTGAGGCACTTCTGGAATTCTCTGTCCAGAGTTGGCCTCCCCAGTACAATAGAGATGTGGATATATTAGAGAGAGTCCCACAAAGGGCCATGAAGATGATTTAGGCAGTGGAGTATTTGTCATATAGGGAAAGGCAGAGAGAGCTGGAACTGTTCAGTCTAGATAACAGAAGGCTCAGGGGGGTCTTACCAATGCACAGAAATATGAAAAAAGGAGGCAAAGAGGATGGAGCTAGACATATTTCAACATTGCCCAGTGACAGGATAAGACATAAGGCTGACTGAGCACTGGCACAGGTTGCCCAGGAAGGTTGTGGAGTCTCCCTCCTTAGAGATTTTCAAAAGCTATCTGGGCATGGTCATGGGCAACTGGGTCTAGCTGCCCATGAGCAGTGATCATGGAACAGATGATCTCCTGAAGTCTGTGCAACTTCAGTAATTCTGTGGTTTCATGATTCACACTGTGGAGATTCCTCTGTAGTTTCCTTTTACTAAAGAAAAAAAAATTAGAAAAAAAAATCATGACCCTTTGTGAAAAGGTAAGAGTCTGGGACTCCCAGAGGTGGAGAGTTTCTTCTCCACAGCCATTCCCCTGAGGGACATCCCCACATTTCAGAGATGATGGAGTAAAATGCCTATGAGACAAAGCATCCTCCCACCCCACATGGAGATGTTGCTACAAGATCAAAGAAAAGCCTCTCTCCACCCTGCATGTCTTGGCCCTTTTTTGGTAGAGTACAAGATATTGACAGAGGCAGATGCAGCCCAGATGCAGTGGGGATGGGCAGTGATGTGGGACCATCTGCCTGGAGCAGAGCTGATGTGTTCATCTCAAGGGGCTCTCACCACAGTGATGAGTTAGGGCAGCTGGTTTCAACAAAAGAGGTTTTTAAAGCTCATTCTTCAAGGAAGGAATCACATGAAGTAAAAATGTTGTTAGTCTCACATGGTGTCTCTAGAAAAACTTGTGGATTGGTAATGCTGAGAGGGAGCATTATGAACATCCGCTCTGAACAAGTCACCACCCCCCAGCAGCTTTTGCACTTAGCATAGTTTCTTTCAGGGAACGGGGACTTGATCTCTGCCTTGTGCAGCAATCTTCCAAAAATCACTTGAATTTCTAGTCTGAATTTCAGCTGAAGTGACAGAGTATTGCAGGATTTCCAGTGTTTACAGCTCAATGTAGAGCGACTGCAGACAGACCTCCTGACTTCCCAGGAAGTGTGTTTCCCCACTCCCTAAGGCTGCTGGGGCAAAGGGGGAATCCATGTGGGATTCAAGGTGGGTTCTTGGGTGGAACCTTCATAAGAGTCTCTTCTGCCATCACAATGTAGAATTATAGAATGGTTTGGGTTGGAAGACACCTTACAAATCACCCAGTTCCAACCCACCTGCATGGGAAGGGACATCTTCCACTTGACCAGGTTGCTCCAAGCACCAATCTGGCCCTGAACTCTTCCAGGGATGGGGTAGCCACAACTTCTTCAGGCAACCCATTCCAGTTTCACCCCCACAATGAAGAATTTCTTCCTAATATCTAGCCTAAATCCACCCTGTTTCAGCTTGAAACTGCTTCCCCCCATCCTATCAGCATCCTGTTGCCACCAGGATCAGTGGTCACTCTCCTTCTCCTGCCTTCACAGCTCAGCAGGACGTGGCTGTGTCAGCATCCCTTATTGTACATCCCACCCCATCCCATGTGGAGATGTTTTGCCTTTTCATAGCGTGATTGCAACCTAGAAATAATATTTGCTTATCAGAAAGCAACAAGCATTCATTCACTGTCTGGATCAGGTTACACTAAACAATATATCTGGCAATTATCTGACTCATGGATGTGACCTTTGGAGCTAATTAAATTTCATTTAAGTGTCAGTTTCCCCTGAATTTTCAGTGTGAATTCGTTATCACTTTGTAGGCAGATACAGCCTCTAAGAAATACACTAAAAGAATATATCAAATTTTTTTCCCAAGTGATTCATGAACAATGTGAAAAAAATCCCAGAAGCTGCCTAAGCATCAGGATTTTTATTTGTTTTTAATCCACTATCTGAGATGTTTGTGGAAAGTATTAACTATCCTGAGTGACCACAGATATCTGTGGTTTTGTGAAAATTGACTTTTGTTTCTGTAAAAAATATTAACAATCAAAACAAGTCTTTTAAAACCATAGTGCATTTGCAAAGTCCACAGAGATCTCCAGATAAAGGAAATGTATTTTGAAATGCCATATTTTAGGTTGAGGGGGGAGATTTCAAGTTATTATAAACTTAAATATTTCTGGATTAGGAAGCTTCTTTATGAGCTATAGAAAAATAATCTCCAGCTGGCGTAAATGCTAAGCAGAACCAGCTGAGATCTCTGAAATTTATATACCTGTCACTTTCCATAGGGAAAGCTGGACTCAGGGGATTAATTGAGGATGGAAGGGAGACTGCAGCCTCCTTCCTAAAGTCAAGATGTTTAGGGGGAACAGGGAGAGGTGCCTTCCCGGAGATGGTTCTCCAGCATCCTTGCAGAGAGAACTGAGTTTTAATCTTTATCCCATTTTGGAAGGGTTGGGGTGTTTTTTGGTTTTTTGGTTTTGTTTTGTTTGGTTTGTTTTTTTTTGTTTTGGTTTGGTGTTTTTAGGTTGGTTTGTTTTTTTTTTTTTCTTGGTGACATTATTTTAAAGAAACCTCAGAAGTTGTGCTTAAGAAGAGGAGGGAATGGTGTTCCTGTGTTCTCTACTCTGACCTTTGTATTACCGCTCCCTTGATTTCCACTGCACCAGCTCAATGGCACATTTTACTCTTAATACACACTATGCACAGTTCTATCTTCAGCAAGGATGCATCTGCTACAGGGTAAGATGGAATTTCACCTAAAAGCTTCCTTACCCCTTACCCTTACCTATCTGACATCTTTGAGAAGAAAAATGGTTTGGTTTTTTTTCTTCTTTTTTTTTTTAAATATAATTATAGAATGTCAGGTTGGAAGGGATCTCAAGGATCATCGGATCCAACTCTTCTAATATCATTGTTTACATGAGATGTCTCAGAACCCTGAGCTGAGGCTTAAAACATTACAAAATGGGAGAATCCACCACTTTGCCTGGGGGTTCATTCCAACATTTGACCGCCCCCAGAGTGAAAAATTTCCCGTGTTTTTTTTGTTTGGTTGTTTTTTTTGAGCTTTTTTTTAACTTGTTTTTTTAAGGGATTTTTGTTGTTTTGTTTTGTTGTTGTTTGTTGGGTTTGTTGGGTTTTTTTCAGTATGTGGGTGAAATCCTGTGGCCCCACTGACATCAGTGAGGTCAGGTTGTTCCTTCAGGCTGACTGCAACCCCTAATCACGTGTTACAAGCCAGAGTGCATATCTATCTATCTGTTTATCTACTTGTCTATCTATGTATCTCCATCTCACTCCCACAATTCATAAAAAACCTTTAAATTAGATTAAATGCCAAAGGGGTCACCTTCTTCACAAGAGAATCTAAAATTGTTACATAGCCTGGACTTCCTTAGTAACAGCAATGACACACACGAAGATATCTCTAAGATGTGGCTTCAGTTGGATACTCTTAGAATTTTAGTGAGAAGAAGAATACTCAGGAAAGAAGAATATACATGAGGGGTAAAGGAAACATCACACATAGACAAGCATTCCCAAGAATTCTGGATTGTCCACTTGGACTGCCAGTTTTTAAGTAGAGTGTGAGGCTGATGGATAAAGCTGTATGGGCAGTGAAAATAAGACAGCTGGTTGCAGTACAGCCAGAGAGTGGGAACAAAACATTTGAGCCCCTTCCTGTTCTCCTGCTTTGCCCAGGAATGTGCAAGTGCAACCCTGACAAATGCTGCAAAACCCTTTTGAGGCAATCCAGACTGTTACTGGGTGTGATACCAGTAAGTGACCCACAGCCAGTACATAACTCTCAAATCTTGGCATCTTGGACAGGTTTTAAAAAATATTTGTCTTCCCCTGTAGTAAGGTCCAGTTTTGGTATCTTTTCCTTGTGCTGGGCAGTGTGGTTTCATGGAAGGAATCCCTCTGAAGCTGAATGGAACTTTTCCTTCCTGTAGACTTTCATTACTTCCATGGCTGCACAGACCAACCCAGCGTTCAAATGTTTAAGGGTGTTAAAACACCTATATCCCCTCAGTGACATTGGGACTGAGCTGCTGAATTCACTTTTTCATAGAATTATTAGCTTTCTAGCTGACATGATTTTCATTATAAAAAATGAATGTTTCTCTAGAAGGAATCAACAATGGTAGACTTCAAAACAGGCCCCTCCTAAGCATTAATATGCACATTTCTATCCAAAATCTTCAAAGCATCATTAGTAATTCTGGGTACACATCTCCTTGAGAGAGTGCTGAGCATGGTGAATCCTTAAATACCAGGTTCCTCCAAGGTGTCTCAAGACACCCATCAAAAATGTAGTTAATTTGAATCACAATAAACTCTACAGATCTTCACTGCTTTTAAATAACTGACTCCATCCTGTACTAAATAGATGTAGAAACTCCATACCTGCTGTCCAAAAAAAATGACTTCTGGGTGGAACCCTTTCATAGCAAGCAATACTGTATGATCTACAAAACCCATAAAGTGTAATACTGGAAGCACTGAATTATTTGTGAACTGTCATTTTTTATTTATGTCATATGACATCTTTCCTTTCAGTCTCCCTAATTACCTTTTTTTTTTTAATTTTTTTTTTTTTTTGGAAACAATATCTGGGAGTATTTACTGCATGTCAAATGCCTTATTTATGTCATTCCACATAATTATCAATTTGGGAGATTAGGTTATTTCTAGTTTTGGAGATGTTGCTTTGAATTATTGGAAGGTATAAATCTGTAACACTTAATGAATTTCTGGAGTATTTTTTCATTAAAAATGTATCACAGGGGATCCAGTGTGTGGTTTCTAGAGTTGCACTAGGCATTTTTAATTAATTTTTGAACTTGGTAAAGTGCTTTTTCTTCAGTGTGAATAAGCTGTCTGCCAAAGAAAGTTCTGTGATATTCTGAATTATATGTTAAGCTCTCTAACTTGTGCTCTGACTTATTTAAAAAAAAAAAAAAAAAAGGGGACATGCAAGACACTGCCCACTTTATGATTCCTTTGTTAAATCTGAAATGAATTATCATACGGTCCCCAGTTTCTGCATAGTAGGACATCACACATTCTGTAAGTTAGGAACAGGTTGCCCAGGCCAGTGGTGAAGTCACATTCCTGAAGATACTTAAAAGTGACATGTAGATGTGTTGCTTAAGGATTTGGTTTAGTGATGGATGCAGCAATGTTGGGTTAATGATTGGACTTTATGATCTTAAGGGTCTTTTCCAACATAAAAAGTCCTGAGGGTTTATTTTTGTGCATGTGCTGCTCATGTTGTTAGGACACAGAGCAAGAAGCTACATGAGGATAGTCATGGACTGGAGCAGTAGTGCTTGCCTGTGGCATTGACCTGAAACAATCTGCAGGTATTGAGCATCACCAGTCAGCCATCACACCACATCAGAGTCCTTATGCAATGAAGCCAGATGGGGAGGGCTCCCCATTAAGCTCCCACCTCCCAGACCTCTGTTTTGGATATAGGAAAGAGGATCTAGCCTCCCTTTTAAGCCCTGCACAAGCTGCTAGAAAACATTTAGATCCATCAGAAAACAGTTCCCTAGAGTGCTCTGTTAAAAGACGTGGTGTGTGTGTGTATATATATATATATATATATTTGTGCTGTTATTAGCAGCCCCTGGAAGATGTCAAAATCTTGTGGAGGAAGTATTTGCTGATCTCTGTCAGCAGAGTAATGAGACGGGTGACTCAGTGTTGCTCTAATTAATGCATGGAAAGACCTTTTCTAAAACACATTTGGTATGTTTCCCCCCGGAGACAAGTGATATCTTCAGCAAGCACAGCCTCCCACACTAGAACATTCTTCTGGGCACTAGAACTCATTAGCAAATCCCCTATTGATGCTCTTTTACTAGAGCAGGTACTGCTGTAGCCACCGTGATGGGAAATGCAAAGTAGAGCAAAGGAACTTTGGCAATGGTTTCAATAAAATCCCGTATCATCCCATCATGAGTCTTAATGGCATATGCTAAAGGGCTGTGATCCACCTGGTCTGTAAATAAAATGCTCCAGTGTGAAGGAAGATGGGCAAACCATCCAAAAATTACAATGTCTGCCTCTCTGGCACCACCTCCAAAGGGTACTGGGTATCTTCGAGTACCCTTCCTCCACAAAGTTGCCATGAAGCAAACTAACTGGCATGTTTTCAGAGGGACACTTGCACAAGCAAATCCTTAGCTCGATGGGAATAATAAAACAAACCCAAGAACCTTACCACCCTGCAAACAGAGACAAAGAAGGCTTGAGTAGAATAAAAACCCAGCAGTGCCCTAGCAAAGCATTTTCAGGCATTTACACACTAGATGTTAGGCCTACGTCATTTTTCTCTCTCTGAAAGTACAGGAAGGGTTAATTTGTTTTCATAGAGTGGCAGAACTTCACAGTTCTGATATCTGTCACTATCTTTGGCCTGCAGGTATAGAAGTTTTTAGTACAGATCACAGAGCTCTGTGGGACAATCCCAATTGCATTGGTGAAAGTAGGCTTTCAATGAAGAAAGAGACAGGCAAAAAGGTATTTACCTGGAAACTGACTGAAAGACAGAACTGGTACTACTCAGGGCATGTGTAGAAAATCATTCAATGTGTATTTTGTACAAAAAGAAGCTGCAACCAAGTTGCAGTTTTCAATGCACCCACCAGATATAATTACAGTAAATTACTGTACAAAATTGAGAAGCAGAGGACTGAGACTCATAATTTCCCCTCAGATAGACCAACTTTCCTTCCTGAGACACAGGGTAGCATTCTGCTACAATCCTGGAGAGCTCCAAAGGGCCTCCTTTCAGGATCAATATTTATAGGGTCACAAGATGATTGACTTTGGTTCACGTTTTTCCATGACTGTCACAATTTGATTCAGGTGATCTTTGGTAACTTTCAGAATGGGCTTGTGATATGAGCAGGAAGAGGCTTGGGTGTGTTTCCTAGAAAACAGAGTCCCATGTGTGGTTAGGGACTGCCTGATCACCCCAAATCACTGTATTTGGGCTAGAAAGTACCCAATTGTTTCAACTCACTGGTAGGTAAGGTCAGAAAAGTGCCAGATTGTCTCAGCCTGCTTCGTTTGCTATTGGAAACAAGAACAATGTTGTGCTCACCACCCTTGTGACTACAGCAAGAACAATGTTAGCTGGTGTTGGCATCACAATGAGGCCCAGTAAGCACCAGATCTGCACCACCACATTAGCATGTCTGTTTGCAACACCTTAATCAACAATGATCCAGAAGATGCTTAAGTCTCCATTAATGGTTCTAACTAGCAATGTGATAGAGGTGATTCTGCCTTCCCTTGTCTTACCTTCTCCCTGTATGATGAATTTTGGGTTCTTTCCTGGGTTCATTTGCCAGTGGTCATCTCTGGGTTTTGCAGCTCTTTTTCCTGTGTAGTGCTGGTAGGGGTGATTGACACCATCCCCTGGGTCAGCTTATTGCAGTGAGTTGACCTTAGCTGGCTGTCAGGTGTCATGTAAATAAGATGAAGGTGTAATACAGTGAAAAATTCATGGGTCATGATAAAGGAAGTTAAATAAAAGAAAGTAAAACTTGTTCATGGAAACAAAGCAAAGAAGAAAAAAATATTTATTCTCTATTTCCCATCAGCAGGCAATGTCCAGCCACTTCCTGGGAAGCAGATCTTGATAGATGTAGTGGTTGCTTCAGAAGACAAATTCCTTAATAATATATATCCCCTTCTTGTTTCTGACAGCTTTTATTGCTGAGCATGGCACCATTTGGTGTGGAATACCCCTTGGGTCAGCTGGGATCAGCAGTCCTGGCTGTGTCCCTGCCCAATCTCTTGCCCATTCCCAGTCTCCTGGTCTTTCAGAGTAGATTTCAGACAGACTTGATATTGTGTGAGCACTGCTCAGCCACAACCAAACCATGGTGCTACCAACACCATGCTAGTACAAAGCACAGCAGTCAGAGGGATGCTGTGGGGAAGGTTAACCCCAGCCTAGCCAGACTCAGGACAGCCACACAGAGGATAGGTTGAGTGAGAACTGTAGGTGACACCACCCTTAACTGGCCTGGGGAAATTAACCTTCTCCTCAGAATTAAACCAGCTGCTATCTCTGTAAAGGTTGTGAGAAGCACCAGTTCCCTATTGCAACAATCAAGATAGGGCTTGGTGTGAGCTCTGCCTTGAATTTCACAAGATTGTGGCACTCAGGAGAGCCTTGGGTAAAATTTTCCACTGCAGGGAAAACATTATTATCCTAGAGAGAGAGTTCTTCAGTGGTGCTCTTCAGGTTCAGTCTTCAACATACCACAACTTATGTGATAGATCATCTGCATGATCTGAAAGATAACAGCTAGTGCACCTGGAGGAGAAACCTGTTTGGCTTGGCTCTATGGGAGCAGATTCCTGTGTGATTTTTCTGCAAGCTTCCTCATATCTCTGTGAAAACTTAAGTTGTGTACTTACCCAGGCTAGCAGCTCTCCAGGGAAAGGGACTATCAGGTCTCAGATCTTTGTAGAGACACCAAAACTATTGGAGTCTGTTGCTCTCTACTTCCTTTATGGCTAATAAGAAGGAACCAGGCACTGGGTGGATGCTGTTCTCAGTGGTTTTAGGTACTACAGGATGAAATGAATTGCATCCTGCACCCTCACGTTTCCACTAACTGCACATCCATTGAATAAAGGGTCCAGAGGACGACTTCTTCAGATGCAGCTTTCAATATGGTAAAGATCTGTAGGTTGTCTCAGGACAGGCCTAGCAGGATGTAGGAGTAGCTTTAGGTCTTGGTGGATGTTTTGGACCTGATGAAGTGCAGTTACTCACAGCTGATGAATTCTACCACGCTCTACCTGGATCTGGCTATGCCATTTAAGTGTTTCTACCTGAAACCATCGGTGTTTTTTCTATTCCTTGTTCACACACTTGTGCTCCCTGGGTTATCTCACATGAGGTATTCAGGAAGAGGAGTTGAGCAGATAACTGAGAAAACCTTATTTAAGTCATAATACAACAAATGCAGATTATCTTGCTGACTTAATAATACCTTCTGTTGTGTCAAGAGAGGGCCAACCAGGACATTTCTCTCAGATATTTTTGGTCAGTGACAAACATTTCCACCCAGCAAATTTATAGTGGTCTGCCAGAAGTTCTCAGCTGGTGTTTATCACACTGGTTTACCCTTGCTGAATACCTGCCTTGCTGTGCCTCTCAAATCAATACGGATTTTTATTTGTGCAGTTGCTTTCTTGTTTTAGGAGCAAAACGACAACAAAAAAAACCCCAAAAAAACCAGATCCCACCCTATTGACTAAAATGGAACAAAGAATGCACAAAATAAACTCACAAAAGGGAGACTCTCTTTTCTTCTCTTGGAAAAAAAAATGAAACTCTTTTAAGTGAGAACATTATAGCCTATGGCACTGTCATGTAGCTGTACTTTTATAATGGACACAATATAATAAGTGCTGTTCATGAAAGCTGGTTATTATATCCTAGCTGGAGGTCATACTTTGGCATATAGAGAGCCAGTAATTTGTACACAGCAGGAGTTCTGCTGCTCTTCTGGTTTTCTTAGGTTATGTCTCTATCACAAGTTATCTGCATAGTCAAGCTCACATTGCTCCTCAAACTATCCAGTCACTCACAATTGGAACATGAGTGCTTGAAGCTCAGTTTCAGCCCAAGCCCTTAAGCTCTACTGATGTCACAGATCTTCTATTGAACTGTTTGCAAAGCAGTTTTATTGTGGCTCTGAGGGGGTTGTTAATGAGCAGTCCCTCCTCTGGTCTACCACTGGTCTCCGCCCTTTTGGACTCTTCTACTGTGTGATGTTGGACATGATATTTTCCTTACATGATTTTTTTCTGTAGATTGGAGCTTAAGCAAAAGCTGTCATCAAACTCTTCAATCCTTTCAGTCAGTGGCAGTGTTTGGTCTATTCTCAGAAGCACAGAGGGTGTAGGATGGCCACATAAAGGAAATATTTTTGGCTGATACTGTCTCATCGGGTCCCATCCAGGTAATCATCAGTCCTTCCTCAGGGGCAAGGTACAAACCACTCATTTTGTGTTCCACCTCTTGGGTATGCTTCTTGGGAGAGATGGAGCCAGTCTCTGGGGACCAGTCAAATGTCACCTACACCAGTGGCTTGGCAGTGTTTCCTGCATCTTAGTCCTGGGAGCTGCTGCTTTTGAGTTTGTCATGAAGCAAGAATTCTAGCTGGTGGAGCAAGAATCATTGAACCAATACTACTTTTACTGGCAGGTTTGACTGTGCTCATCTCTTTTTTATGCCTTTGGGAGTTCAGTGAAACCTCCAGGGTTTTTGTTTTAAAGTTTTACATTGTTTTCTGTTCAGCTACGAGAGAAGGGGATACAGCAACTATGCCACCAGTTTTATTGAAGTATAAAAAATCTAGTAAGCAATCTAAAATGGCTAATAAGATAGTTGCCCATACTCCAAACTACAAGCAAGAAGCACTACATCGGAACTGATACATAATCTAGTGGATAAAGCAGCTCTTGTCCACACATAAAGTTAATTGGGCAAAAAGTACTCTATACAGCCAAGCAGCCTTCATTATCCCTGGGGATTTAGTCTTCTAAATAAATAGAAATGGAATTAACATACTAAAAGTGTGGTCTTTCACAGTGAAACATATTTTACAGTATTTGCTCTCCATCACATGGTGGGTACTTTAGGTTGCTCAGTAAAATAACTCGTATGTTATGGATGAGAGGGCATTTTGCACCTGTGTTGTCCTTAGTGTCTCCTAATTTGGGGCTAGGAGGGGGAATAGAGGAATTTTCTGTCTGTGCTTTTTATTGTGCTTGGCCTGCTCCAGAGGGAAGTGCTGACTGTTATCCTCACCAGTTGTCTCAGCAAACAAGAAGCTGTGCAGCAGCAGGAATATGGGCACCCAGAGCTGTAGCATTTGTCTTCCTTCACATTTTCACCATCTGGCAAAGCTAAGACCAGGCTGTCAAGCGTAAATCAGTGAATGGACCAGAAAAACTTCATCAGAACTGTGCTACAGTTTCCTTTCCTTCTATGGGTCTTCTTCTTCAAGTACAGCCCCTATTTGTTCTCCACTGAAATGGTCTTTATTGCCTCTGTGTTACTTGTCCTCCCTTCTCCCCATCATTGCTACTTCCTTTCCTCCCTACCACTAACCATTCCCTATCACTCCCTAACTCCCCTAGGTTGGTCAAACAGTACATGCTCCATCTCTCCATGTTTGGTGGGCTTGTGGTGCCACTTTCCATGCTGTGAATCACACAGGTCTCAAAATGAGGGCAAACACATTTGGAGCTGCTTGCTCTCTTGACTATGGTTTCATACCTTGGGGCCAGGTAAGGTATTCAGGGACCCTATGAAGAAGAGGGGGCTGCTAGAAATAATTTGCAGTCAACTTTTCACATTAAAATAACATCACAGATTACATAAAAATGGCACCTCTGGATGACAGGGTAGTCTATTCAATTGTATTTACTGATATCTCTACTAGCACTACAACAGGCTTAGCAACTGAAATCTTGTTCTCAGCAATTTTCTTTGTTAGTAAGGCCCATAAAACCCACGGGAACAGAATCCTTGGCCACACTTTCATTGTGCATTTTGTGTGCAATATTTTGTCATCTCCTTCTGGGAGGAAAGCTATGGTCAGGCAAGTGCCATCCAAAGCCTCCATGAAGTTTGAACTGATATTCTGATATCATTGCTGATATCCACAGTGTGCATCCCTTTAAAGATATTAGTTATTTCTGACATATTTATGATTTTCCCATACCTTGGGGAAACTTTCAGAGTATATGTAAAGAAACAAGGGAAGTATGAGATGGACCATTCCCAGGAGCCAGGAAGTCATGGAGCAAACATGGTTTCAATTTGCCTTCAACCCACAAGCCCTCACATCTGGCACTTTTTTTGGTTTCCATGGCACCAGAAGAGCAAGGGGCAAAGTAAAGGTACCTGGAAAATAAAAAATTCTTCATTCTGGAGAGTCAGTATAGAGGACAGCATGGCCAGCAGGCCACTTGGCACAGGAGTAGCTCTTGAGAGTTTTTCTAATGCCTCAGCTCTTCCTAGAGTGCCCTAAAAAAGTCTGGACTAGAGAGGAAAGAAAAGTCAATGAATGCAGCTTTGAAGTAACTGATAGTGATGTCTGTGTGTGTCCAGCAAATCTCCAGTGAGCAGAGAAATAACATTCCCAGGCTTTTTTGCTTTTTTTCTCTAAGGAGGTTGTTATTTAGAGATAGTGCAAATGAGCAGCAAGTTCCTCTTCGGGATTCTTATGTGTCAAAAAACCCCACACCACCACACACAATACAGATGATTATCAAAGAAAACACTGCATTACTCTGTGAAAACAAACTCCAAGTCCCACATCTCTTCAAGGCCAGGCACAGTGACAGATTAAGCACAGAGGGATTTGTATTTCTGTGTGGTATGGGTGCTTCTTCCTAAAATAACTTGAAGTCCTTGCCGGACGGGCTGTTCCCAGCAGCTCTCAGCTGCTCTGTGTGTGCCGTGCCTGGTGGCCGAAGGCAGGTGGAAATCTTCACAGCCACTCCTTTGTTTGATTTTCTTCTTTCCTGATTATGTAGATAAATATTTAGAGACTGTGTTCAACGTGTCAGATGTGTTGAGACAGACCACACATGCTATCTACCTCTAGGAGGGCACAGTTTCTGTGTTAATACTGAGTAAACTCTTGGGTTGTACTTTGCTGTTCCTGTTTCATCATTTCACCGTGTTTATCAACATCTGACTGACTGGACTGAAGTACCAGAAGGCTGCTCTGTGACTGATAGGCTGGTGGTCAGGCAGAAGGCTCCATTTAGATCCAATGATGTCTGTAGGAAAAGAAATCCTTTCATCCTTAATGTGTTGTCACGGGTGAATTGAGAACACTTTTTCCAGGTAAAACTCATTTCCATTCCAAAGCAGCAAGTAAGGTAGCATTTGGGATCAAAAAGGATAATCCAGTTGTTTTGAATCAATCATAAAAAAAAAAAAGAACAAAGAAACAAAAAACAATTTGTTCGGATTTTGATGTAACACTTCTTTCACTCTATATTTTAATTTTTAAAAGACAAGGTAGGATGGCATGCCTATGAGACTCTGTTTTTTCCACCCTCATCATCCCATCTAATATATTACTTGTCCCTAAAAATCATGTGGAAGGGAGGTGGTAAACTGGCACTGATGTCTGTAGGTCTTGATTTCAGAAGCAACTCCTGGTGTCCCCGTGTTGTGCTCCTCTTTCTCTCATTGTTAGTGGTGCTAAAGCAGAGTGATCTCTATTTGTTTCTGGTGCAAACTGATTCAGGGCTAAACCAACATAGAAAAAAATAGATTCCAAGTCTATCAAGAGCTCATTATTGAAACAATAGGATACTAATAATTTGTTTCCACTGGAAAAAGCAGAAAGGAAATGTCCATAACATTTTCTTGTATGAATACTCATAGAATTGCTGCACATTTAATTACTGCTCTGGTTTTAAAAGTGTCTTTTCTCACTCTCTAAACAAAAACAGTTGATGCAACCAGGAAAAGAGTTCCTCTCTCACTAGAAACAACACAAAAGTTCTCAGATATCCCTCGTGGGAAGAAATCTCAGATATCTGGGAGGGAAGAAATCATTCTGTGGTGATGTTTTAACTGGGTTTGTGCTGCTGGAATTTGCTTCCTGCACAGCTATTGCAGCTTGCCCATCCTTGCTAGCAAGCCCTGTTACCATATCATGTACAGCTTGGCCAGTTGCCACTGTTTCTTTCACCTATGACACCTGGTCAGGACAACCTTTTTCCCAAAAGTGACCACAGTGGTGAAGAGAAGGTTTTGACGTGGGCTTTGCTCTCCTCATGGGCCAAAGGTAAAAGTACAGTGACAAGAACAGGCTGCTCAGCAGCCCTGTAACTGGCATGAAAGAAAAGTCAGCAGCACCCAGCAGAGCCACAGGAACACAACCTGGGTCTGATAACAACATGGGCACAGTCTCCTCCGCTGATGCTCATTAAATGGCAGCTGCCCCTCTTTTTAGGGGACTCTTTTCTCATTTAGCTTCTCTGTTTTCTCTCACTTTGACTTCAGACACATGTGATACCTGGAAATGACACTGATTGTCCTCTGAAACTGCTGATGAAACCTCTGTGTGAGCTGATAGGACTATCAGAAGAGGGTCCTACAGTGCAGCTTACACTCCAGAAAGTCCCCAGCAAACACCACATCTGATTGAATATGCCTGTCTAGATAAATACATTGGGCTCAAATACTGCTGTGAGAAATGTGCAGATGCACTTATAGGACCTTAATATGGGTCTGTACAGGGTGAGGTAGCAATTTCTTAATTAAATGGTTCCAACATGAACTCAAATCACACCAGAGGCATCTTATAGCCATCTATAGCCATAGGCTGGGAATGACCCTGTTATGAGTGAAAATTATTACGACAACACAAGCCTGTCACTGAATCTCCTGAGTTTTGTTTCTTTTCTGTAGCACAAGGTAGGGGCTACATTTTCCAGACCATAGTCTCCAGATTTCCATCTAGTTCTGCATGATTTCTTCAGGATTTTGTGTCATTAAGTCCCTCATTTTTTCTCTTAGTTTCACTAAACAATGACACAAACTATGCACAGAAAAAATGCTTCATTTACTAGTCATTAATTCTCTCAAGCATTAAAATAACACCTGATCAGCTTCTCTTACAATGCTCAGTCTGCCTGCCTTGTTCATGTTTCTACAGAACATTCATTTTAGATATTACATAGCAAAATATACATGTGTAGAGTTCTCTCTCACACCAGTCCTTTAATATCTTGAAAGAAAGATATTATCTATTAAACATGAAAATTAGGTGGAACTGGTTTGTTCAAGTGGTGGTTGTTTGGGTTTTTGTTTATGTTTGGGGTTGTTTTGTTTGTTTCTTATTTGTTTTTTAAGCAAAAACTGGATTACATCAAAAAACAATATGGAGTGGTAGGAGTAAAACACACAATAAAACCTCCTTCGCACAGCGTTTATTTATGCTGAGGATCTCTATTCTAAAGCTGAATTTTATAGCTCATACAACCTAGGCAACTGTGTGTTTGCACTCAGAAAAATCTGTTTTTGACATTATGTTGCACTGAATGCAAGCTTAGTGTGGTGTTTTGTTTTGTTTTGTTTTTCATTATCTTCCTTAACAAGACAAAGTGAAACTCCTCCCTCTCATGGGACTTTTCACATTGTTTCTTGATCCACATACTACCTGATCTTTTGTTTACATGGCTGTTACAACTTTTCCAAAATTCCCAGAAGGCAAGAAGAATATTTAGTAAACTTTTGTTCAATTATCAGCAAGTAGAACCAAAGCCCTTTTCACCTGCTGTCCCTGAAGAATCTCAGAGAATTTTCATCTAGTATCTTCCCCTCCAAAAGATCCATCTCCACTCTAAACACTTTTAGAGCTTTCATGTTTGCATTTAGATAGGGGAATTAGTCCACCTATGGGATTTTGCAGCACATGAAGAGGCTCAGACCTCATCATTATTAACTGAATGCTCTTTGCACGCAACAGAGAGGCACTCCAATTTGATCTGTTTCCTGTTTGCATTCCATGCAAACCTGAAACCTGTTGGAAATGGGGAGAAATTTCAAACAGTGCTGTGAGTTACACTTAAGTTCATTTTACAGTAAGTAACACAAAGCAATCTCCAGGCCTGGGATACATTACAGTAAACCTAGCATGGCTAGGACTGTCTAGCTCCTTCTTTACAGCAAACTACCAAGAGCAACACACTACTGGTCATACTATATGTGTCTTGAAAAAGAAGACAGCTGCATACTGATGTGAAAAAGCCTTACTGGGGTTGCCCACTCATTGTTGGTCATGTTATATCACTGCTAACAGTCTGCAGGCACAGAGAGGAAAGGGATGGATACACCAGGATCCTGCACCAGGATACACCAGGCACAGAGGAGGACTTAGTGCTTTGAAGAACAAAGTGTCCTGGGGTGCAGCAGTTGTGTTCACCAAACTGGCTGTGAGAGCTTCCAAGCTGTTAATGTAGCTGATCAACATATATGGTCCTAAGTCCAGCTTAAAGTTGGCTCTTAAAGTATTTTGTGGACAAAGTATGGCTGCCACACATCACAGGTCAGTAATTTTTAGGGTACTTAGGGGGGAGTTTATGATTCCATCTGTATGTGCAGCTGTGTGGTTAGGTTAAGATGATGGTTCTTTAACAAGTTCTTTAGAAGTCCTTTTGCTTCTCTGATCCCTCTCCGCCATGAGCTGGCAGGGTTTCCTAAGGACCCACTAGAAAACACATTCCTAGACACAATTCCTAGAACCCTGGCAGAAATGCATACATGCCTGATGTCATTCTAGCCATGGCTGACTGTCTGTGGAGAGAGGGTGAGAGTTAGTCCTTGCTGCAGGAGACTGTGGTGTGCCAGACTCCATGAAATCTAAGATACCTCTGTGCAACCTGTAGGTAGGTGAAAATGCCTGTTGATTCACTGGATGGAGAAACTGGTGTTGTAACACTTTATGCAATGGAAGCGTCTGATGGAAGGTGGCTCACATTTAGCAGAAAGAGTCACACAAAACAACTGACTCTGCACAAACCAGGTTAAAAATACCCATGTGCTTGTGTCAGCTTCCTTTAATATTTTTTTTTTCTTAGAACATCAGTACTGACCTTGGCACAAAGCACTGCCTAGAGACGAATGACCAGCTGGGATTAATGGTCCTTGATTTAATTTCTGCCCATCAGCACCTCCCAGCCAGTCATTAATTTTGCTGAAATGCTCTGTGCATTGATTATTATTGATTCATTCACTGATTGCATCCAGGGTCTGAAGTGAGAAGCTGAAGTACCAAAAGCACCCTGGGGACTTCTCTAATAAGGTGAGTTTGCTTAATTCATAGACTGTCTGAGATGCTTTAGAAAGAAGCATCATAAAAAGAGGTAGAAAAGGCAAAAAACACTTATAAAACAATGAGACCTAGACTTCTTTGTCTATAAGAGTTGATTGTATGTATCAAATCACTTGGAATAGACTTGGTATCTAAAGCAGGATCATAGAGCAACCTAACATGTATTATGTATCACTTCCCAAAAGACAGTAAGATTCCAAGTCAGAAAGTCCACCAGATAACCTGTGCCCAGGGCACAGAAGGCATTTGCAGAGTTAATGCCCTGCTTCTCTTATCTGGAGACATCACTGAATCCTTTCCCTCCAGAAACACAGTGATCTTTTTCTGCAGATTACCTGGACATGTTTGGTTCCTTTTTCCTTTTGGTTCCTTTTTGCTGTCTGACCTCATGTATTCTGTAAGAAGCTGCATCTGAATAATTAACATAGCATCCTGCAGGAAATCAGATTGATTGTATTTAATACCTGCTTTGTGACAGGATTTGCAAATTGCAAAATAGAGGAAAAAATTGTTCAAAAGAGGATTGTGTTTAATAACCTGATACCTCCATATTTTCTCTTCAAGTTGTCCTTCTGGGATTCAATGAAAAGGATAAATTAAAGTGAACAGCAACATGTTTGGGTGAGTTCTTTCATGTCTTTTGATAATGAAACCTGCATCAAACGGCAGGAATGTGCATACAAAAGTTGTGGCTAAAAGTGTTCCAAATATACATTGCTGAGGTGCTTCCAAAGTGCTGGTGACCACAGAACACCCCGTGGTGATGTAAAAAATTATTGGACGAGCTGTTCTGCATCTGAAGAATGTGGGTAGATTTTTCATAATGAAAAAAGAAACACTGTAATGTTGGCTGAGTAATGTTGCTTCTGTGTTCCTGGTTTGCAAAGAATATAAAAGAACCCAGTTATTATAAGGAAGCCTCCATTTTATTCACTACTTGGTCAATAAGGAAGAAGTTTTGAGGTTATTAAGAGTGGAGAGTTCTAGTTCCTGCCTATCTCTTCCCACTCCTTTTTTGCTGACTTTGTGACCCTGTTTAAATAATTGTTTTCTGCTTCACATAACTTACTGTTAAAATATGATTATTGTTTTCTTCTTCCATAGGACATTTACAAATTTTAATGATGTAGAGTGCACTGATGTCTTTGCATAGGAAAGGTCTCCCACTGTGTTATTGTGAATGAGCAATAAAGGAGGTTGGTGAGATTAACTGTCTCCAAGCTATAAAACTGTGAGCTGTTTCTTCAGAAACAATCCAATTCACATAATCAGTTTCTTATAAAAATATCTTCTTGTATGGAAGGACAATAAACGGGCCTGAGAAAGCTATGATCTCTCTGAATCTGAAGTCATTTCTCTAGAACAGCCTTTTTTTGGAAACTACGGATGTATAGTAAAAACTGTGATACGTTAGAGATATTTTGGATACTCACATAAATATACCCATCAGAGTTCATTAGGGTCACCCCCAGTCAATTAGGAGAAATAGGGATTTTTCAGGATGTCATTTAGTGAATCTGTTTAATGCATCCCCCTTAAGATACCCCCTCCCCCCCTAAGATCCACTACTTTAACTCTAGTGGGAGCTTGGGGCACCCACCTGGATCCCTAGTGTTATTTTAAACATCCACATTAAGGCAGATAAATCTCATATCTAATGTATGCCAAATGTCACCAAGACATCCACAGCCTAATGATTAGGAGATGCATAGACATAGTAGGGGCTCAAAGTGTGGGTCCAGTGTATCTGCTAGAGGAGGAGGCTATCAGTCCTGTTTCTTATCCCTCCACTTTTTTGGAGTTCAGTCAGTGCCCAAATACCCTGCTAGTCCTGAGCCTAGGTTTTCAGTCTCATGGATGAGTTTTGTAACCAGCAAGCTACTGAAAAAAGATGAATTCCATTTGCTCCTGTATTTTAGGAAAAAGGTGCAAGAGGTTTCTCAGTAATGTTGGTCCCTGAGAGTCACTCCCTGAAGTCCCAAATTAAATGACTTGACTTAAAAGCTGTGACACAGATGGTCATGTTCTCCTGGATAACTTAAGCAGCCTCCCAGCTAGATTTTGTGGCTTTCACTCTAAGATGTTTGATTTGCCTGACCTACAATAACACATTAGGTGTCTAAAGGAGTCATGTGAATTCCATGAGGTGGAAGACACCTAAAAATTAAGTGCCATCATGGCAAACTATGCAATATATACAGCTTCTGTATTCTAATCTTGCTTATCTCTGGATATAGCAGCAAAGCCTTTGTATCTCCCTACAGTGAACATTTTATCTCTGGGTGTTTGCTTAGGCTCATTTTCCCAGTGGCTTGAGATTGAATCCATCTGGGGAAACCCCAAAAATGCAACACTTGGCAATAATCCCATAGTCATTCTTTAAACATATGGAGACATCAATGGGCAAACATAATGAATGTAATCCATGCTTTGGGACCACCTACTTTCTTCCTTTCAGTCAAACTGAATTTTGTGTGGTGGTTTTCCTTACTTTTGAAATATGGTCTCTGATTAATAGCAGTGCAACTTGGCCATGGTTTGGAATCTCCACAGGAGTCTACTCTCTCCTTTCAGACATTCAGATAGTTTGCTTTTCTCAGTACTGCTTTCCTCACATTCTCATTTTTAAGAACTGCTGGAAGGCAGATATCAGTGACAAAGGCAAGATGGTAAGAGCTACCCCACCTTATACTCATTTTCAGTGTCTGTAAACCCATAAAGCTGTGAGATGCCCCAAGTAAACAAGCATAATCTTTTTTTGGAAGACAGAACACATTGGCAGGTAAACCTTAATGATAATTGCCTCTAATTAGCACTCCCACCAGATGACAAATCTTTTAGTCACAGGAGAGTGTCACTTGAAAATGTGCATATTCTTGTTTTGTCTTGAAAAACATCAAAGGTTAATATATATTAGGTTTACTCTACTGCCATATTTTTTTGATTAGAAGCAGAAGGAAGAAGCAAAGAGTGAAAGGCAGGGATAGCTATGACAAAATGAGATATTTTTTTTATTATTTTTTAATTTTTTTTTACAAAATGAGGTCTGCTTTGACTGCAGGATTATACTCCATTCTGCAGAAATTTTTTACTTACAACAGCTACTATTGCACCCTCTTCCACTCATATCCAAAGCTTCTTCATGAGCATTATGAAGAGGTTTCACTGTGAATAGTTACTGAGAGACTCTGAGTTCCCTGAGACAGAATGTCCGTCTCTGAAGACTGGACAAGTCTGGCAGGGACTCTCCATGACCTGTAGCACCTTTGAGTGCAAAGTGGAGTAAAAAGCAAGGAGTATTCCAAACTGGGTACTATCACTGAACCACACAAAAGACATATTTCCCTCCTTTTCTTTTTCTTGCATTGAAATTAAAATGTCATTTTAATTAATTTGCATGACAACCAATATCATTCTTCACTGGGATCAATGGAGCTGAGCAGAGCTGCTGTACTAGATGCCACATTAGAGACCATCAATTCAACTTATGTTTCTGAGGTTTTCTTAAAACAGTCAGAGAAATTCAGAAAAATGGAAGGCATCATCTGAGACAATCCTGTGCAGCATATTGCTCCACTACTGTCCCTCCCTGCACACTGACAAATGTGGTAACAAATCCATTCCCTTATTGTGGTGCAGCCTATTTCTGCCTCTTCCTTATGTGGGAAATATAGGTGCCATACACTGTCTTTTTAATGGGTGCATGGCAAAATACTGCCTGCATGCAAGGTAGGGATTGACAGATAGTTTTGAAGAAATAATCTTTGAATATAGGGTAAGAACTAACAGAATTCACAGCGATTTTGTAGTTCCTGTGGGTGCAACTTCTATTCAGGCTAAGTGCTGCTGTGCCCAAAAAGCAGTTCCTGATCTCAGTGCTCACGTGGGACTGCTGCCTGACCAACTTATGGAATGTTTATTCCTATCTAAATGTGGGACTTTGCTCTCTCCTTTAAAGAATTATGGTCTATTCTTTTACAGCACAACCTGTCCATATTCTGAGACCATTCTGAATCCTCATTCTAGTCTTCAAAATGTTTGCAAACATTTTCCAGTTTTAAATGACCTGCTAATTGAGGACATTGTATTTCCTCAGCCAAGTCAGTAAAGAAAGCACTGAACAGGACCAGATGGATTCAAGCAGAACCCCATCCAATACCCTATTTCAGTTTGACACTAAAACACTGATAATTAATTTTCAAACACACTTCCCCACCCTTCATTCAGTCCATGCTGTACCCTCACTTCTTGAAATGTAAAGCAGGGATGTTTTAAATCCTTGTAAAACAAAGGATTGCTTTAAGGATAAATCTAACTGGTTGTCAGATCTAACATGCTGTAGTGAGCTGAAAAACAGATTTTGACCACCTTATGATCCTGGCTGCTAGAGTGACTTTTCTTATCATGTGCAGTGAAAAGCAAGATATTTATTCATATCTCTTATCTACATATGGAAATGTTAATTGGAATTCCAACATTAATTGGAGTTTCCTGGAATATATCCAGACAGAGTTAGTTTTCTTTGTTAGGGGGAACAAGTTCCCTTTTCAGGGCCTAGGAAGGGGAGCTGATACACCATATTACTTTATGTCAAATCATAAGGAATGATGAATGAAACAAGAAAGAAGAGAGAAAGGAATGACCAAGCACAGCACAAATAAATCAGCTTTCCCTCCTACCCTCTGCCCCAGATTTCCAAAGCACTAAGTTCATATCTCCTGGTGGCTTACTTGGGCACTGAGTAATTCAAATCTGAGAAAGAATCCAGTTCTAAGTCTTTTTATCCCAACCACAATCCAGCCTTTGTTTTGCTGCTGTAGAATGAAATAACTGACTGTAGTGGATTATGCATTCCAGTATATCCCAAGGCCAAGTTATGACATAATAAAACCCTCAGCAGTAAGGGCTAATGTTTAATTACAGAACATAAGAGAGTGAGGGCCTCAGAGAAGGAAAAACAGAGTCCTTGTTTCAAGACAAAAGAGGAATAGGTTCATCCCAATTAGAAGTTGCCCTTAGGTCAATTTATAGTCTCCCAAGGCTCTCTACCTACAAATATGTCATTATTTGACTTGAGCACTCCTACTGTTACTTGTCTGGTAAAAAGTTATGCACACAAATATTGATTGTCAACCTATTCTAGATAAGTTAAGCTTCCCCTTTGGCATGATGCAATATTCAGGGACCACATAGACTTGCAGTAATAACAGAGAAGGAGTTTGTCTCCTCTTGCTCAGAGCTCAGATTTATCAATCATTTTCTCGGTCCTATTGTTGTTTTAATCTACCATTCTCATGAATGAAAAGGGAAAGGTATTTTCAGAGAAAATCTGAGATCTTCAGACTGCTGAATTGTCCTTATGAAGTTCTGCCTTCTTTCCATTGTCTACAGAAGGAACAGGGGTGTAGCTCTATGTCTAATTTAAATCCTTTTTTAAACACATTTTTTCAGTCTGGATGAGGGTATCCACAGGTGCTATTCTATGATAGTCAACCAACTTAAAAGCAGCCATAAATCTGATATATCCTGGTATCCTGTGTATCCTGAAGAGGTACCAGGCCATTCCATCCATCAAGATAATATTCACAGAAACACAGCATCACAGAATTGTTTGGGTTGGAAGAGACCTTAAAAATCATCTGGTTACAACCTACCTGCTTGGGCAGAGCCACTTCCCACTAGACCAAGTTGCTCAAAGCTCCATCCAACCTGGCCTTGAACACTTCCAGTGATGGGGATTCCACAATATCTCTGGGCAGCCTGTGCCAGTGTTTCACTACCCTCAAATGGAAGAATTTCTTCCTAATGTCTAATCTAAATCTACCCTCTTTCAGTTTGAAACCATTCCCTTTGTCCTCACACTCCATGCCCTTGTACATCGTCCCTCCTCAGATTTTCTGCAGCTGCTTCAGGTACTGGAAAGATGCTACAAACTCTCCCCATAGTCTTCTCTTCTCCAGCCTGAACAACCCCAACTCTCAATCTGTTTTCATAGGAGAGGTGCTCCAGTCCCCTAATTATCTTTGTGGCTCTTAAGAAGGAAATTTTTTAATATTTCATGTCAATTTGTATTCTTTCTATATCTATATACAGCTATTGAGAGAGAAAATGACCATTAGAGCACTTTACACTCTAAAAATTTAAATTCTATAGCTCACTGAACTGATACATTTTTGTTGTGTTGAGTTTGCAGCAAAATAATTGCAAAACTTAGAAAGACTAGATTTTGATAAATTTTAAGTGTACTTGTGGAATTATCTTTACTGTAAGTAACTCTTGACCATTTATTAAGGGCTTACAGGTTTTCCTAGGATCCTCTTGACATCATTACAGGCTTTTTCTTGTAACTTCTGTTTTGTTGACTGTAATTATCCAAACTGGGATTAGACAATACTCCCTCCCCACCCAAAAAAACCCCCCAAAACCCCCAATAATAATCTTCCCAATCTAATTATCAGAATCCCACCAACTGCAGCTGTTAAACCTAAGAGGCTGCACAGGTGGAGCACCAGCTGGGAGTACCGTAACGTGCATCCTCACCCCATGAAGCTGGTACCCATTAGAACTACCTGCAGTATAAAACCACATTACCATGCTGTCCATATATAACCCTGCTAATATCTAGAAGGTAAAGTTAGCCATGTGGTTCTGCTTCCTTTTCCTTCCCAGTTTCATTTTCTGGTTCTCCAGATTTTTGTGAGTACAAGTTTCTATATTTCTGCTGTTCTCCATATGTGAAAACTTGCTTTATTGTGAAATGGGTTTCTTTGGTGTAAATATTTGAAATAAGAGCCTTTCCCTCCATATTTTCATATCAGGTTTTTAATTTAAAAATCAGCTGGCAGATCAACATTTGCAGTCATAATTTTACAGTGTTTTTCCTAATGACACCAAAACAGTAACTTAGAGTACCTGTTCTTTTAGCCTTTGGTAAGTCACTTTTTTTTCTTACTTCCTATCTGCATTTTAATTGCTTTTTGTTTTAATCTTGAAAGTGTCTTATATCTCCCCTCTCTGTTTCTCTTCCTTTTTTTTATATATATTCCCCTCCTTTCCTATTTTATTATTTCAATATGTTTTCTCTTTATTTCTTTTCAGCTACTACAGCTTTGTTCACTTTTTCATCATCTCTGTATTTTACTCTTGTTGCTGGAGCTGCATCAAAGAATATTGTCATGCTTTTGAAATCTTTCATTTTCTTCTAGAAAATATGTGAGTTAAAGTCACTGGAACTTATGAAAAAAGAAAACAATGTAAAGTTTTACGACTATGCAAGGTAAAGAGATATCAGCAGTTACATTCAACTTGAGGCAGTCTTCCTAGCTTCAGACAACTTATTCCAAAGTTTAATTTGATTTTATGACTTTTTCCTGGCATACTGAATGTTGTCTGAGAGTAGGCCTGTTAGGTTCTTTTGTTTGTTTGTTTCTTGGGAAAATGCAATCACCAGAAGTTGCCAATATTTCAAAATACCTTGAAGAGTGATGGGATTAGGAGAGCATTAATCCTCTCAGTTTGGAATAAGCTTTTATTTCTGCTTGTGTGCTCCACACAACTGCTTTTCCTGGTGCTTTGCTAAGAATAGATAATTTCTGACAAATATTGCTGCTTCCTGAAACCTCTGGGTATTTTCTTATTCTCACTTGCATCTTAGAAGGCTCTGTCTTAGATTACCTCTGAAATCCTGACACAACAGCATTGCCTGATCCAGCTGTAACTCAGCTGAGTTTTCCTGCAGGCTGACAGAGAATCAGATTGCTGTTCATGAACAGATGTGTCAAGCTGTTCAAAGGCAGCATCTCTGGTGATGTAGATTCCTCTACTGACTGTAGTGCTCGTTACCATAGTACCTGCACCTCCAAAACATTAATAAAGTAGACACCATTCTGAGACAGAGAAATATCACCACTTCAGCTTTCGTGATGCAGGAAACAGAGCTATGTTAAGCTGAAATCAGTGTGAGCCTGAAAACAGTAGCCTGAGGTTTTTCCCAGATTAAAGACTGAGGGAAGTTACTAGCACAGTTATGTTAAGCTCCAAAATTTGTCCTGGAGGTAACTTCTACTGTTTACTGGCTAAGCATAGAGCCTAAGAAGAAAACATAAATATACCAGCATCATGCTGGTACCCTGAATTCAGCAGGAGTTAACAGAGAGAATTTCCTTGCTTCAAAAACTAAAGTTTACCTTCTGAGTGAATATGATGCACTGGAGCAGATCCATCACTCAGCAATCCATCACACAGCTTGCTTTCCCCCACCTTGGGAGATCATCTCCACTCCCTGTTACACTACCTGCAACTTCTATGATAGTTCTCTCCTCCCTCTCCTATGTTCTCAGACAGCCAAAGCCAGCTGGTGCCAGGGTCACCCTCTTGGGGTATGACTGACACCCTCATCTTGGATTTTGCTGCTCAGAGCAGTTTGTCAGTGCTGTCTTGGCACCCTGATGCTCTCACTCAGCCCACACAGAGTCTGTATTTACTCTTCTGATTTAGCACAAAATGTGTCATTTACACTACTTCACTTTAACCAGGCCTGCAGCTGATCTGCACTGAAGGTGTTTGATGACATCTTTAAAATCTTCCCATATAATGCTATAGACAAAGTGTAACTTGGGTGAATGCTAATGAAACTAACATCACGAATGCAAGATCTCCTTTAGAGATCTGTCAATGTTCAGAACAGTACAGATCCTCAAAGGCATTCGAGTGATTCCTTGAAACCACTAACACCTGCGGAGCAAAATCCCTTCAGGAGAGATGCAATCCATGTCATTGCAGAATGTTGGAAAAGGAGACCCAGCAACTTGCTATCAAGCCTAAGAGCAAGCTGATGTTGCTATTGACCCATATTGACTGTGTCTTCCAGTTTTCCCAAGCACTATCTTTCAGTAGATTGCCTATGATCATAAGTCTGAGCAGGGCCAGTGAGTTTTCAGCCCTCAAAGAACTCAAAAATATATCTTGAAAACAATACCAAGCTACTTAGAATGTAGGATAGAGTTTCACCAGAAAGGGCAAATCACTTTCCCACCTCATCAGTATTTCTGTCTTTAGTGAAATAACACGGATAACCACTTGCTCTTTCAGTTGTTTTTCCTTTTATGGTCTTTGCCATTTGGGATGTCTGTTTCTTTTCATTAAGATGACACTAACATCTGCTGACACTGACCTTGACCTTCTTTACACTGTAATGTTCTTGAAACATTGCATATTGCAAGCACTTTACACACCAAATCTAGGCAGCTGTACATTTAGGTTTCTTGTCCTGGAAAGTCATATTTTCTGACTAGTCATGTCCTTAGGCTTCACTGTCTATGAGAATAAAAATAATTTATGTTTATGTCTCTGAACTAAATTCCTGATGTTTTGTAGTCCATTCTGTAATTCTCATGTGAATTGTATCTCAGATTTGTGTATAATATGAAATGAAAAAGAGGTATATGGGAGCTTTCTAATTTAAAATGCACACCAGGGGTGACTGTCCTTGCTGTGCCTCTTGCAGCTTTTACAGGATGCAGCATCAGGTTAAGCAGCCACACTAGGCAAAATCTGTTCATTTTTAATTTGCTTTTTATTGTACCAGCCTGAAACACTTGGCACTCCACAAAGTTTAAGACAGCAACATGAAGCATATAATTGCAAAGCAAACATATAAATTAAATGAGCTTATAAATATCCAGGTCATACTCCACAGTAAGTTCATTGGCAAATCAGCCCATAAACCATTGAGATAACTTCTTTATCTCTCCATGTCTTAGTTTATTCTTTTTTTTCTTCTTTTCTTTTTTTAAAGTCAAATCTAGGCTTTGAAGCAAGCAGTTCCTCTCTTCATTACGTGTACAGTGCGCAGGGGAATTCAGTCCTGATCCCTTCCATCCTTCCACTGCCAAGGCAACACAAACCATGAATGGGGGTTCAATAATCCCTAATGCCACAGCTGGCAGTCATCTCACCTGCCTTAAGACATCTCTACTGTAGATATACTGAGCTGGTCAATTTTGTAGTCAGTATGGAGTACTTTGAGGATTTTAGTTCCTCCTGCTTGTTTTGGACATCAACTTTAGAATAAAAGGAATTGTACCTTAAATTATCCACACAATAGTCATTAGATCTCCACTGGGCAGTTCAGAATAACCAGCTCAGGTATATCAATTTTTTTGATCAAGAGAAATTATGCCACCTACAGCTTGCTAATTGCCTTCTATTTCAAGGACCTCCATCCATCTGGGTACGTCCAGCTTTCTGCCTACCATGCACATTGGGAGCAACACAGAGGCAAAATGTTGCCCAATCATTCTAAGCTCTCTGGGAAATCTTACAGACATACATGAAATCAATTCAGTTGGATTTTGTCATTTTGAAAGACAGTGAGGGCAGAAGAAGATGAACTTAAGGATGGTAGCATCTGATTTTTTGTTTCTCTACATTAATACTATAAATGAAGGAGGGGCAGACCTTACAAAAGAAGGTCTCATGTGAAAGGTGAAACTGATTACCCTTAGGGCACAGTGAGGGCGTTCCCACCACAATAAATCCTTCAGATACTGTGATTCTTGCATGGCCAGGGAAATCATGGAGGATGGCAGTGAGACACCTCACAGTGTGTCACTCCCTCTGATTCCAGTCATCTTCCTCCAACACAAGATACAGAAAACATTTTTTTTCCTTTGAGACTTCTTTTTGTTTTGAATGTGAAAAACATTATGGAAGGAGGACACGGAAGCTTTGCATCAAACAGATCCTATCCAAGGATTGCTCTTCAGCTGTTACTACTGGTTTCTGTTTTGTAACCATGCATCAGGGTCTAACTCAGTGCCCTTTTTTCCAAGTCAATATATAGCAAGTTGGAAAAAAGGGATGTCAGCTGAAAAAAAATTATTATATAATATTATATAATTGTAATTATAATAATATATGATGTTATTATCATCTCCATATTCTACAATGGCAAACAACAGTATGGGGTGTAACATTTGTATTAAAAACATATTTTGGTTACTCCTAAATGAAATCTCATTATTTTAAAGACTTTTTTATTATTTTAAGCATATGGTTCAGAAGTTTTTGCCATCTGAGGAGGCTAATGTTGTACAATGAAGGAATCTGAAATGTATGGCTTGATCTTATTTTGCAACAATTTATTTGTGCACAACTACTGTGGTGGTGTTCTCCCCTCCCTCCAAACTGACTGTTATCTCCCAGAACCCTGTTAAGCAATAACCAGCAGTGGCAACTGTAATGGATGTGTCTGGTCCTGATGGCTGCATCCAGTTCAAAGTGGATTTGGGGGGAGGCAGATATTGACACAATGGCCAAGCACTCATTCAAGCATTGCACCCCCTAATCACAGTGCTGATCCATGTCCTCCTCAAGTCATATTGGGAAGAAATATGAACCTGTGGTCAGTATGCAAATATGATGGTGAATGACAAAGAGTGAGCATCCCAAGGGCCTTTTGAGACCTTTGAGAACCCTCCAGGTTCTCCCCTGGAGTAGAGACACCTCTCAAGATGAGAGGTTGAGACTATAACAGATTCTTTGTAAGTGATGAATAGTGTGCTAAACAATACAAAGGATTGATTGCAAATATTAAATCCCTTGGACATAAACCATTAACCAAGTCTGGGATTAGGACTGGATCCAACCACACCTAGACTCCTCTAAGTAAGACTTCAGAAAGCTGAACCTTGTGACTCAATACGAGGATCTTCCCGACAGTTTTATCTAACACTGTCCTCTATACAATAAATAATCAAGTATACTTTGCCATCAAATCTTGTGCAACCACTACTGCATTTATTACCAAATATTGTTAAATAACTGTTTTAGATCAATATATGCTGCTTAATCTCTCTTACGAGTGAAGTGCATCACTCCATCCATGGCAACTACCACAGGAGAAATCAGTTGCTGATGATTAGTGCAGTATATTCACTGCACCACAGAAAATGACTTGTCCTCTAATTTCATTTCAGTCAGAGTTTAAATTCCACTTCAATGTTTATTTGTAAACATCAAGATGATAGGGAACAGATCTTTTAGATGATACTGCTCCTGAAACAATAGCTATCTGTGATTACACAATTGAATTAACTTCATCATCAGCTAACTCTACTGAAATGTATGAATGTATCTGCCTTAATAATAGCTTGCTTCAGTCATTTCCAGGCATTGTGTCTTTATTTCTGAATAGGACAAATAGATCTCTAAGCCCTTTCTTTCTTTCTCCATTAAACGAACCAATAGGAGAAAGATCTAAACAGCAATTCCCTTCAGCTGGTATCTCTTAGTTCACAGGAACACTGCTTCCTTCAAGAAGAAATATCTCCTGCTCCAAACTGACAGCTTGTATGTAGTCTACACACACATGAATGCTGTTACAACATTTTATCAATAAGAGCAGGAAGTATCCATGCCAGATATCTTCATGGCAATAGCCATGAATGAGGATAATATTTTTTCTCCTTCAGGTCTGGCAGTGATTAGGGTCTCCACCCTGTCCCACCTCTGTGGATCATCAGGCCACCACTACTGTTCATTTCCAGGTCTGTGTGTCATGCAAAGCAGCAGGTAGATGTGCTGGGGTCTTGATGACCTGATGACCTCCACGTGCCCTCAACACAGTCCATTCTGAGAACCTTGAACCTGCTGTATGCTCCCTCTGGTGCCTCCACACCTGGCTGTCACCATGCATTCTCCATTGCCACTAATCTTGGTCTTCCTGTCACACTGCAGGATACTCTGATTAACACAAACGTGTGTGTTTAAATGGTAATGTCAAGTTATGCTGCTTGTTCAAGACTCAGATTTTGCTTCTTTTTCTCTCTCGGTACACTGAATTTCAAGCTAATATAATGTGCAACCCAGAGCAAAATGTGATTTTTATGCATTTTTCTACTTGTTTAAAACAATTAAGATTTTGTTTTGCATTTCCAGGTAAGGTTGATTTTAATTGTCTCCAGCTAGAATTAAATTTGTACCTGACCTTTGCAGCTGGATATGGTCACTACAATAAATCAGGCATTTGATTAGATACCCCATCCTAAAATAGATGTTTGAGGAAGGAGAAACCATCCTCTGATGAAAAGTATGGTTCCTTGCCACTGAAAATGCAGAAGTTAGACTTGGCTTACTCCAGTCAGTTGACTTTTGGTTGTTTCAAACTGCATAAAAGGAATCCCACCTTTAACAGAAACAGAGCTGGAAATGCTTCCAGATGCTCAGTGAACCATAAAGATCCACAACAAACTCTGACTAACCTGAACTTCTCAGACAGTCACTGCTGGTCTGAGAAGGTAGAGAAAGCCAATGGAATTCAGGCATGTAAGGCTAAAAAAATGCTGTTTAATAAATTTGAATAGTTTGAGACTGAGAGTGCTTGAAATGCTTGAAATTGCTGATATCAAAACAAGGTCCTTCCTGCCTCATTCCTGCTGATCCAGTGCCATAGAAGGGAGACAGCCCACACCCAACATTGTGGACCTCCAAGGCACGGGACACCTCTTCCCAACTCCTAAAACTTTAGGAAGATCAGGTCTGGGCTTTGTGCATTTGGATCAGATGAAGAATGAGTTCAGCTAACAGGTTTTTTTTTGTTTTGGTTTGGGATTTTTTGTTTGTTTGTTTGTTTTGTTTTGGGTTGGGTTCTTTTTGTTGTTTTTGGTTGTTTTTTTTTTTTTATGAGGAGACACAGGAAATTGATTAACTAACCTGTGATGAAAATCTTGGTTTTGTTTTGGAACAAACCACTACTTTCACCCCCACCTTTTATGTTCATCAGATCCCCACACCAATTATGCTCAAGTTATTTACTGAATGGCTTAGCATTTTCTAAGCACAGAAGTGAACATAAGGAATGGCACTGTTGGAGTCATCTCACTCTCTTACTTCTTTTAAGCTAATAATACTACCTTGAATAAGTAAATAAACCCTTGAAAATCCAGAATGAACTGGATGTTGGATAAATGGTGTTCATATTGCACAATGTTTTAACTGCTGTTGCCAATAAATGCTTGGGGATAGACATCATCCCTGATGTGAAAAAACAGCTACAGATTGAGATATTTCCTAGCAGAAGCACTGGTATTATTTTGTTTTTCCTGTTGTGATGGAAAAGATCCTCCTAGAAAGCTGTTGTTGTTACATTGTCTGGATGGATGGCAACAAGTAGTTTTTAACATTTATGTACAAAGGACTCTCATTTATAACTGCAAGGAAACACCAGTGCCATGGAAAACACGGGCAAACAGCTTTTGCAGTGGTCACCACTGACTTGAAAGCGTCATAGAAGCATCTGCTTCTGAATATCCTTTTAAGCCCATTGAGCCTTGATCCAGATGTTAAAAATAACAATGTTTCTCATCCCCCATAATAATCGGATATAGAAGGACAACGCTTTAAAAGCAGCTGCATAAAAAAAGCTTTGGTTATACAACAGAAACGCACTGTAGCTCCCAAATCACCAAGAATCCAGGCTGGTTTGTACTGCAGCCTCTGACCCTATCACAGCTTTACAGCTCCCTGTGCTGCCAGCAGCATCTCCTGAAGGCCTCTGACACCTTTTCACCTTTGCAAACAGCTACAGAGCTTTGTGGTGTGCCCGGATTTGGTGTCCTCTCTGCCCTCCTGTATCAAAGGGTAATGGAAAGAGGTTGCATGTCTGTACCTCATCAGCTGTGTAGCATCTTGCTCTCCTGGTGATATTTGCTTTGTAAAGATATTCTGGGTTTTGCAGGGGGAGTCTCTGCTCTGCTTTCTCTGCTGCAGTGAACCAGGGAACAGAGGAAGGGCAGCCACATCCTGGATGCATTCCCAGGGGTCACCTCTCAGAGCCCTTCTGTTGGTGTCTGGACCTCTGTAGCTGAGTGCCTACCAACCTGAGATGATGCACCACTTTCCTTTCTCCTCCTCCCCAGGACCCAAATTGGCACCCACCTGGGATACATTCCTGAGGTCACATTAGCTGAGCAAGAGGTCAGAAGGTCCACAGCAGCAAAGCACTTAAGCATGAGCACAAGCTGAAACATAGGATGTTTCACACTGTTAAGTGCTTCTCTGGATTGGTCTCAGACTGAGCTTTAATTTTGCTGTTTTATTTGCCAGATTAACTAAGGACAAATGTTAGTAGAGACAGCTAAAACTTTTCTTTTAAAGAAGCTTAAAATGAAAACAAATATTTCCCTGAAGATTTACCAGCAGTTAGGTTAGAGAAACAGGTGTGGAAAAATGGGAGATGTATTTCCACAGGTGTTTACTTCCTATTTTTGTCAGCAAACTTCAGCTGATATTTCCTTGTATTCTTAAATGCACTACATGTTGCAGTTGGGGTTTGCAGGATGTAAAAATCCAGAGGCAACTGGTAAGGCAATAACTGTCTTAATTGAGAGAAATATTAATTCAGCTCCTCTTAGCTGAACATGCATAGGCAAGATGGGGTTTGTTCTATTATTTTCTCATGCCAGGAAAACTCCAAAGAAGTCACTTATCCGGCGAAACACCTGATAAACACATTACACCTTGGGGCATGTTTTGTTCTTTGAAGTCACATCAGCCCCACTTCCATGAAATGAGGCAGAGATTGACATGGGTAGACACTCCAAAAACATGTTTCCTTCTTCAAAACAATGCTCCTTTTCCAATGCTGACCATGACTGAATCCAGCCTGCTCCTGTGAAGGGGGGAATTACTTCTGTGAGGGACATACTGGCAGATGCAGAATGAATAGAAAACATCTGGGCATTCTGGGGACTTACCTGTGCACCACGAAAATGTGGAAGAGTTCTCAGTTAGAAAAGTACATGCCAGGTCCACACCCTCTGAACATCTTAAAGAAGAGTTTTAAAGAAAAAAAAAATCAATTTTCAAAGACTTCATATTAAACCAAGCACAAACCCTGAAGTTATTGCTTGTCTGTTTATTTGTTTTCCTCAAAGGGGTTCTGTCTCTGATCTTCAGTGATATGAGCACGTGGGCAGAGCCTGGAGGAGGATTGCCAAAATCTGTGTTGCTGAATGTTTAGTAGATAGAAAGGCTGTGATTGAAGGAATGGTCAACCTGAAGCGGATGCCTTGACACGGGGAGCAAGACTGCTTGTCATCTGAAACCTTCGGAAGAAAGAACCATTGAAAGCTACCAAACTCCAGAAAATATCCAAATGCAACTAAGATGAGCGTCCTAGGACTTGATAAAAATGCCTGGTAAGTCTCACCAGTACATAGATTTATCTGGCAAGTCCATCAGACATTTTTCTGCACGTGGGGTGATAGGCTCTACCTGATGCTATAGCTTCAGGGAGATCTCTGAGAAAGCAAACCTGCCTCAAATAAAATCTCACAGATTTTGATCCGTCAAAATAATGAGAACTTAAATCAGCATATTTCACAGAGTTCTGATATCTCTCTTCCTCCTGACTGCAGTTTTCTATCATCTAAGGTACCATTTGCTCAATCTATTACAATGGACTTTTGATTTCGGTCCCTCCCTTCGCGACCTGACTGCGTTTTCTTCCTGCAAAGGATCACTCTATAAATCCCAAGGTCAGGGAATAATGAGTCCAGTATTTTTAAAAGCCTTCCACACACAGTCAGGATATCGAATGATGATTCAGCTGTAATAGGGTAACATTTTTTCCTTTAATTGCTGTTGAAAAAGGAAAAAAGAGAAAAAGAAATACTTCATTTTCAGAGACAGGAATCTTAGCTTCACTGGGCTTTGGCTCACTAGAATCACCTAAAAGGCTTGAGCATAAAGAGCTATACAAAGATAAAAGGATAAATACACTGGTGAAAGCCTCCAGTGTGACTGTCTTTTTCCAGTCTGAAAATTGGATTAAATATGGTTCTACTGTTATGTAAATAGATAGTGAGAAAAGGCTGACCTATGGTCTGAGAACAGAATGGAATGCTGGATCTCCTGGTTTCTAACCCCATCTCTGCCAGACCTGTTTGCCTGTGACCGCAGGGCTGAATGGCCAAAGCATCACAAATGCAGAGGCCAGAAGTGACCATCAGAGTCATCTCCCTGAACTATTGCAAAAACAGTTACGAGGCATATTGTCCCAGTACCTTCTGCACTGACCTAACGAGTTCTTTGAGGCAGGTGAGGGTCACCAAGGACACATTTGTGGAAAGAATGTCTGGCAAGAGCAATGGATGGAGCATGCTTGCTTTCTCAAATCAGAAGTTGAAGATGCTAGTGTAAGCTCTGTGGTAGGCAGTAGAAGAATTCTCAGAAGCAATAAGCAGACAACATTCCTGTCAGCACCACCTGATGCGTGCCTAAGAGGTGAACTCTTAGTTCCTGCCCAGCCCTCAATGGGAAGAGACTCAGCACCTCTTAACAACCTCACTCTTAACCATGATGTCCCAAGTCCATTCCTGACCCAACTCAACTGCATGATCCAGGGCCTGAGCCCATGCCATCTCCTGCTGTTGACTCTGTGACTCTGCAACAACCCCACAGGATGTCAATATTCATCAGAGCACCTACAGTTCTTGCAGGCAGATTCTGTAATAACTAATGCTTTCATTGTCTGAGGGAGGAAAATCAAAGAGTCAACCTAATGATTCATGACTTTTTATCATGAAATTTTTTTTTTTTTTTTTTATTCTTCCTATTACTTTAAATAAAAGTCAATAGACATCAAGCTGACAGAAAGGCAGGGAAATTCATTGGGTAACAGGTGGGATGATCTCAGAATTGAGTGACACAGAAATGAAAATGTTTTGACTAACAAAAAGTCACATGCTTTAGAGTTTAAAACACCATATTCCCAGATGTTAAAGCATCTGAAGGAGCTGAGTGGCCATTTCTCCAGTGAAATTATGCTGAATCTATGTAATCTACAGCAGCTTTATGTAACATTGTTTATTGTATGTAAATCTAAGGAATTCCCCCTCTCCTTTATATAAGCATCAGATATAATTGAAAGAAACCCGTTCACCAACCCCTTTACTGAAGTCTCTATTCCTGGAAACAAACAAAAACGCAACAAAACCCCTCTGAACCTAAGACACACACAGCCTCCTTCAAAGCAAAGTTCACCCAGCCATTCAGAAATTAAAGCTCAAGAACAAGGAATGCATTTTTACTGTTTGTTTCTACCCTGGCTCTGTGTCTTTCCTCATATTTCACACTTCCTCCTACCTGCAGCTTTCCCTGATGAACCTCATTCTATCTCTCCTCTGTCTAACCTGAGGTCAAATGTATAATTTATTTCCATGATATCCTTCAGCGTTTTGCATTTTCTTGTGAAGGCTTCAGACAGCGTGCTCTTTACTAAAGATCAAAGACAGTTGTTTTTCATGCTGTTTTGAGTAAAAGGAGTGTGAAAATCTGCAAATACCTCTAGTACATTTCCATGCCACTCTCACTGCCAGCACCCTCTCCACTTCCAAGAGGAGAAATTGCCTTTACAGTTTCTCTGGTGTTGGCCCATTGTACACACAGGGGACACTTTAGCAGGATTTACAGGCTGTGCTGATGTCCCAGTGACCCTGAAAAAGTTGCTGATACACTAAGAGACAACACAGAAAGATGACAGATAACATGCTTGAAATACCTGATCCCAGTCTGACGCCTCCTGATTTGCAGAGAAGCTCAGTTCCAAAGGAAATTCACATTTGACCAATTTACAACTTCCTTCCCAAACTGAGCAGAAGGGGAAATCTGATCTGAATCTGGAGGGAGCTGCTCTTTGCAGGTCAGTGTCTTCTGTGTTTCCAGTGACACAATTCAGATTGGGGTTTTATTATTATCTGAAATTATCTGAAATTAAAAAAGTAAAGGACAGGGGATGGCAGGACTGGGGAGTTCCACATATTAATATGTTGTCTGAAGAAACATCTTACTTTTGTTTCTTTTGACCTTCCAGGTGGTTTACTTGAAAGCCCCTAGCTATCGATTAGCTGGGACTGAGAATAATTTTTCCCTTGTCACCAACTCACTGGGACTGATGATTTCATAGATTTCTCATAGTTCCCACTTGACTGTTTCTTCTGTACTTCCAGCTTCACAAGCACTGATCTCCTTAGCTGCTGTCCATTTCCTCAAGTCATGTTTTCTTTTCCCTTTAACATTTTCCACTTCCTGGCAAAGTTTTTCACAGTCTCTACTCAAATGTGCACGGTGAATCTGTGTTTTATCATAACAAGTTTCTTTGCTCTTTTCCTTATTACTTTTCTAATAATTCTAATTCTATATTTATTTTATTTTATTTATTTTTATTATCTTTTATTTTGGCTATTTTTGTTGGGGGGAGAAAAAGAAGGGCATTCCTTAACACTGAGCTTCTTTTTGTACAGAAATTCTCTATCATCTGGGCTGTAAGGATCAAACATGCTGGCTGCCTGGGAGCCAGGGAAACAACTAATGGACAGGCAAGGATTTCAAGCGATGAATGTGTTGCAAGAGAGGTTCCACTGAAACAGAAAAAGCAGAGTTCAGAATACCAGCCACCCAAGACACCCAGCCTGGCTATTTGGAGGAACCTGCTCTGCACCCTATCCTTTCCACAGTTCTCTATTATTCCAGCAACTCCTTTCCTCCTCTTCACTCCTCTATCCCAAGCCAGCTACAGAAGCATGACAGCCAGTCAGGGATGGAGGGCTGATGTGCTAACTGCTTTCTTTTCTTTGTTTGGGTGTACAGGCCATTACTTATATTCATTAACCAGTCACCATACATCATAGGGACCAGTTCTGTTTTCTGTGCACTAAATATGTCACAGGCACCATATTTGTCACTAACAGTGCAACAGGCTGTGCAGGCTTTCTTAGGACCTAGTAATTTGTCAACACAAGGCATGGGTCTCAGGCTTTATCTCCAAGTTCTAAATGCAATTGAGGCAGTTAAATTTCCTATTTGTTTGAGGCACCATGATCTGTGCTTTCTGACGCTTTTATGGAAGCATATATGAATCCCAGCAAAGCTCAAGTTATGACATTGCATCCCGTTAGAATAATGATAAAATTACTAAATGCAATTCTGAAAAAGATGGCCATTTCTTCCAGGCATATTCAAGTTTGTTCACTGCTCATTTCTTTGCATTTTTGGCTCCCAACCACTTCAAACTAAATTTCAGAGTGGCTCGTTTTGTCTTCCATCATGGTTTGTGGCAGCAGAAGCTTAAACAAAGAAGTGAAAAACTAAAAAAAAGTATTTGGAGGTCCTACTCCCACCCTCAATTACATTTAGGCAACGACAACAAACGCAGTAGAGCTGCAGGGACACACTAGGGGCAGGAACTGGCCTCAGATAAATCTTTACACCCAGAATATCAGTATCTGTTTAATCCCTTCACTCTCAGCCTGTAGCAAACACACAGATTCAAAATGTGTGCTTCAGTCTCTGCCCTGCTTTGGGTATTGTGCAGGCTGAGGGAATGCTCCAGCCAGTAAAATGCCTTAATAGATACAATTCAACCCAGTTATCTTTCTGTTCCCATATAGAAGGCATTAGCTACACAGCCAGCTACACAAGGTAGCCACTGGCTAGTGTGGAAATGAGACAACTTCTAGATAATGTCTCTTTGCTTTAGGGATATTTTTGATGTCCTGTAGGTTTTGGAAAGCAGAGGTATGTCGTTGTAATGCACTGCTGGGATCTGATAGTTTCATGTGACTAGTTGAAATGATAATTCAAATGCACACGTGCCAGCTACCAACACAAGTTCACATATAAGAGAAAACTGGTTGCATGTCAGCATCAAAGAACTGTAGCTATCCTTGAGCTCCTCAAGCCTGGTCTTAAAGTAAGCAACCACTGCAC
This sequence comes from Florisuga fusca, assembly GCA_038090715.1. NCBI lineage: Eukaryota > Metazoa > Chordata > Aves > Apodiformes > Trochilidae > Florisuga > Florisuga fusca. Next base: position 20,284,092 of record JAAWXA010000015.1, on the reverse strand, counting down.
AAAGCTCTTTCTGGACCAACATGTACTTTGTAGTTTCCTGAATGTTATTTTACAGTTGAACTTGATGTTCATACAGGTCTTTTCCAACTGAAATGATTCTATGATTCTATTAGGCTTCTTGGAGGCCATGCCCTACTTCTTACATGAAGCTGCACAAGAGTTCAGTGGGATGAGTTCTGGGGCAGGGCTGGGACAGAGTCTAGCTGTGATGTGGAAAGTTTTATGTTTTATTGGGCTCATTATCAGCTGCTTCTCAACCAGTCTAATTTGTTCTGACAGACATCTGCTGAAGTGGTTATATGGTGCCCAACTACAGCAGCAGCTTGGATGGGGTGAGATCAGTGTCTCTGCAAGTAGCAATCCAGTGTAAACGTGGCCTGTAAACATGGATAACATATCCATGCACGTAAGGAGAGGAGGCAAAGATGCCCCAGACAAGGAACTCATGACTGATTTATACTCTACTCTCACTGCAAAATCTGTGAGCAGGCAGGCAGCAGAATTTAAGCACTGCTCTGCAAGCCAGATAGCTAGGTGGGCAGTACTGAACCCCCAGCCATCTCAGACTGTGTGTGATATAAATTGTCTGCTGTTCCCAGAGGTCTCATTGTCAAGCTATGCACCTCTTGGTTTATGTGGGGCATGCGGAGAGAGATTACCCACCAGGTAAATGTACTTTCATATAGATTAAAGAATGACTTTTCAGTCTAAAGCTGTATACCCACCCTGGTGGGGACTTCAAGTCAACTGAAGTTAGAGCTGTCTTCCAGCTGTCCTGGTTGGTGTGACAGGAATTTGGGTATGCCAGCACAGACCTCACAGCCTGAACTAATTTGCCAGAGTTTTCATATAGGATTTTCTGCTGATGCCAAATCCAAACTGCTGCAGCCAGACTGCTATTAGTCCCTAACCTAATGTATTTAAAACTTCTTTATTCTATGATCTGTGATGGTGGTTCTCAGTCATGTCATTGCTAACAGGATTAAAAAGTAAAAAGATAAAGGTACCAAGAAAACTGTCTCTCCTTTTATCTTGTGATATTTCTGGAACACTTGAATTTTCTGGGAGATGTGGAATACTGGTTTTAATCCTTCACAGTTGTAAATATGTAGTGATGCTTAGGTATGGATGAAAGGAAGGAAACCATACAACTTTGGGTCAGGAGAGAGGATGGTGTCTGCAAAATGACCCAGCTCCTGCCCTATAACCCTACAGACACACTGGGAGGGCTACAGTTTCTCTAATTCCTGGTAAAATCCACCTTGATCTTACCAAGATACGATACACAAGGCATGATTTCTATGCTGAGCACAGACTCTGCTTTTTGAGCTGGCTGGTGAAGCACACAACAGTTTTGAGCACCCATATTCTAGCTGGAGAATAATTGACATTCCTCCCTGCCCCCTGCTTTCTAGATGATGCTGGTGTTTTTTTATCACTGTGTTTCACTGTGTATCTACGAATCATGTATGTGCTTTCAGAGCTCTGTGCAAAGTGGAAGAGATTCTCTTGCTGAATGAGCACTGTCGGAGTGCACAAAATTAAATCTCCTGGCCTTCAGCAGTGTCACAATGATGGATGGAAGACATCTCCTTCCTTCACTTTGTAGGTTGATCTCTTCTATTTAACAATGTTTGGATAATGCTCCAGGGGAATAGCATTCTACCATAATCTTCAAGGTAGGGGCTAAAAATATATATAGCCCCAAATGAACCCCATAAAAATTAGCTAAAAATTTCCAGTCTTCAATTGTACCAACTATGTAAGACAAGTTGAAGGCTGACCTCAGCAGGATTTTTATCACTGCATTTATTCCTGAAACCTGAGACCCTCTCCTGCCTTCAATCATCACCCATACAGAAGCTGAAGTTCTGCAAGCCCAGAGACACTACTCCTTGAGAGCCTTGCCCTGTGCCACAAACTCCCTTTAACATGCTCACTTGCTTCCTGATCTGAAGTGTACTTTCCATAGAAACAGCCATTTTATACCAAATACCAGTACAGCTTTTTCTTCTGCTTCCTAGAAGAACAATCTCCAGGCATTGCCTGACTGTGCAACACACTTCTGAGCTCCGAGCTCTCTTCTTCCTTTATACATCTGTGCTTGGCACCTTTCAGAGAACATCTGCTGGCAAAATTCCATGCTGAGCCAGTCAAGGTGTGACATTGCATGGCCAGCACAAGGCTGATTGATAGTAACTGAAAATTCTCTTTCTTGGCTGAGATCTCTAACCACAGGCATCTAATGCAGTTTTGGCTCCCTCACATATTCCATCTGCCTTCCTGCTACCTCTCCAGGAGGGCTGGAGAGCTTTTCCACGGGTCCTATGTCACATCTGCCACTCTTGTGTGAATATGAAGGATAGCTGAATAAGCCTGAAGATCAGGGATGATATCCTGATGTGTATAAAATGTCACCAGCCACCCACACCAAGGCAACTGGATGTCACTGCAGGTGCCTTGCCAGTGGTGACAAGGATGCACAGACCACTCAGCTGCCTCCCCCAGTACAGGATTGCTCTGAAAGAGCAACTGGCTCCTGGTCCCCAAGTGCAGCACCATAGGGACAGTCACTTTGTGGGATATATCATGGACCTTTCTCATTAATTTCTGTGTCACCCTTTCAGTTGCCAGAACTGGGAAACAGAATAGCTCTGCTCTTGATTTTCCCAGAATAGCCTTCTGCCTTTCCTTAGCTTTTTTCTCCCTTTCAGCAAAAAATGCACTTGCAGTGATTTGTGCTTTAAGGCAAGTTTAGAGGATTAGACCCGTATTTTCTAATTGACATTTGCATTGTCCTTGTTAGTCATCATTTGTAGTATGCTCTTGTCTTTAAGTGATCATAATTATAAAAAAAAAAATAATTGGTTACAAACTTTCAGGAGTTTGCCAGCTCATTACCACTAATTAAGAACATTGTTTAGTGCAGGCTTGACAGCTGGCATGCACCTAAAACCCCATTCATTTCCCAGTCTATTGCTGGTGTTGCTGTTGAAAGTTGTACATAGAAGACACCCACATTTTTTCTTTCTCTTCTAAAGAAAGTTTGTTTCCAGGCTGAAACTCACTTGTTCAACAAATAAGGCAAGGAGTAGGGCAGGCAAACAGGAGGCAGAAAAGCAAGGTGGTGTTGCAGTTAACACAGCATCCGTGTAACCTTTGGTTGTCCTCCTTTTCCAGCTTTGGGTTTTTGTTTTGGTTTTTTTTTTGTATGCTTGTTTGTTTGTTTGTTTTCCAGAAGATTTAAACAGCTGCTGAGTAAGAAACTCAGGTTCTCCTGCCCTAAACTGCCCTGCCTGAACTCAGGCAAATGAAGCTTTCATTTCCCACCTACTATTCTGTTTAAATGGGGAAGACCTTTCCCAGGACAAATGTAGAAAATATGATTTTTCCGGAGCAAAGTGCTCATTTCCTGGGGTAGGACAGTGTGGTTTTCACCCCCAGCTAATGCAGTAATTTGAAACCCTTGCTGAAGATTACTGCCTTCTGCATATCATGTGCATGAGGAAGATTTAATTAACTGAAGTTGGTAAAGCACAAGAAGCTCATCAGACAAAGGATGCTATTTAATTGCAAAGACATAATATATTATGATTTCTTGTTATTGTTTTTAATACTGTAATTATTCTTACAATAACTTGTGGTTCATTCCCTCTCTCCTGGCTGTTGGTGTGTTAAAGCAGCTCCATTTACAGTCTATTTGCTGTTTTACCTTGGCTTCTGTCTGTTGCTCATCTTCCCCCTATTAATAGCTGCACTTAGAAAAGCAAGGAGACTAATAGAGGGAAAACATGCCTGAACCAAATAGTTTGATGTCCAAAAAAACCCCCAAAACCAAACCAAACCAAAACAAAAACAAAAAGAAAAAAGACAAAAGAAGCACTAAAATAAAAAAAAAAGAAAAGAAACGAGTGGCAAAATAGGGAAATTCAAATATTGTCCTGATGGTTTGAAAGCAAAAGCTCTGCATGATGTTCTTTGCCTGTACTGCTGGAGTTTAAGGGCTTGGATCAATAGAAAATCACCCACTGGCTCCAGTGGACTTCTGGTCAAGTTCTCTGTGCAATTCAATTGCTTAATGGGCTCTTGGGAAGCTGCAAGCCGTGAAGGCAGGATACAGGGCCAGGCTCACGTTGTAGCTCTCAGATAAACACACACAATGAACAAAACCTTTGTAGGTTTGAATAGCCACTGAGTTCAGATGAGGACACGTTCCACACATCAAGAGTATGGGCATCACACAGTCTAAAAGGGTCTCTATTTTTAACATGGGCTCAATTTTTTAAGGAAAAGAAGCCTCACAGTTGCACACCTCACAGCCCTGGAGCTGAGGGTTGTTCAAACTCCGGTTGGAGTGTGCACTTTAAATTAAGTCCTTGCTTCTACTACCTTCCATTAGGCAGCCCAGGAAAAGCTGAAGTTCAGGAGACATGCTTGTGGCAGGATCTGTAGATCTTTTCATGCTAGAAGTTAAAACGAGTGAGGAAGGGCACTCCTTTGAAAGCTCCCCACACATCTTGTCTATGTGCAACAAATTGCATGGAAACAAAAAGAGAACTGAATGCAATTTTTACTACCTTGAAGGAGAGGAAAGGTACATCAGTATCATGGCACATTTTAGTACCAGCTTGTCTCTAAGTCTTATCAGGGCTGAGATATACAGTCGTGCAGCAAGAGCTGGGGCAGGTTTGCTGTCACAAGTGAAGTTGCAAGCACACCCTTGAGTTGAGACTCATGGCTGCAAGCATCTTGCAAAGGTTTCACAAAGCTACGAAAGGACTGCAGGCCAGTTCTGATGTCATCTTGACCAGACAAAAACTAAATGCTGGATCACCTGTCAGAGAAGCTGCACTGGGGACTCCATGTGAAACATGCACGTGCGTGCATTGAAACAGAACATGGAGATTTGCACAGTTGTCTTTCCTTGTGTTTCTTCAGCATAAAGTCATAGAAAGATACAGATGCAGCTTCCCTGGACTTAGGAGTGTCTTGAAAGGCAAACTTCCTTCCTGAACTCCTGTTATGTCCTCCATCATCTTGTTCTTCTCTAGGGCGCTTAGGAAAATCCCTCTGAGGTTCCAGTTTGCCTGGCACAGCAATGTCCCCTGAACCTCCTCTTCTCCAGGCTAAACATCCCCAGTTTGCTCAGCTGATTCTCATAAGGCTTGTGCTCTACACCCTTCATCAGGTTTGTTGCACTGCTCTGGACATGCTCCAGTACCTCAATGTCCTTGTAGTGGGGGGCTGAAAACCAAACACACTACTGAAGATGCAGCCTCACCAATGCCAAGTACAGGGGGGGTAATCACTGCCATGGTCCTGCTGGCCACACTATTTCTGATACAGGCCAGGATGTTGTTGGCCCTCTTGGCCACCTGATCACACTGTTGTCTCATATTCATCTGTCTGTGGAACAATATGATCAGGTTCCTTTTCCACTTTGCAGCTTTCCAGCCACTCCTCCCCAAGCCTGTAGCATTGCAATATACGAAGTAGCATAATGTATGAAGTAATTTCTCCCTTCTAAATCCCACAACTCTCTTAAGTCCTGGATATGACTGGAGCTTAAAGGAGAGCACTATGACACTGATATAAATGGGGAGAGCTTGCCAGGTCAGGGGCTTCCTGCTTTCTTCTCCTGCATGCCATCTGTAGTGGCACAGAATGGAGATGTCAGTATGTCCTTAGCAAGCCAAACATCCGCACAGGCAGGTAAGCTCTGGTCCTGCCTGCAGACACCAGAACTGTGATCCCACTCACCCCTGACCAGATCAAATCTCTCCTGCTCATTCTGGTGCTCCCTTCTGCTGTGGTGGCCTGAAAGTGGCAACAGCTGTGAGCTACAAGAACAACTCGGGTCAGCAATGCATCTGCTTCAAAGTAAATTGACAATTATATCCAGAAAGTACTTTCAGGGAATGCACTATGGGTTACAAAGTAAATAATCTATTTTCATTACATGGTAGTTTTAATAAGATAGCATAGTGATGTCCTGCTGTTCTAACAGCACACATTCCATACACTTACTCAAGTGATTATCTCCCAGTCCCCCCCCGACCCTGCTTCAAAATGCGAGTGATGGCAGAATGTGACTGGCTGAAAGTCAAGTATGATATTTCACTCTTCAATACCCACAGAGCTCAAACTGGCACCAGAAAACCCTTTGCACAGCATCCGGCTGATGTGCCTCGGAGCTGATTTGGAAGGGACTCCTGTGAGCTGGGAAAAAAGCCTAAATCCAAAGCTTTGAAACCAAAGGGTATCTGTGACTGGCTTTAGTGGATTTTGAATCAAGCCTCTGCCCAGGCTGAGATGGCCAGAAGGAGACTGTCACCACTGTTAAGCTGTGCTGGGGGTTGTTGCAGAGGTGGTCACACACCCCTAGGAATGGGACTGAGACCGTGGCATCATATCATGGCTTTTTTAGTTCAGATAAAGCTTGGTGAGAGAGGGGAAATATGGGATCCTGGTGTTTACCTTCAGGGAGAAATACAAAGAATACTCTTCCCTCGTTGACAAAAAGAGGTCCAAGAAGGTGAGGTATTCAGCTGGCATGGCACCAGGGATCGTGAGCTCCCAAGGGACTTCTGTGCTAGGGTCAGCTAAAGTCAAGACCAAGCACTGAATGGGTAAAATGACAGGGATAAGTAAAAGGCACATGTGTAAGAACAAGCCCAAAGCCTGTGTACATGCTTGTATGCAGATATCAACTACTATTAGAGGAACATCTATCTGAAAAGGTGGAGAAAGTAAATGAGTGGATATATTTCAGCTATGCTTCAGCAGATGCCTGTAAGCCTGCACTTACCCTAATGCCTGAATTGTGACCCCTGCAATGAATCATGGCTGGGTACCTGAGATGGGGGAAATGTTCACTAAGGATTAGCTTCAATGTTGAATTTCTCTGCCTTCCCACCATGGTGTGTGACGTCTTGGCTACATTTTCTGATGGTAATGTTCACTGCTCCTGAGCCTTTTTTTCCCCTCTGTGTCCACAGGGCAATAGTTGGCATGTCTTACTCTCTGAGAGTCAAATGTCCAGATATTGTAAAGCATAATGGCACTGTTAGCTCTGCATATAAACATGTCTTAATGTAAACACTGTAATTATTAAAAATCCAGCTCCTGAGAAATTTTCAAGATTTTCAGGATTTTTCAACTTGGAACCAAAAAATGCTTTTTCCCTTTCCATAGCCTGATGAAAAATGCTTTTTTCCCTTTTTTTTTTTTTTTTTGGGGGGGGGGCTTCCTTCTTCCTCTTCTCCCTTTTGTTTCCTCATTAGCAGAGGTAGGGAAGGCCTATGCTACTGTATTGTGCAGCCCCAGGCAGCTAGGATGGTCCTGGCATGGAACTGCAGGGAGGGCTGGGAGCTGCTCTGAGTACCAGGCACATTCCATCAAGTCCCAGTCCAAATGAAAAGCTGAAGTGGCTTTTCTGTGCAGGGAGGACTGAAACCAGATCCTGTCATTAAATTTGCTAAATGGAAATGTAATGATTTATGAGGGAGGTAGTGAACCCTCAGAAAGAATTTGGTAATAATAATGCTGGCTGAACGGCAGCATGGAACAGGCTTCAGAAATAAATGATCTGTTAAAAAAAATAATAAAAAAACAACACCCAAAAAACCCAGCTAAACAAAGCTACTAAATATAAACCAGATAAAAACTTTAATTATTTCTAACGAGATCAGCAAAGCAAACAAAGGACTGAAGTGGGACTCATCTGATATAACCAATAAGAAACACAAACAATTTAGTTTTACAGTCACGCTTGAGAAATTCCAAGCCGTGCAATGTATTTAACCACACACCAGTACTGCTGGCAGATGTGTAGCTAAATCCAAGGCATTGCTTTGGAAAAAAATAAATATTCAAGCTTCTCCATAACTTCCTAGTTTTTTTGGAACATGTGGCAAAATTCAAAGCATACTGAAAATTTTATGTGAGCACGGTATTGAACGCTGCAATGTCTTATTACCATTAAAAAAGATTGGGTTATTGATGATAGACAGTTTGTAAAATCAATACTCTGACTAGAGTTTGTCCTGTAAGAAAAGTGGTGACGATGTCTGTACATGGGTTTGTATACGTTTAAAGCTTCTTCAAGAGAGATACCTCCCCACTTATTAAAAAAAATATAGAGAAAATAGAGGAAGGACATTGTGGCTTTCTGTATTACTCTGCAGCTTGTTGTTAACACAGAGAGATCACAGCAGTGAAGGCTACAGACCAAAGCAGGGCTGGATGAAATTAAAGACTCAAAGCTGCAAACAGACTGCTTGTGTGAACCCCTCCAATCCTAATCCATCTCCTGAATTCCCTGGGATAACGAGGGAGTTCACAGCATCACCCTGGTTGGGTCCTTGACCAAGAAAGCAAATGCAGACACCGAGAAAAGGGGGAATAAAAGAAAGCAACAGCTCTGAGACAGTAACCAACAGTATTGCTCTCAGCTACAATAATACATAGCAACATGGATAAAGATCTGGCTCCAGGCTCTGTCTGACTCAGGGAGAATTGCTGTGATTATCCAGACTCACTCCTGGAAAACAGTGGTGGCCCACCGCAAATGGGAGGAAACATTTCTCTGGGTTTTGCTGTTTTTCTAAGGCAGGCAGGATACCTCTCCTTGTATTCTTTTTCTTCTTTTCATCACTGAACTTTTAATACTGAAGCTACACTTTCCCTGCCCCCAGCTTTTCACCCCCCCTATTTTATTGAAATGTTTTTATTTCAACAGCCACTCCAGACTGTGTAGCAATGGGTGTGAAAGGTAATATTTAGGTTTTGCCATGCTACCTGCCCTGAGAGCAGCGAGGCATCCTGCCTAACAGCTGCGGCCGCTAATTCACTGCAACCGCAGCCTGTCTGCTCCGCATCAGCTACATTTCTTTTCCATATGCTAACTCCCTTTTAGCCTCATTTTCCCATTACCCAGCAGTAACATTGAGTAACTGTGTTGGGCTGTATTCAAATGCAAATTAATATCCCCTTCTGCCCATTAGCTCTGCTGTTTCTTGTCTCGCCCAAGAGACGGGAAACAAGTGAGGAGCTTGGTTCAGGGGTCGGACAGAGGGGCCCTGTCCGGGCTGGGGCTGCTGTTCATCTCCTTCAGCAGACACAAACCAGCAGGCTGCCGAAAGGAGAGATCCTTCATCAAGATGTTTCCTGTCAAGTAACCCCTGAACTCCAAACATTCAGCATACGCAGCTCTCTTGAACTTCAGAGTTCCACGTATACAATTCACACAATGTCTGTGCTGTGCTCTGGATCGGAAACATCCGCTGGGGTCGACACCGAGAAACCTTCAAATGAGGGGGGGGAAGGAGAGCCGAGGGGAAGGGAGATGTCACTGAGCAAACCCTATGACTCAATCTTAAAAATCGTTAATGAGCCAGGCTGTTAAGCTAAAGAAGCCTTCAAGAAGAACAGACACAAAAAAAAAAAAAAAAAAAAAGGATATAGGTATGAATACCGCTGATGATAGCATGAAGAGATGGAGAGAAGAAAATAAACAGAAGAAAAACATATTTTTTCCTTGTTCTAGGCAAAAGGTTGTTTCTCCTTCTTTTTTAGGATCACTCAGAACTAAAAATCACAGCACCACACTAGGAGGAAAAAAGTGGTGTAATTCCTCTGTACCCCCACCCAGAAAATTAAGCTCTACCCATGTGAGTCACCAACTACAAAAAGGCTTATGCATTTCTTCATGCCTATGCACCTCTGAGCTGCATTTGAATTTCTTTTCCACTCTGATGCTTAATCTTCAGTCACCTACTGGTCTCACCTTTTCCTTTCCAGCACAGACTTGGGCAGTGTGTGAAAATAGCCTGACTCCATGCTAGAAAAATCTCCTTGTATTGTGACGAACTTTTTATAATTTTCTATCTTTTCTGCCTGCTGTTTGGAAAATCTTTTAGTTTAAGTTGATTGCTTTAGGAAAGCAAAAGGGATAAAAGAACAGGAAGAGCATCCATCACATCGAGGGTTTCAATGCACAATAAAAAAAGTCAGGAGGCAAATACATGATGCTTGAACCCATGATGATGAAACTATTTCAAGCTCAGTTGCTAGAAGGCACACTAGTGTGGACAGAGTGGTTAGGAGAGGCATCACTTCTAACCACAGTTACAGCTGGCTGAGTTGGTAACAACAGTCAGTAAGTCAAGGGGCATCAAAGAGAGCATCTCCCTCTCCTTTTTTCTCATCACTCCCTTTCAGAGGAATCCCTGCAACACCAATCAGAAATCTCATATTTCTGGAAAACACTTGCAAGAAGTTATGTGCAAAATAGATTGTACGCTAAGACTGAACGGGTAAAGGTAACCTAGCACATGAATATTTAATAAATAAGAGATAATTGTAATCAGTTCACAAAGAGGAAGGGAAGAAAATAGTCCTGGAATAAATTACTTGCCATAAAAAGTTGACTGCTCCCTGGAAAACCCACACCTTTCAATTGGTGATAGGTAAAAAGACAGCTATTTGAATTCTCCATTTCCGAGTTCTTCAGAACATTACTTATGTTCATATATAAGATAGTTTCATGCGTAAGATTTCTGTTCTTCCAGTGCAGAATAATGAATGTGTCAGTCTGGAAAACTGCTGAAATTCAGCCATCTGCAAGATGTTGCCATGGAAAGAGCCTATTGCACATGAGTTTTTGGCTCTGGAGACTGTACTTTTTGTACAGGATCTTGATTTTTTAGTCCCCTTTGGAAAGAGTAAATTCCATGGCAGATCAGTGTTGGTTTTTAACTTTAGGCACTCAAAAAGCAAAGGCAATATACCTTCAATAGAAATGTGTGATATCAGGGAAGGAGAGGTTTTGTTACAAGTTGATGAAAAAACATTTTCTGGACAAAGATGTGAGAAGCTAATCCAACAGTGACTGAAAGAAATCAGACAAATGTTACATGAAACAGACCAGCTTTCATCTCTGACCTACCCACAAAGGACAAGCACAGACTAAAGACAAGAAAAACAACCCTTGTCCTGCTGGTCTTTCTTATCTTTTTAAGAGATGCAGTAACCGGGTTCCCAGCTTTGAATTCAGTCAAATGATGAACCTGCTAAAACTGATTAGCACATGTCTGCATGCTGGGACATCCATGAAAAGAGATCTGGGAATGCAGTATTCTGAAGTGGAAATGGCTGGAAAACTCTGAGGCTGTGGGATCACAGAGGGGCATGCAGATCCACTCTGTCAGCAATGAGGGTGAGCAAAATGCAGGAATGGTATTTCATGCTGCTGAATGTGCATATTGTATTGCTCTTGCCTTTGCATCTCCAGCATTCCCCAGCTCCAGACTCTCACTACATCCTGAACCCCCAAAGTCCCTCTGGTCAGGAGCCTCATTTCTGACAGAGCCTGGCATCAAACGTGTCAGATGAAGTGCAGAAAACCTCATAATGAACAATAATGGAATAACAGGCCAGAGGGAAAGTTTCTCACTAATAGCCAGTGATTGGTTCAATAAAAGCAGTGCACAAAACAACAAAAACAGAGAGAAAATTGGCAGCAGGATTAGCCCTGCTATTACCTTAGAGATCCTGCTACCAAGAGCCAGAGAGTGGCAGTGATACCAGGGTAATAGTGTCCTGCTGCAGGATACAAATAGCTCCCACTGAAATCAATGACATTTATTCATGTCCTGTGGCAGCAAAATGGAGTCTCCTATCTACTTTGCTCAGTGGTGCTGTTGCAGTGAGGGTGAAGCATGTGTGTGTGTGTAATTTGTGCTTTCTGTTCAAGAACACTTAAGTGTCATGACAAACTGCAAAACCATCACCGGAGGATAAAAGACTCTGGGGGACCCTCTCAGAGGCAGAGACAGAGCCACAGGGCTGGGTGCACCTATAGGGACTGTCTGCTTGACTCCATTCCCATTTTATCTCCTATTGGCAGATTGGTTCATTCAATGAAGCACTCTTAAATTATCTTTCCTTCTCTCCCTTGCATTTTGGGGTAGAAAATGCCTCTTTGTTCCTGGTTCTTCTCTTGCTCTGCACACCCAGCTAACAGCACCACATTAAGGATGTGTGGAATGTCAGGCATGAAGCCATAGTCACGTCTAAGAAAAGCTTGTGTCCTTCTGAAAAGGCTGAGAGCTTCACTCTGGGGCTAAGGGATTGGTCTCAGCGGGTTTGCCTGCACCTGAGAAATGGATTCTCTTGGGACTAACCCAGAAAAATGAGAGTTAGGGGCACATGGCGAGGGGCAGGATCTGAAATAAAGTCTTCTTGGCAATGAGCGAGAAAAAGGGACCTGTACCCAGAGCAGCATATATAGCAGGGATATTCTTCTGCAGAAATGCAATAAAGCAAATGATTGCTCAGTGCTCAGGTAGTTCTTGGGAGACACAAAATCAGACCAAGATTTGACTAAAAACTTAAAAATGGAGAGGATAAAACGTGCAAGTGAAGCGTATGTTCCACTGCAGATATAATTTATAACAGTTACTTGTCAGTTTGTCAATAAGAGAGGCTCAGGATGAACAAGACCAAGATTGTCATGGCAGAGAGCTGTATCCATAGATGGGTATGGTTACTCTGGTTGAAAGAAATATTTAAAGGAAGAGAGCTGCTATGGCATAAACAGCCTCTCTCCAAAGCAGATACGCTGCAAGATAGAGAAACTGGAATTTCTCTCTTTCTCACACACTGGATTAAAAAGGGTTTCCCCTTTTTTCCTTTTCCTTTTTTTTTTTTTTTTCCCCCTGCCTTTTTCCTCCTCTCTGAAAATCTCGTTATTCACCAGATAGGAGCTGTGTGAGAACTGCTCCATTCCCAGGGGATTAGATAACAGAGGATGAAGGAATGGAAAGAGTTGCTGAAAGATTTTTTTCCAAAACTCAGGAGCCTTTTCCCCACACCGTTTCCCCAGTCTCTCATTTATCTTGCTCCTCCCTGGTACTTAACTGCATCAAAAATGCTGAAAGTCTTGAATTCAAGCAGACAGAGTTGCAGACACTTGCTGCAAATCTGTACAACCACATCCACTGCAGAATTCATATCTGTGGCTTGAATACATTCAGTCAGCGTTTAGCTGAAGGCTTTCAGGGTTTTTCAGGTGAGAAAAAAATCTCTGCGTACAGACTCTTAAATTACTACAGCACTTTTTTATTAATTTAGCTTCACTGTGCTGAAAAAAAGAGTATAATAAAACCCCCAGCACTCTGAAAAATAAAGTGTGAACTCAGACATTGAGACACACTAATAATTTAGCTGGAAATAAGAATTTAAACCAATAGAAAACCTCTTGTAAATATTATGATTGCAATTTAGATTAACTCATCTAGAACACTGACTGATGCAGGACATTTCATTGGAAAAACGCTTATTCTCTCACATAGAAGGTGACTCTGAACTAAATTAAATTTTTCATAATCTAGAAAATATTAAATGGCATTAAAATTCTCTCTCTTCAGTCAAGAGAGTTGTGGCTGAAGGGGTTGCTGGGTTGCCTATGAATAATTTCCTTTAGAATCTTGTCCTTCGTCCTGGGACAACTGCTACTGTAGCCCCAGATTAACAATTAGCATATTACACTCTATCTTAAAAGGAAAGAACAGAATCTCCATGGTAGTCTGCTTGGTTTTAAGTGGTGTTGCTGGGTAACTGGGTACCACAGGAGGCTTTAGCCACATTAAAATGGAAGATGCAGCAGCAGTGATGTGAGCACAGCAGATGGGAGCAGATACCTCTGTGATCTAAAGGATCAGAGTGACTATTGCAGCCTGGCCTGGCTAGATGTGTCCTGCTCTGGCTACGCATCCCTCCTCCACTCGCATCTCCTCGTGGATAGACATGAGGCCTAGGGACTCATGAGTCCCTTACGTTGGCCTAGGGACTTGTTCTACTGATTTTCCATGGGCAGCACCTTGCTAAATCCACTTTATTGGAACAATTTTGAAAGGAATTTTTAAAGTACAAATGAGGATAAGGACCAGACTTCTGACAAAAAGGAATCCCAGTAGGTCTACTCTAAATTTCACTAAATGAATCATGACTCTAAAGACAAATCTACCCTGTAATTTGGGGTTTTGAAGTCTGCAAGATGCACAGTTCTTTTTACTTTCACAAACTGTAATAACATTCACTGTTTGATATATAAGGTCCTTTTTCCAAATGTTAAGACACCCCACAAACAGAGAGAATTAATCCTTTTTCTTCATGTAAAGCACTGCAAATTTACTGGGTAATTTTTGATGGTTTCATTTGGGGAGAGGTGTTGTTGCTATTTCTTCAAAATACCTTCATAGTTATTTCCAGAAGAAAGTGTTTGATGAGCCCAAAGCATAGCCAGGGTAAAAGATATACTAGTATGATATATCTTATGAATCTCTCCATACATTCATGTTGAAGCAATTCGTCACCAGACTGAAGGGAAAGACAAGTGTAAATCTGTCCATTTCTGTAACTCACTCTAGTCAGAAGCATTTGCAGGAAGCCCAGGAGCACACTCTGTCCTGTTTGAAATAGTAGCTCAGTGTTGTTCACATGTGCCTTATCAATCACAGAGTCTTCAGGCAAAGGCATCCATGTTATAGATGGAAATAACGATAAGACCAGGCACCACTGGGAATGTTATTTATGCAGACAAGCAGGTAAAGTATTGGGCATTTTTTATTCTAAAGAGCACAGAGTGCCAAAAGAGTCAAACTCATTTTATTTCTACCTTTAAAGGTCAGTGCCACATTCTTGTCTAAATGCTCCCATGCAATTTTGCTCTCTGAAGGTAAACCTTCATGATCTTGACAAGACCTGGGGCTTAATCTCACATATCTTCAGCCACCTGTAAAGCCAGCACCTTATGTAAAACAATCACCTAATTTTCTTGCATAATTACCAAGAGAAGCAATTCAGTAAAGTTGACTCCTGTCAACTTTGGAAGGTGGAAGGAAGCCCACATTATGAATATAACCAACCTGCCTAAATTTTAGAACCCAATGCTGCCCAGTAACCTGTTTTGCTGGGTTTCCACTATATCAGACCTATTTTTCTGTCCCTTGGGAACACTTCACCTAACCAGCACCTGCCCCACTGCAGCTGGAGCATCTGGAAAGAGGGGTGTATTTAGGGCACTGTCACTCTAACTGAATGTGCACAGAGAAGGCAGATGATGAAATACCTCAGCATGCTTGTTGTCCTACTTCAGTCTCATCTGAGAAAGGGATCTTTCTTGCCTTCCTTTCCACTGAAAACTGGAAAGCAGTTTGCAAAAGCAGCTTCCTTTTGGATTGTCCACATTGTAGTAAGATGCCAGGTCAAGATCTCACTTCGAAACCTTCCTGAGAAAAAGGATGTCACAGGTACCACTCACTCCCTTTTGTTCTGTAAGATACATCCATCTCTTTATGCTCCTAGAAGACTCTGGGATGTTCAAGGCACAGAAAAAATACATAAATTTACCTTTAGCATCTTGCTTCTGTACATCCAGTTATGAGCTTGGGCAATTTCCATAATGGTGGACACATTCCAACACATGGTGCTGTTAAAGCATTTCCTATTTATATTCTGCCTCTTCGACCTACCAAAATATGTCCCCTCTACCAGAACTCACAAGGAGAAGGTATTGTCATTGAAACTGGTTTTTTTTAACTTCTATAGAATCTACACTGGGGGAATAAAGTGGAGGTTTCTGTCTCTTCACAGAAAAAGAAAGGGGCCAGGAAGGGTGAAGAGGAAAGAAATGCTGTGCACCCCTACTCACCTCAGTGTGCAATACTGCTGCTCCCTTATTTGCTGGACAAACCAGTCTTGAGCATTCTTGCCTTTACCACCTTGCAAAATTTAGTCTGTGATGCAGTCCAGTTCAAGATCTATCCCATATCTCACCATCACTCACTTTTTTCTCAGCACAAAAGGGTGGTTTTCCACCACATTTACTGTTTTTTTCACATACCCACCCCTGAACCTTCCTTCCAATTGCACACAAACCTTTTGCTTCCTTGTCCTATCATTAATCACTGATAATCCTTATTCACACACCTACCCACTTAATGCTTCCACCTGGGCCACAACCCTGGCTGGAGCCCATCAGTTCCCACCACGCCCTGAACTTCTCAAAGAAACATGAAGCCTAAGTTAAAAGTGCCTTCTCTATCCATTTGTGTTTTGCACATCGAAACACTCAATTCAGTTTTCAAATTACTGACAACCAGTGACTGAATTTACTACATTTTGCACCTCAGAGTTTAACAAGTATCACAGATGAAAACCCTGGATGTGCCATTTGTCTCAGTGGGGAATTCAGGTGCAGTTGTCCTGTGTCTTTCTTGACTCCATGCAGTGCCAGATGACCAACCACTCTAATTGCTAAGTGGTTTTGGGAGCATCTGACTTCTGAGGAGCAATTATGCCCGAAACAGGTTGTGGCTAAAGAAAAATGATCTGCATGAAAATGCACTTAATTATAAACTGCCACAGCAGAAAGAGAACCTGACAGCCCAACTGCCCCACAGGACTTCTACATACATCACTGAGCAGAACAAATGGTGCTAAGAACCAAGCTCATACAATCCACTGACAGGCACCAAAATAAACTCTGATCTTCAGAAGCAGTTGGTTACCAAGCAGCTTTCATAGATGCAGGGGAAGGAATGGTTATGCAGGGCATCTGCGAGGAGAGTTTGGTGTAGTCCACATCTGCAGCCATTTGTAACCATCCAGAATCAGAGGTCTGGTGTAGATGGAGGTATTTATGTGTGTTGCAAGTTTCTCTTGTAGAAAAAATAGGACTCTTACACCTTCTACCACGTGTTAGGGTTTACACCTTTGCCTTTTCAATTCCTTTATTCTGAGATTAAAGCAGATATGTATTGAGGTCCTGGTCCTTTCCCTAAGGAATACAATGCCAGATACCATTCACACCTGACACAATATCATGCACAGACAGTGGCAGGTCAAGGAAGGCATTTTCTTCTACTACAAGATGTGAAATGTAACAGCACCTCATAAGGCAACTACACTTAACAAGGTTGCACAGTACCACCTACAAGTACAGCACACAGGTAACATGAAAGGATTCTGATCACCAGGATTCATTAATTTCTAGACCAAAAATCCACCCAGGTGTGATAGTAAGGATGGAAAGTATACAAGAATGATTTTGAGGAAAAAGTATAATTGGCTAAGGTTTTATTATCTCTACTAAAAAAAAAAAAAAAAAAAAAAAAAAAAAAAAAGGAATTACAAGAAATAAGTAAAACAGCAATAAAATCCAAGCTATTGGCATTATAAATACTGTGAATACAAATGGAGCAAAGCTAGATACTGTTTTATTTGGAAAGAAACCAGACAGCAAAAGGTCTGGATGTTTGTGCTAAAGAGCAAGGATATTGAAGTCTTTTTGTGGAGCTTCTAGTTCTAGGAGACCAGAACAAGTGTAAATTGCAGAATGTGAAGAAGGTACAAGGACATCCATTGTGCAGAATAAGAACATAAGTACCAAGCTAAAGCAATGGGACAGACATGAAAATCAAATTGACTGAGGATGGTACAGTGAGTATATTAACAGTGGCACCATGAAAGGCAGAAAAAGAGATTCCAGGCACCTGTGAAGGGCCATGAAGACTGTGAGAACATTGGGTGTGGTGTAGTTCCCAGAAGGACTCATTTTCCTCAGACAAGTACTGCACTAACATAGTTTAACTGTTTATGACACACAGTCTGATCCATTTAGAGTTGCATGAAGCCTCAGCACACGTAATAATGGCACACCATGTAACATCTTTTACATTCCAGAACCCAGGTATTCCAGGAAGGAAAACCAGAGGATCCTACACACTGGTTGGAAAAATAGGGAGATTTCTAGGAAACAGGAAAATACCAGTAGCACAGCTATTGCATGTTCTAATGGTCTCAGTGTACAGATGCTGCTGAAGGATGGCAACCCTTCTCTTGGTACATGAGCATCCAAACTAACCTGACCCAAGCTAAAAAACCCACATATTTTTCAAAGCAATGGAATTCTACGGAACAAATCTGACTTAGGAATAATGCAAGTAGAACCTGTTGAATTTGCTTTACACCTTTGATCTGCTGGTGTCAAAAGAAACAGAGCTGTCAGGACTGCAGGTGTAAAGTAGCACTGCAGCACAAGAAACAAGCAGGTAAGCAAATCTGAACTGATTTAAAGCTGCTGCAGACAGCAGTGTTAATACAGTCAGTAAATTTTACCAGCATCTAAGAACACATCCAGTCTCGTTAGCATGCTCTGCTGGTCAGTGTTTCACTGGCTACCTGGGCAAAGCAGCAGGTGCTACCAGATATGTATGATGGGGAGGGCAAGGCCCTGTGTTGCTATGTTGTCAAATCAAGTTGGCTCTCCTGGATCTACCAAACACAAAGACTGTAACTTATGACCTTTATATTATCAGGGGAGGTGAAGTCCAGATGAGAATTCTGGCCTGTAGAATTGACATGTAGAAGATCACAAAGTGATTTCACAAACACTTTAATGTGGTATAAAGAGAGGTTTTAAAACTGCCAGAACTTACTGGACTGTTCAGACCCTATCACTAAGCTCAACAATATCACAGAATGTTCTTGAACACTGGGTCTGGAGTAGTTTAGGCTCAAGCAGCCTGGTTCTCTACTGAATAACTTCCAGGCACACTTTGGAAGTTTGTGTGAGCCAGGACTATCCCCAGTAGGCAGTTTGATGTGGCCACCCTACTCCAAGGCTAGGAGAGCTGAGTAGTACAGGAATGGCTTATTCTGTGCCTGATGATCCTCATGCCAGGAACTTTTTCTAGACATGCTGCACTGCCACAGGGATAAATTTGAGACTGTCCAGGCAATCCAACAAAGGTCAAGTGTTGCAGACAGTAAAAAAATATTCCATGAATGCCCTCCGCTCCAGAAATGAGGAGACTGTGCTCCACTGCCAAGAGAGGGATGTGTAGGACATGCAAGATCATAACCCATTGAAAGAGAGTAAACAATCTTTCCATCAGACCCCAGAGGTAGCCTAAGATGGAGGCATACCTCATCCTGAGGAGTAAAAGCATTTCTCTGACTGCTCAAGATGGTTCATATAAAACAAATGCATGAAAGGGTCATGCTGCAAAGCTGAGCAAGTCTGAGTCTAGCAGTGAAGACCTCACAACCTGATGTGAAAAATGTAACTGTTAGGTCAGCTAAAGGTGTGAGCTCAAGGCAGTGGATGAAGCAAAACTGAGTGAGAGTGAACAGAGAGCAAGTAGTGCAATGTAAAGTCTAGATTCTAGGAAGACCTAGAAAGACCATGAATGTCCAGAGAGCCTGACACGGGGGAAGTGAGAAGGAGGAAACGGGTACTTGGAAAAAAACCAAAACAGATCTAACAGCTTGCCATGCGACAGAATGAAGATAGCAACAAGGTTTTGTAATCAAGATCCTGAAAATAAGTAGTGGGGGAACTGGTTTGAAAATGAACTGATTTGAAAGTATATAAATTCAAAGCATTAAAAAAGGGTAGTGAGTAAAGCCACATCTGTAGGTTCAGGAACATACTAATGTCAATTTCCCTTAGTGGCAACTGATCCTATAAAGCACACTATGATAAAATTTTTCAAAATAATGGTTTAACCGTTGTTGTGTAACTTAGAAGGAGAAGCATATTTTTCAGGAAGGAATTCTCTGGAGGTTTCCTAAAGGGCCACTCACTCTGTACACAGCTACATGTAGTCACAGAATCTCTGCAGAAATAATAAATGTCCATTTCATTTTGCAAATATCTAATAATGTTATCAAGCATTTAGAATATGAAAGGTCTCTTGGTCTTTGACTTGCACTCTTCCTTCTGGTTTGTGCAGCCCCACACTTCCCTGTGAGCATTACATCCTGTAAGGAAAGATTACAACAGAAACTATTAAGAAAATCAATTGTATAGCAGTAATCATGCTGGTCCTCAACTTGCTTCAGATGACTTAAAACTTTTCTATCTGTTTCAGAAGCAAGACTTGTAAGCAGGGAAGCAGCAAAGGAGAGAGAAAAACTTAGGACTATGAATTATGTAACAGATCTTCCATGTCTGTCTAAAGCCAGTCTATGATGGAGACGTGGGGTGATCCATTGCATTGAAGAAAGCTGGGAAACCTCTGTTAAATGTCTGACTAAAATTGAAACATTAATATGGAGTATAAATGAAAGGACAAAATCATATTTGTTTTCTGTCCTGGGATATTTGAATTGATTCAGGCTTCTTAATAGATGCTGAACAGACCTTGGAAGAAGGCAAACCCATGTCCTCTTGCAGGCAGTGATTGCCAGGCCATACCTAAACTGTTTCCTGCTCTGTGGCACCACCTCCTGGCACAGAAAGACAACACAAATCCGACAGGAAGATGGAAAGCAAACTCGCTATGCAGTTGTTTTGTGTGATCTAAGTTATTGCTAGACCTGTTTATGTGAGGGAAGCAGAGAACGACAATGTGTTTTATAATTGGAGGTAGCATCATTAGCACTACAGAATTAAATCACATGTAAAAATAATCATACACCAACACACCTTTACATCCTGGAGTATCAGGAACCGAGTGATATTTGATAGCACGTACTTCCCATGGGCACCTGACCTAGGTTTCCTGTGTCTTTCAAACTTTTTGTTCAAACACTGAGAAAGCAAGGAACTGCTCAAGGAAGAAATCACAAAATCATCTTTTGTGTCATGTAGCAACAGGAGGCCTTGAAATAAAAACTCGTCTGCTCAGGCTGTTCTGCCACTTCTGAAGCCAGCAGAAAGCCACACTGTCACACTGCAGGGAACATTTCAGTTTTCTGACACCTGAATCACCACCCAGATGCTCAAGGTGAACCACACTGATGAACGTGGCTCACTATAAGCTATCAGGAAGGAGAAGACTATTTGAAATGAAAGATTTGAGGCATTTTTCAGACATCCTTGGTCTCTTCCCATCATTCTCCTTTCTCCCCAGAGGGGAGCTTTGCTTTCCTTCCATGCTTGGATAAGGGATGATGAGTGAAGTCACAAGAAGGTGGGCATGGGGCTACAAATAAAAAAGCTGTTGCTATTTTTGCTTCCTGCTGCTTTTTAGTATGTCTTTACCTTTAGTCTGCAACATGATAAAAAACCAGGATTCATGCTTCCAGCAAGCTGCAATATCTATTTTTCAAGGCTTAGGCTAGTCAGCTCCTATTTTCCCTTTATTTCCATATTCCAAAATGTGTCACAGTAGACAAGTTAATAGTTTTGGGTGGAGAAGGAAACTGCATATATTGGTTACACTTAAAGATTTAGAAGCAAGTTGCCAAAAATCTTTCCTCAGAAAAGCAGAAATAATTCAGTTAGGAAGAACTGAGAACAGTAAACTCAGTAAATGTGTGGGAGGAAGAATAGTATTATTTTTAATTAAGACATTCCTGCACTTAGGAGGACTAAACAAACAAGTAAGTGTAAATAAAGTTTGCCACTGATATTTCAAGATGGTATTTTTAACAAATTGCTTAAATAAGAACAAAAGAGGAGAGAAAAAAGTTGCTGATCCCATAACTTTCCAGACACAATTACAGATCTGGAACAGCAGAATAAAGACTTAATAAATGGCTACTTGATATCTTCATTCCATGTACTTGAGAAAAGGGAAAATGTTCATCAACACAATGGAAGAGGAGCTGCTGCAGGGATAAAGTTCCTGTTTAGCTAGATCTGCATTTTGGTCTTGCTACAAGACATAAAGTTTGGAAAGACTGCCTTCTTGTCCTTGTGTTTACCTTAACTATGGAAAGTTAGGCTCAGTTCTTCATCCTGTCCTTCCCATGACTGTTGTTTTGTATAAATCTTTAAAACCTTCTCTACCTGGTCTGTAAGAGGAAAATAATAGTCCTTCCTACCGATCTGAATGCAGAAAACCTTGGGAGCTGCTGCCAATACCCTCTGTACAGAGCTGTCAGGACTGTTTGCTAGATCTGTATCTGATTGTCATAACTGGATGAACTTTACTTGCTGGAGTTTCAGTGATCTTGTAGTCTAACACCAGTACTGTTTTACAGTCAAGAATTTCTTGTTTAATAAGGAATAATAAAAACAGAGCCAAGAATGTTGTAGAAGCAGTATATGGAATGCAACTCTTGTTGGAGTTATCACAACTTTATTAACCAGGGGGGAAGGATGCAAAGTTCAATTAACCTGATTTCAGAACATCTCAGAAATTTACTTTTCAAAATACTAGGGAAGCTGAAATACAGACACTAACTTGGATCAATATTTCTGTATTAATAAGACCAATTTTATAATGATCTGCTTCTTGCAGGAGCTCAGATAAGCTTGGCAATGATCAAAGCAGCTTTTTGAGCACTAAGATGTTAGACAGCTTATTCAGCAGGTATTGTTATCTCTGTCCTAGAGAAGGGAAAGGGTCTTGGAGAGGTTAAAAGTAGGTGCTATGTCTATGCATTTACTGCAAAGTCCTGCAATAGCACATGACAATACTGTTTTAAGTGGAGTAGCAACAGCAATACAACAGAAAAAGACAGGATATGATCAACACATGGTTTTGACAGAAGTGTTTAGTAAGAAATACCACCAATGCCAAGAATGTGGAGCTCTAGGAGTCTGGGTCTTTTTCCAGCCATAACAGGAGGGAACTGCACAACTGTGAGTCTCAGGGAGAGCAGCTGTGTCAGGCAGCACCACTGGGTCTCAAAAGCATTGGAGAATTCACTAACATTTTTTTCTTTCCATTCTATAGTAAAAACCCAGCCTTTTTATCAAAGGTGACTCAAGTTTTTAAGCCCACTTCCTCTTCTTTCAGGATAAAGGAAAAATTCTTGTGCACTGTTTAGCATTTCTCTCCTCCTATCTTTACCCTTAAGGACTTGCTTTACTTTCCTTATTGCCAGTAAAGAAATAATTTTACACAGGTTTAGGAGGATTTCTGGACTTAATTCAAGCAGTGTTTTCACATCACATGCACTGACATAGTGCTTTCATATTTAAGCACTTTTCTCAGGATATTTACATAAACACTGAAAAAGTTTAATTCTTCATTTGCATAGACACTTAAGAAGTTTAATTCTTCCTCACTTTGGCTTAAAAGCAAGGCACCCAATACCATAATAGCTTACTGTAGGAGGAGGGCACCCCAGGTAAGTAGAGACCTACGTAAAAGAGTAATAATAATAATGACCTACTTGTAAGAGCTTTCTAAGACTGATCTCAAACAGAAATATATTTAGTTATCCAGTGCTCTTCCTCTCATGAGCAGCAGCAATGACAGGAAAGTCAAACTGCATATGTTGGAGGTCCAGTCTTCTCTCCAGGTTCCAAATGCATCCCAAGATTTCATTTTTTCTAGCAAATAATGCAAAAGAGATTGAAGTAAGAGACAGGGTAAACCTCCTGTTAGAACTAGAGCTGGAGTTTCTTGCATTCCAAAAGAGGGTGGCTGCACTCAACCTGATGTTTGGCAATAGTCCCAGCTCCTGGTGACCCTCCTGAGCTCAGGGGCCTTGCCTGGGAGGGAGGTAGAAGCTGTGCCAGGGAACAATCTAGAAGTTACCCAGATCAAACCACTCTTTCAGCTGTGTGCCTCATTTAGTTTAATAGTGTAAGTATAGCTAACTTTTCCAGAAGTACCTAAACCAGCCCAATGTGCTACCTTCAAACATGAACACTGGAATTACGTTATGTATTTTACAATTTCACCAACTTGAAAATAGGATTTTTGTGCCACATGGCACAAAATGGAGATACTTCCCTCTGACAGAAGCACAAAGATTGAGATAAGGACTGGGGATATTTGTTGTGTGAATGCAAAGGACACTGCAGGTGATTGGTTAGAGTTCTGACACAGCACAGTATGCTGGCTATGGGACCTTCCTAAGCTCCTCACTGCACACTGGAATCCTTGGGAAGTTAATAAACTTGTAGACTTCACCTGATCTCTGCTTAGCTCTCTCATTGCTCATGTGCAGAACACCTTAAAAAATAGAGATTCAAAGCTAACCACATTTCCACCCATGTGATGACCACATCCCCAGCCAGCACAGTGGAAGGCTGTCCTCACTTTGCAAGTTGAAGTGTGGGTGGGCAGATCAGGACAAAAAGTAGGGAAACCACTCTAGATGAAGAGCAGGTTCAAGACCACCTATAGAACCTGAAGGTGAACAAGTCCAGGGGACCTGATGGGACTCACCCACAGCCCCTGAAGGAAGGGGTAGGTAAAGTTGCAAAGCCACTGTCCATCATATTTGAAAAGTCGTGGCAGTCTGGTGAATTCCTGCTGACTGAAGAAGGGGAAAACATAACCCCCATTTTCAAAAAGGGGTAAAAAGAAGACACAGGCTACTACAGGCCAGTCAGTCTCACCCCTGTGCCTGGCAAGATCATGGAGCAGATCTTCCTGAAGGCTCTGCTAAAGCAAGCAGATAACACAGGGGTGATTGGTGACAGCCAGCATGGCTTCACTATGGGCAAGTGCTGACTGACTGATTTGGTGGCCTTTTACAAAGAATCAGAGAATCATAGAATCATAGAATCACAGGGGTTGGAAGGGACCTCGAAAGATCATCTAGTCCAACCCCCCCTGCCAGAGCAGGGCCACCTAGAGTACATCACATAGGAACGTGTCCAGGCAAAGGGGTCACAGTCTCATTGGACAAAGGCACAGCAGCAGATGGCCTCTACCTGGACCTGTGCAAAGCATTCGACACTGTCCCACACGACATTCTGACCTCTTAACTGGAATGATGCAGATTTGATGGATGGACCACTCATTGGATAAGGAACTGGCTGGATGGTTGTACCCAAAGAGTAATCAGTGTCTCAGTGTCCCAATGGAGATGTGTGATGAGTGGTGTTCCTCAGGGGTTGGTACTCGGACCACTGCTGTTTAACATTTTTGTTGGTGACATGGACAGTGGAATGGAATGCACCCTCACCCAGTTTGCTGATGAAACCAAACTGTTTGGTGAACTCAACATGCTAGAGGGATGGGATACCATCTAGAGGGACCTTGACAGGATTGAGAAGTGGACTCATGCAAACTGCATGAAGATCAACAAGGCCAAGTGCAAGGTTCTGCACCTGGGTCGAGGCAGTCCCATGCATGAATACAGGCTGGGAGGAGAAAGGATTGCAGACAGCCCTGAGGAGAAGGACTTGGGGGTGGTGGTGGACCAGAAGCTCAACATGAGCCATCAGTGTGCACTTTCAGCCCAGAAAGCAAACTGTGTCCTGGGCTGCATCAAAAGAAGCACAGACAGCCAGGAGTTCCTGAAACCAGAGGAAAGCCACTAAAATGATCAGAGGGCTGGAGCACCTCCCCTGTGAAGACAGGCTAAAGGAGTTGGGGTTGTACAGTCTGGACAAAAGGAGGCTCTGAGGTGACCTTATAGCAACCTTCCAACATCTGAAGCTGGCCTACAAGAAAGCTGGGGTAGGGCTTTTTACATGGGTGTGTAGTGAGGGGACAAGGGGAAATGGCTTAAAAATTGAAGGAAGGATATTTAGATTAGACATTAGGAATAAATTCTTTAATTTGAGCATGGTAAGGCCCTGGAACAGGTTGCTCAAGGAATTTGTGGCTGCCATCTCCCTGAAAGTGTTCAAGCCCAGGTTGGATGGGGCCTTGAGCAACCTGGTCCAGTGGGAGGTGTCCCTGCCCATGCAGGGGGGTTGGAACTGGATTATCTTTAAGGCCTCTTCCAACCCAAACCATTCTATGGTTCTATAAAGGAAACTGGTGAAAAGGAAGGTGGGGGAAAAAAATAAGAATCTCTATAGGTTCAGTGAGGAACAACTGTCACACCCAGGGCTGGCCAGAAAGATGAGTTCTTCCACTCAGCTTTACAACTTGGTAATATGTCTAGAATTTTACAAGTGATCTTTGAGGGACTTGAGTAACACGTGGCAATTGCTTCAGAGCTGCCTGTAAATCACTGTTTGTTGCATCTCACAGTACTCACACAGTTACACTTCATATTCACTAGTTTCAGACACCACCTGTCTGATGTTTGCTAATGAATGATGAGACACCCTTAGCAAATGCTTAATATTTAGCTTTTTTTTTAGTCCTCAGCCTTTTTAATCCAAACCAAACAGTTTCTATAGCTTACCTAAGAAGTTGATTAGTTCAACACCTCCAGTTCTGTGCTAATATTTTTCTAGCAGATAATCTTCCTAACAATCTCCCTCTCTTTTTGTGCCTTTAGTCAGTTGTCTTGCTATTTGGGAATCAATGGATGCTTTGATAGCTCATGCTGCTCTTAATAAGTGAAGTCAGCAACTGAACACTGTGACATGGGCACTATAAGGTAAGTCTTCCCACAGTGCTAGTACAAAGCTAAGTCCTAAAGGCACATTCCTATAGATCTAAACTCTCCCTCTTCTTTGGAACGTTTTATTGTCTCAATTTTTCTTTTAGCCATATCTCAGTTATTTCTTTAGCTATGAAGGACTAGATATCACTCAAAAATTTATAGTGTTGGGCTCAGCTCTGGGGTACTGTGTTTTTGTTCATCCTTGTAATGGAGATGTACAGCCCATTAAGATGAATGACCTTAAGAGCCTTTGTTTTTCATAAATTTGGGGGAGAAGAAAGTTCTCTAAGAATCTTGATCCCTTTCTCATAGAGTCGTTAACCACATATAAACAAGCCATGGGTAAGCATTATGTAGTGCCTTTCAGAGTGTTTCACAGGAGAAAATAAACAAATACTCAATAATTGCTCAACTGTTTTGCCATCCTGATCCCAAAGCCTTTTCATAGCAGTGACATTACATTAAAATAATACAGAGGGGACAGATGATGGAATGGGAAGGGTGCAGCTTATCCTGCTATGTAACCACAGAAACTTGGCAATGGATTTTCTTGAGGCACTTCTGGTAGCCTTCAACTCTCCTGAGTGCATCTATACATTTCATCATGATTGAAAACACACCAAATAAGCACTCAGGCATATTAACTGCCTGAATGTCCTTTGGAGAAACCCAAGCAGGCAAAGGGATAAAAAGAAGCATTAGCAGCAGGTTCTGTAGGAAGACAGATGCAGGAACAGCCGAAATCCCCAAATGTGCTCAGAACTACTTGCCTTGGCCTGACTGGAGAAGAAATTAGGTAGCACCTGCAAAAGCTGTACAGTTCCACAACATGGGACCCTGAGAAGTATTTATTAGTAGACTGTCCAGCCTAAAATACATGAAGCTGCCCACATACTGGGCAATTTATATCATAGATAATCTGGAATGAGTTAGTTTTATTGTATGAAGACCAATGATCATTTAGACAAGGCATGAAACAGACCTTGGGAACAGCAGACTTTTTTGGCTCTCTAAATGAGTTAAGAAAAAGCATGTGGCTTGTACAAATAGGAAAATACCTAGAGTGGAAAGAACAGCAATCAAATGCCTCCTGAAACATAAAACTCTTTGAATATCTACAGTACAACTGGAGAAAAGCGAGCAGGTACTCATTCTGTCTGCATGAACAATATGGTCCTGTAAAATGGGACATGATCTGAGTGTGACCCAGCTGTCAGGTGCTCTTGATCACAAAACTGCTGGGTTCCTTGGGAGGCTAAAAGAGAAAAAATAAACATCTTGTGCATTGGCACAAGCAGCTCCCCAGGACCTAAAGGTAGAAATATGGAGCCCAGACACTTGAAAAAAAAAAAACTTTGCTTTAGGAGACAGAACAAAGTAAGCTCAGGAAGGGCAGAGTGTGTAAGAAGCCCCTTCTTCCTAGACTTGCCTAAGCAAGGGTCTGACCCTCATCCTTCCCTCAAACTGTCAGTGGTTCAGAAGGAAGTGCATATTCAAACAGAAATGCAACACATGTGATGTTAAAATGGATGTTATTTTTTCCTTGTTATTCTTTACTCACACTTGTTTATCCAGGGTCATGTAAGTTCATCTTCTGTAGGAGGTGCATCTGCTGGCATATAGGGTAAGTATACCTAGGTATACCTAAGTATACCTAAGTATACCTAAGTATACCTAGGTATACCTATACCTATATACCTATATTAGTAAATGGCAGGATTCCCTGGATACCCTTTGGTACCTCAGGTGACTGGACTCTGCTCTGATGTTGGGCACTGCTATGCCTTCAGAGGAATTGTTCAGCAAAATTACTGCTTTCTGCACCTCCAGCCTAAGCTGTTTCAGCTCTTCTTGACACCCTAAACTTGCCAGCTCATTTTCTCACTTCAGCACACTGCTACAAAACAATTAACATGTGTTTCACCTTTGCTTACCACTTCAAAACTGACGCCATTGCTCCATGCCTCAAAACCACCTCTACACAACATCTCATCTTTTCTCATCTCTTGAATGTTATCTTTGCTCCCTCTTAGCTCTACTCATCACCTGCTTGTCCCTTCAAAGATGCCTTTGTGTTATTGTTTGAAGGAGGACTTATGGCACATAGGATATCACAGTCTCTGTAAAGGAGCACAGTCATGATAGTCTCTTTTGTTCCCTTTATCTTATCCAGTTTCCTTACCCTGTTAGTACTACAGTTTCTGAGGTCAGACTTCCCCCTCCCTAGGTAATTCTGATATGGTCCCATCATCCAGTTAGGATGGCATCAAAACCTGACACATACCTGATATGAAATTATGCTTTTTCATTAGTTCTTGCTTTGACTGAGATACAGGGAATGAGGCCAGAAATCTACTGGGATTGTCCTTTGTCCTCCTATGCATGAACCTTTTGTGATTTCCCTTATTTACAGAGTTTACAGGGTTAGTCTTGCATCTCACAGTAGATAAGTGGCGTAGATTGATGTTTTTGATAGGTTTCATTTAACTTGGACATAATTTGTCACAAGGCTACATAGGAGTGTGGGGAGTGAGGCATTTCACATCAGAAAGTGACAGTTATTAATTCTAAATTGAATACACAACCTATAGTGAGGTCAAGCAATGCTAATGCTAGCAGGACAAACAAAAGATCTAGCAAGTAACATTTTATACTTAGGTTATACAATGTTAAACTCATTTCCCATTAAGAGACTTTATATAGAAATCACGTCTGAGGTCCTTTGTTTCATCCTCTGGAAAGGCAAGGGACCAATGGCACTGAAGGAGCATTCTTAGGGTAAGATAACTGCTGACAGAGTACAGAGCTAAACTGAAAGACAACAGCCATCCCCCCCATTAAACTCATTGTCACAGTTCTAGTCCTAAGGCAGAGGCTGGAAGAGGAGTTTTAATTGGTTTAATGCTGCAGGGCTCACAACAGTTGATAGAAATAAAATCAGCAAAGCTGCTATACTCATTTCTCATTTTGAAGCCTCTCCAAATAAACACAAGCAAAACATCCCACCAGTATAGACCCCAAAAAACTGTATACATTTATAACAAGGAGTCACTTTCCCCTCTCTACCTGAGGAAAAATTCCAGGAGACAAGGATGAAGTCAAATATTTTTCCACACCTGATGCATCAATGGACTTGTAGCAAGTTCTCTAAGAAAAACAGAGAGTATATTTGTGAACACTATGTGAGCTTTTTGGGTGACACTGTGAGTTGGACTGCGCTACATATTTAAGGTATTTTACAGGGATATATAACACTTTCTTGACACTATAGCAGGTTCTGAGATTTTCTGTCTGAAATGTTGAGCTGTGTCAAAACAGCAGACAGTATCAGAAAGCCTGTAAGGTGATCAGGGAAGTTCTAGAATAATGGTGGCTACTGCAAGTTCCTCATGTCAGGTGTTACTTACCTGTGACTACATTTAACACAGGGTCAAGGGTAAATCCCAGTGAAGATGAAACCTGGCTAACACACCTGGACTCCTGGGGGAAGATGGGCACAGAGATTAAAACAGAGTTTTAAGTAGATGAACTGCCAGTATGAGATTGCTGCTCTTCAAAGATGTCTGAAAGACAGTGAGTGGAAATCCTTCTGGAGCATGAGAACATGGCAGAGTTAATCAGAGGATTTCATCTGGAGATCCCCTGACTGAGGCACAAAGTTAAACTCATCCAGGGACACCTTTCAGCAGGTGTTGGCAGGATACCCTTACAAAATCTCAGTCATATGTGATGGGAGTGCCAACAAAAACAATGTTAATACAACTGGAATGGAGAAGGAAATAAAAAGTTTCATTTATTTCCAAGGTAGCCAAGTGTTGGCTGCAACTGACCAGAAACCTTTTTTTTTTTTTTTTTTTTTTTTTTTTTTTTTTTTTTTCTTTTTTTTTTTCTTTTTTTTTTCTTTTTTTCTTTTTCTTTTTTTCTTTTTTTCTTTTTTTTTTCCCCCAGATACTGATCTGTCATTCACAGAAAACCTGGGAGAAATTTGGATTACAGACACTCTTTAATGCTGGAATCCTTAACCTTTTCACTCCAGTGATGACTCAATGGCAATTCACACTCATGTGCTCTGTCTTTATGTGTCTGTTGCTTTCAGGGGTTTTTTTAGTGAGTAAGAAAACCTGTATGACCTGAGTATAGCAGTTTTCAGTCACTTACTGAGTAATGCAGACCTTGGGCAAGCCCCTGGGACCAGTGTGAATGCTAAACAAGACAACTATTAACAAGGTATGAACCATTTTCCATGAAATCATTAATTACTATCAAATTTTCAAGATGCTCCTGGTTAGACAAATAATATAACTGAAGCACTTGGAGCTAGGCCAGCCAATCCCAACAGCTATATTTCAAGTAGAAAGAGAAGTAAGTTAATATGCTCTGATGCATGTCTGTAGAGAAAAGAAAAAAAAGAAAAACATACGAGAAAGGATAGCATCACAGATTAGGTACAACCACTGCTCTTCTTTCAAGGATTTTAAGATTTCATAAGGCTTCTTTATGGAGCTAGTTAGCAGCAGTGACAGCAGTTTTACTTTGAGTACAGGCATAAAACATCAACCCAAGCAAAGACACTTGGAAAGCATGCATGAACAATGAGGATAAATTCTCTATTTTGCAGTAAAGGTTTTGGGTCTCTGAGAAGCAAAAAGACAGTACAATTGGAGAGAATAACCAGAAATTGGAGATTTGGGAGGAATAAACTGTGGGACTCAGAGACAACTTGGCCAGGGGGGAGTGCTGAGAACTTGGGCAAGGAAATAACAACCACGGAAACTGTGCCATGTTTCTGTAAATACAAGGAATTCCATTAAGGAGGTACTTGTCTGTATCAGCATTTTTTCCTAACTGAAAAAATACAGAAGACCACACTGTTTTAGACAACTGTCTTGAAAAGGGTGACAGGAAAAGTTCTGGAATTGCAGGATGCCTGTGCTGAAAATACATGACCATAAAATATAGATGGGTAAAGAAAAGGGAAACAAATTAGAAGGAAAGACCTACCTAGAGAAAACTAGCTTCTCCATGTTCACTTTTCAGCTATTATAACCCCAAATACTGATTTTTACCAGGCTTTTATTTGTCACTTCTTTAGAAAACACTGATCTGGCCCATCACCCACTGAAAACACTCCTCAATAGATCTGTTCTAAGATGTTCCTGCCTCATTTTCAGTCTGTTAGTCATCTTGCCATTTTATTTTCATTTGTTGAAGATAAAAATCTAGGCTAAGTATTTAGAATTCATATCGGTATCAATCAATGTAACTCTGATGACATCAGTAGCATTTTGTTGACTTTCCTGAACTGTACGAGGCCCTCAGGAGGAGGGATCCTTCTGTGGTGCTATTATTTGGGAAAGCTGACTAAAGCCTACAGACGTGTCTTTTGTCAGCCTCTACAGAAGTGTCAGACTTCCCCCCAGCTGCCCACTGACTCCTCCTGAAGAGGAGAGAGAAAATAGAATGAGTTTGTGGGTCAAGACATGGAGATCACTTATCAGTTACAGTCATGGGCAAAACAGGTTTAGGTAGGTAAAACTAAATTAATTTATTGCCAATTAAAATAAAATAAAAATTGAAGCAAACATAAAGATAACACTTCTTTCCAACCTTTCCCATTCTCACCCTCAGCCCTTCCCTCCCGGCTCCTCTCCCCCAGGGCCGCAGGGCTGGGCTGGGGGTTGCGGTCAGTCCATCCCAGCCCCTCTCGGCCGCTCCTCCCTCCTCACACCTCTCCCTGCTCCAGCGCCGGCCCTTCCCCGGGCTGCAGTCCTTCAGGGACAACCTGCTCCCGCCTGGGCTCTCCACGGCCGCAGCTCCTGCAGGAAATATCCCCCTGCTGCGGCCTGGGGCCCTCCCCGGGCTGCAGGGTGGGTCTCTGCTCCAGCGGGGTCTCTCCAGGGCTGCAGGGTGGGTCTCTGCTCCAGCGGGGTCTCTCCAGGGCTGCAGGGGATCCCTGCTCCGGGACTGCAGTACCTCCTGCCCTCCTTCCTCCTCCCTCGGGCTCCCTCTGCTGCTGCTCCCTCCTTGGCTTCCTCCTCCTCTGCCGCCCTTGGCTTTCAGAAATCTCTTTCCCCCCTTCCTTCCCCCGGCACCCCCAGCTTGGCTGAGGGGCTCAGCTGTGTCCTGCGGTGAGGCTGTTGGAGCCGGCTGGAACTGGGTGGGACCGGCTGTGTCCGGCACGGGGCAGCCTGGGCCTCTCGTCACATAAGACCCCGGCAGCCCCAGTCAGGAACAGCCTGTACAGTGATAGTGACAGTTCAGGTGTTACTCACAGATGTGTGGAAGAAGGAGTAGGGCAAAAGACCCTTACCCGTGGGGGTGCAGTGGGAAAGGTGAACAGCTCGCCAAGGTAGAGTTCGCTTCGGCACCGGGCATACCTGCGCAGCCCTTCACTCCAGTCGGCAGCTCTGTTTGCTGACGAGTGGTTCGAGCTCTCTCAGTGTTTGAAATGATGGCTCTCCCTGCGGCAGTGTCAGCAAGGGTTTTCTCCCCCTCTCGTGTTGGTACCTCAAGACACAAATCCCCAAACTCCATGAGGAATGTGGGATATGCATTCCTCTTTTTGTACCTTGCACAAAGGGCCGCAGGCAACATAGTCAGTGGTGCAAGCAATGCTAAAAAACAAAAAAAACAAACCAAAACAAAAATAAAACAAAAATAAAAACAAAAGAGAGAGAAAAAAAAAGGTTGAATGAGATGTTCAAGGAAACTGTCCACCACAAAGGCAGGATGCCACTGAGGGGTCTCTTGTACTCCTGGAACTGTCAGGTCATGAAGCCACATGACTCCATGGAAGGTCCTTCTCTGCACCACACCTTCAGGCTGTCCCTGAGCTACCTCCTATTTATTATGAGAGTGATTTACATGAATATGTAATACTACTCAGGCTTGCCAGTGTACATCCCACCTGAAATCATTATCCTCTGCCTCAGCCTTCTTAATCGTTATTCTACAGCAATCAATTAGAAGGTGACTAACAAGCAATTAGGACTTCAGGAGAGTGGATAAACACTCCAGACACTAAGATCTGGCTTCGTGTTAGTATGCTTTGTAATCAAAAATGAAATCAAAGAACAACTAAATGTTCCAAAACCAGAATTAATCCTCAGATAGAACAATGAAAGATAAATGACTGTGGCCTTTTGCTGGCACATTGGATGGTGTCATCTCTGCCCGGAGGCTCTTTCCAGGGATGTGAGTAATGCACTAAAAGAAAAAAATTGCTCTTGGAGTCTTACCCAAGGTACTTTTTAAACCAGGAGATTCTTGGCCCTGTAGCAACAGCAAGAAGGAAGCCAGGTTGATCGGAGTCCAGCACATCTGAGAAGCTGAATTAATACCATAGTGGCTGGCCAGCCTCCACTGGTATTTTAAAGGTGACACAGGGGCATCTGTCTAAAAAGCTGTATTTGGTACATCCTCGAGGACATAAAGTAAATATCTTCTGTTTTCCTGGACTGTGGCAGGTTAACCCATCCATCAGACCCTTAGCTGTATGACAACAGTGAAGGTCATGTTCCTCCTTCTTAGAGACAAGTTGCACTAATTAAGGAAACCATCACAAACAAAAATGAAATTGTTCATGTTTCTGGGTCTGTGGATTTTTCACAAGCAGTGGCATTTCAAGACAATCGACTTACCTTTATTGGCAGAGGGGGAGGGAAGAAAATAAAAAGACTTTTTTATTATTATTATTATTATGTTGGTTTGATAAGTGACTCTCTTGGATGTTGCTATAATTTTAATCTATCCCTCCCTGGTTTTCTTCATTTTAATGTGTATGTTTTGGGACTGCAGGAAAGGAACTGTCCTTAGGGCAAAGCTCCCAGTTGACTTAGACCTTTGTGGGGTGTGTGCTTTGGGTGGGACCAATGGCCTCTATGGGCATCTGAGTAAATACCAAACAACCTGACCCTTATTTCACTGTAGTACACAATAAAGGATCAGGCCCAGGAGAAGTGAGGATCTTGGGAATGAATAGTTTCATCAGCAATTTGGGTGAGGTAGCTTAATAAATATCTTTTTGTGGTGTGTTTTATAGTAGCCTCCTGAGGTTGTCAGCCGCGTTGAAGCAACTGTCCCTACAGGGATTCTTCTCTTATAGAGCTCTCCTCTTAAATTAACAGATGGGGATGCAGAATGAAGCTGGAATGAAAGTTCAGTTATTTGAAAATTGTGAGCTTTTCATTGTTTTATTCTCTATGTGTATTGTTTTGTTCTTTTAGTGGATGGCCCAGAACCCTGGTCATTCTTACATCAAATCATATACTGAAAGCAAATAGCATGGCAAAACTAGGTGCAAAGCTTGTGTCAGGGAGATTTAAGTTAATGTGTCAGCCACAGGAAAGGAGAGTTTGTTTCAAGCATGAGAAAAGATCTGGCACAGAGAAGGTCCCACACAGAAGAGAAAGAAAGGCTGTGAGATGGAGGAATTTTTTTTTTAATCTCTTAAAACCAGGGACAATACTTGATTTGATATTCACATGGAATGGAAACGATATCTGTACTTAATGTGTTTGTAAAGTACAGGCAGTGTTGGATCCACTTAACAAATATTTTTCTTGTGGCCAGTAATAATAGAAATTGATTAAACTTTGTGCTTGTATCAGTAATTGCACAATAGGTAGACTTGGCACTTGGAGTTTTCATCTTGACTTATTACAGGAAGAGATTTGCCAAAAAACCCCACATAAATTTACAAAAAAGTGACTGTGAATTCAGATACTCAGTATGAAGGGTTCAAAAGACCCAGAGCCATGTCAGCAGGGCTTTATGCAGCTATAGTCTGATTGCTCAGTGAAGAAAACTGAAGTCTGAAATCCAAGACTTTAAATTCAATAGGAGGATTAATTTGTATCAGACTTCACTGCAGAAGGACCAGGGTCTTAGCCATCAGAAATCAGAAAAAGGTGTAAGTTCATGGGCTTTGTATATGCCTTAGTGGATGTGCCTGAACTGCTGGTGGTTTTCCTCATACAGGACAGGTAAGAAAACTGCAATGTGGATGCAAAGTCAACAGTTGCAGTGATTAACTGCCAGTCTCACAATATGTTGTATTTCCTGGAGCCTGAGTTTTTGGGGTTTTTTAATAGTAAAAGAGATTTTTTGAATGCAGAAGGATGCTTCCACATAATTCTAAGATCAGAAAATTTATTAAAATTCCAATAGTGTTATTTTTTCTTTAGTTTCAAAACACATAGCTGCTTAAAGCAGTTATATTTTCCCCCTGTCTGTCTCCTGACTCCTGGATGCCAGGCAGGTGGACAAGAAAGGGATGAGCTGTCACACCAGGTATCTCCAGAACATTAAAATAAGAGTAGATTACTCCAGGCTTTGCACCACTCCTACTCCCCACTTCTCTTCTCCAAGGTAAAGTATTAGGCATTGCTTAGTTCTGCTCCTGCATTCCCTCTTCTCTAAACTGAAGTTGCTTTGGGACCAGGGGACTAAAGACATTTAATCTTTTTCCTTGTCTGCAGCTAACAGGGGCCTCTGACAGTAAGAACACTTCTTGTTGGAAAAGATACTTAGCCTTGCCCTGTGTCTCTTCACACACCTAAAAGATGAAGACAGTGGGCTCCAGAATAAGCAGTGACTGTATTTGTATTATCAGTATTTTCCTGCCAGACTGATAGATGTCTCTTTCTCATCTTTTGGTCCTAGAACACATGGGCTACATGAACCAGAAGAACCAAAGTTATTACTAAAATAAGGAAAAGTAAACCAAAACTCAGGAGGTTATTGTTAGCTTTGATTCAGCTTTGTGCTGTTACAGTAATTTTCCTTTTTTGTTAAAAAGTACAGCACAAAACTTACTTGCCCAAATGTGAATTGTGGCATTAAGGTATTCCCGAGCTTTGCAGGCTAGTAAAGTGAGGTGTATAATTTGCTGCTGCTAACAAGCACAGAATAGCCAGGCACTCCTGATTGCACTAAACCACTGGGTTATCCACCTTCAAGTGGGTCATCTGGAGGTGGCCTTTAATACAAATCTGGAGACTTACTAGAAATCGTGTGTTTGCAGTAAGAGCCATGTAACTGTAAATCTTACTTGGCTTTCAGCTTTCCCTATATATTTCCTGCAACATTGATAATAAACCAGTTAATAACTCAGAAGTTTGTATGAACACTCATTTTTTTTTGTCCATCTGAGGCTGGGTTAATCTCACTGCCAGTCTGAATGGCATCTAGGCTTTTGTTTTATTTTTAGGCTGAAAACATATACTTTAAAATTGAGTTTGATAGTAGAAAAGTTGAATTGTGAATGCTTCTGTTGTGCACACCTGTTTGAATTATTTTTGAGCACTTAAAATATACTGGACCATGACTTCCTGAGCATCAAACCTCACCAAGTCTATATATTTCCCAACTGCCATGGGAAATACAGTGCCCCAGCTTGATCCTGGCTAACTGCAGGCACCAGGCAGAGGTCTGTCTAAATCTCCCATGTATCCTGGACAGATGGACATCTTCAAGAAAGCAGTTGAAAGTATCAACCTTGTACATGGACTCCATCTCTCTCTCCCAGTGGGAAAATGGGGCATCTCAGCTCCTGACTTAGACTAAATCACTAAGTTCAGTTTTTCCTACAACGAATCTGAACTAAGGAAAGTAGAGTGTGTTGCTGTGTCCAACAAGCACTCAAAAGCTATAGCTACTTTCCTAATAAACAGAATGGTGGAATATCAGTGGGCACCAGATGCAGACTGTGTCTATTGCTGTGTTCTAGCAGAGGGCAGAACCAACTCTCAGTAACCAGTCTGTGCAGGGTTACCCTTTAGAGAGCAAGCAAATTTGGACATGGGCCATTCTGTGCCAGTCCACTGGAGTACCAAAGAGTGATTTTGGACATAGGCAATTTACTAGGGTAGATGTGGCTGAGGCTTAGATCAGTCCCAGCTGCCTCCAGACACCCCCTAACCAGTACCAGATGCAGATATTTTCAAGCTTCTCTTCTGTTAAAATATCACTGCCCATAAATCAATACTGTGACTGCATCTCATTTGAGGAATGTGGGCAGCACTTTGAGATATTTCCATTGCCATGTCACTGGGTTATGATCTGCTTGTGATTTAATGGTCTGATTGTTTTTATTCAAACCAAACAATTTATGTCTCTCTTTGTGACCTCGCCAATGTAAACATAGCAGGGATGAGGAAAGGTCACAATTTGAGAGACCTGCATCCACGGATGTAGGAAATGGCTCCCAACCAGACAAACCTGACTTAGAGAATAATTTGCTTTTAATCAAATGGAAGCCCGCACTGGGAAAACAGAGCTTGATGTTTAACAAAATATCTGAAACAGAAAAGAAAATAGTAAGGAATGTCCTGGGCTATTCTTCAGGGAACAGTATCACCAATCCATCATCATCAAAGGAACACCAGGTGTCCCAAGGACTTCTGGCACTATCACACAATGGAAAATATAAACTAAGAATGAATGAAATCAGGTGTATCTTTTTTTTTTTTTTTTTATTGTATGTATGTTTACTTTGTCCACAATGAACATGTCTTTGCCAAATTAAAATCAATGTATGAAAGTAATTAAAAATTACTATTGCCCATGAGCTTAGTGGGAGTATGGCTATGAGCATTCTGGACTTTTAAGAAGGTTAAGAAAGATCATGGATCACACATTTGAAAAAATTGGATTTTTTTTTTTACTATTTTGATGACTCAGTGTCTGTGTTCTACAATTTAGAAATGAAAGATCAAATCTCAAGAATCCCAAGCACTCACATCAGGTAGATCTTTATTTCTGAAAACTGTATCTTAATTAAGAAACACTTGCAATCCAAAATTGGAGATTGTTTTTGAAAATAATAGCTTTACTTTGTCCAGTTAGCTGGTGTAAAATAAGCATGAAAGTTAGCAAGTTCCTTCTCTGTTACTCTCAGATATCTAGATCTTGTGTCTTTCCCTACTTAGTGTCTCTCTCTCATATTCAGATTTGTTAATTTGTTTGGGCTTAAACCAAACAATGCTTAGAGGAGGCTAATAAGATGGGGGTGGGTTTGGACTAGTTGTTAGGAAGAAATGTTAAGGCTGGAGAAACACTGGAACATGTTGCCCAGAGAGGTGCTAGAAGCCCCAGCCCTGGAAACATTCAAGATCAGGCTGGATGGGGCTCTGAGCAACCTGGTCTAATGAAACGTGTCCCTGCTCACTGCAAGGACTTGGACTAGATGACATTTAAAGGCCCATTCCAACCTGAACCATTCTATAGGAAGTCTCCTCTAATTTCTGAAACCTAGCCCTGTTTCGCAGACATTTCAAAAGAAAAAAAAAATCAAAATTGAAATTACTATTCTGATGCTGAGAAATTCAGGCAGCTTATTAGCTCTTTTTTTTTTTTTCCCCCAAAATTTGTCAGTTGACCTTTTCAGTTACAATTAAAATGTCATTATTGTTGTTTTATTATGAGTAATGTTCTTGTAGCCACAACTGTCTACAGTTCTGCAGGTTTTATTTGCCTTAGAACTTATTTATTTTTTCTAGGTGTATCAGTTAAAATAATAAAAAGATATTCTTTTTTTTTTCCTCTCTGGCTTTTTTGTTGGTTTTGTCATGAGCTATCTTGTCAGCAGCTCAAATAACAGAGAAATCTAAGCAGACCCCATGTAAATTAATTTGTCTGATCTTCATTTATTTCACATCATATTTTAATAAAAATCTTGGGAAGAACTGAGGCAGAATTTAAATGTCTCATCTCTAGGCT
Source organism: Florisuga fusca (assembly GCA_038090715.1). Lineage (NCBI taxonomy): Eukaryota > Metazoa > Chordata > Aves > Apodiformes > Trochilidae > Florisuga > Florisuga fusca. The sequence goes on along the minus strand of JAAWXA010000015.1, from coordinate 20,245,104 downwards.
TCATATCACTTTTAATTTATGCCTTTCTAGCAGCCTACAGACTGAACAAAATATAATTGTGTTTCATTTGCATCCTGAATTGCATAATATTCTTGCTACTCTAGTAGACTTATTGTATTTTACCTAACAATTGTTAATATGGGAACATAAGTAATAAAACACAGGATAAATTTGGGAGAATTAAGAGCAGAAAGAAGTTTTTCCCCATCCCCAGCTGTGTGCTGTAATCACAGTACTAAAACTGTGTCTTCATTTTTGTTCTTTTTCCAGGTTCAGAGGCCCCTTTTTGGAAGGAAGGGGATGCCCTTACTCAGCAAGGGTGACTGGCTAGTAACTTCCAAACCTTGAAGGTGAAGTAGAAAATGCAAGCTGAACCTCAGTGGTTCTGTGCCAAATCCTCTAATCATTCAACTTCTTCACAAAGGAAGCTGAAGAGGATCATGATGAGCTTTGCTGTCGGTTCATAGCCAAACCCAAGAGACATCCTCTTCTGAGAGTCCCAGTTGGGTTGAGCATATTGATTGGAAAGATGTCCATAGAATTCAGGAACCTGCAGGCTTTGGTTCATGGATTTACAGACTTCATAACCTTAATTCTACCACTTTTTTACTATCTTGTAAAACATGCTTGGAGATTTTCAGAAATACTTGGGAATATAACAGCATCTGTGCCTGGACACTCCCACTTTTATACAGAAAAGTCTCTTATTTCACCTTGTATCAATCTGATATCAATTGTATCAGTCAATGCATGAATCAACTGAGTTCACTATTGGTGCAAGGGCATGTGTGTAAAAACTGACAGCACTGGTTTTCAGTGGCTACTGAGGAAGGGGCAAGCTCTTTTCCTTTCCTTGTGAAGGAAATGCAATTGAATTTATGCTGTGCTGAGGCAGTGTCATGCCCAAGAGCTGCATAGGCTCCTTTGTGATTTGGGTTTAAGATGTGTCCCCATCTGGTTTGGCAATACCTCCCACCCACTTTTTAAAACTTTGTACATACACAGAAGGGTGTAGATCTCAAAAGACAACATCAAAATGCACAAATAGGTATTTAAGGCTTGAATTTCTTCTTGGATGCAGTTCAGACCTTCCTTGCTTTCATAGCCAAAATTCTAAAACAGCTCAGATTAAATGATTGAATAACCTTTTCTGCATTTCAGTTCTAAAAGTAAAAAACACCCTAAGATAAGAACACATCATTGAAAACCTTAGGTTAGAAAGGACTCTGGAAATATCTAGCCCTAACCCAGTACTCACAGCAGGGCTATCTTCAAGTTTGGGTGAGGCAGCTCAGAGCCTGATTTAAGGTTCAGCCAAGGTCTGAACATCCCCAGGATGGAGCTTTCACCATCTCTGTGGACCCTTCCAGTGGTTAACTACTTTCATGGTGATTATTTTTTATTTTATGTTTTCATGTTCCCTCTCTTCTAACTGTAGGACAGAGAGTTCCTAATGATCAGGAAAATGAGGACAGGCTGATGAGGGAAATCAGGTAAATGGGATGCAGAGAGAAGTGTTGAAGTGCTGCTTTCCAAGGGAAGCAGCCATTCTCATCAGCACTTCTGGATCTTGAAAGAACTGTATATAAGAAGAAGGAAAGCAGTGGAGGGCTTGGGGAATAATCATACTAATCAAAAGGCCCTAAGCCAAGTTTTTTAGATTAAAAGGTTGATCACAAGGTGAGCTTTGCAAAGCTTCCATGCTCCTCACTCTCACAATAATGCTCCAGTTATCAGAATCTTAATTACCAAAACAAATTACAGGAAAAAAAAAATAAAATCCAGCATTCCATTTTTAGCTGCAGCCAGCTGCAGCTGGGCATGAGTGTAATAACAATGATTATTTGCCCATGGAAATTACAATGGAGTTTGTGAATAAACTTCCCCAAGTTTACATTGGAAGGTTATTAACAGCAATATGGTCAGTTGCATTTAGAGGTTCCCTGCAGGTGGCTTCCCAGATTTTCAGCCATATTTTTAAAAAGCTGTAACTTTATTGCTTCTCATCATTTATCAGCTAATGCTGTGGGCTCACATGACCTCCTCAGACAGGGCCAACTTATCTTTTCTACTTATTCTTCTTAGGGTACATGGATTTCATTTATTTCAGGGAGTGTTTCCAACAGACATCCAAACACAGCTGAAATGTTACTGAAATCTTTCCTTCCTGCAATACAGAGAATAACTATCAACCCAGCACATCAGTGTTATTTAGTTTGCTGGTGAGACACTTCAAACTGCTAGGGCTGTGTAGAAGCTCACACTAATCTGTAATGCAGGGGACTTCAGGGAGACTATTCTAATGTGGCATGACCAATTAATTAACATCAGAATGACCTTAACAATTCAGATTACACCAGGATAATTGAGTGCATGAGATCATGCCTCTGAAGTGATATAAAAGGATGGCTTGGATGTACTGAGTGGCAGCAGATTTTGCAGAGACATCACCACACGCTGATCTACAGGTGAAAGTTGCTGCAGTGCAGCTGCTCATGTAGAGTCACATCTGGATCATCAAAGTAATCCCAAAGGCTGTGTGAGTTCATATTTCAGCAGCAGAATTGCTTACTTTAGGCTATTTTATGACTGTGTCTGAAAAGGGTAAGCTGTTTGCCAGAGCTATTTCTTTTGATAGTGCTTGCACTAAGGTTATCCCAAAATAAAAATCTCCGTATGATACAAACTAAACTCTGCATCACAGCCCTTCAGTTCCTTTTAAACACTGCTGTCTGCCAGTCAGCACTCTTTCTTTCTCTTCTACCAAGTTACAGCTGCTCGGGAACTCGGTCTCACTCTCTCAGCCACACTTAAACCTCCAATAAACTCTTCCAGGAACGTTTTGCTCAGAAAAGTGATGTAAAAGAGTTTGTCAAACTAAAGGATTGCTGACTTACTCAAGCAGCTTCCAGATGAGAGGGTTAAAACCCTGGGGTAAATGTCGTTGAGTCTAACTGAAGTTCAAAATCTCCTCACAAATTTAGGATGCTTCTGTTTAACTTGAGCACACAGGCTTTTTGCTCAGTTTCCTGGTCCTCCTCTCCCTCTCTTGATCTTGCTCCCACAACATCTTCCTCAAATAGCTTTTTTGCTGCCTCACTGACTCCCCTACACCAGCTCCTGCTTCCTCATAACTGTCTATAGGAAAGGTTTATGAGAGTTTACTTATTTTTTGATCTCAGATCTCAACATTTAAAAAATCCAAACATGCCCAAGTGCTTGGCTGCAGCCAGATAAATAGGCACTTCCCCTAAGCCTCTTCTGTTCTTTTCGGGCCTTCTGATTTTTCCTTTGAAGATGTTTTATCTCTGCCTTTGTTTCATTTCTGACTGCTTTTACCAACAGCCCTTTGTCTGAAGTTCCTCATGGCAATGTAAACAATACCAAGTAGGTAAATTGAAGGATGTACACAATAGTTAAAAATGAAAGAAAGATTTCCATCATCTATGAACTCTTACAAGATGTCATTCCAAAAGCTGGCTGAGCCGAAATAATTACAGTACTTCGAAAACAAAATAATTATTTCAAATTAAATCACTTTTATTTAGCAATTAAGAGTGCTGTAAGGAAGAGGCTTTGTTTTCAGAACAGCTAGAAGTCATCTGAAGGGTTGTAAAGAGGCCACTGTGGAGACAGGAGGGAAATTCCTTGGGAGCAAGCCTAACTCAGCTGTTCGCTGGCTTTTGCAGCCTCAGGTAGCGGTTCAACTGTGATGAATTAAAATCTGGTTTAAATACATTAGCACTGCCTTTAAGCTCCTCTAGGAGAAAAGTTACAGCTGCTTATTGCAATGTTTCCAACTTCCAGACTGCTTAAAGACACTAAAGACAGAAAACAACCTGACGTGTACTTCTGACTGGTAAAAGGTGAGTAGGCATCTGACAAGTTTTTCATTCTACAGCTGGAGACTTTAAGAATAGAAAAAGGGAAAAGAGGAGTTGGTATGTGCAAAGCTACTAAAATTTACTGTTCATTTCTAATAAGAATGGGAAAAGCCATTGCCAGCATTGCCACAAATAGGTAAGAGTGAAGGCAGAAGTAAAATACCCCCGGTTTAGCTAATTTCAGTGCTAATTGTTCCCAGGCTTTGTGCTTTGCCACAGATGCTGACTGCACAGGGCAGCAAGCTCTGGTGTGGCAGATGTGAACACTGGGGGCTGGTCCATGATGGGCAGGAGCTATCTCACATCAAAGCAGCTGTGTCCTGCCATTGCAGTCCAATTACTCTGCTGTTCCTTGCATTTCCTACATAAATATCTGAGATTCTTCTAAATTTATTTTCATCCTGTGGGATCTTAACTGAAGAGACCATTAAAACTGAGGATCTAAATTCTGATATACATCTGCTTCTGTGTCTTGTTGTGCAATGACAGAAATTACAAAGATTTTTCCTGCCCTTTGACAGATATTTGGGTGAAACCTTGTTAGCTATAACAGTGCACAACTTAAAGAATGGGTAGTGCATGCACCTATGTACATCAAACATACGGTGTCAGACATGATGAGATGGGAGTACAGATCATCAAGAGCAAGCCCTAAAACCTGTGTTCAAGTTTTATTTCTTTTCCAGCACTGCAAAGTATGTTGAATTTTGACTTTTTGCATGTAAAATTTTGTATGTAAAACTAGGTAACATGTAATAGGCAATAATATGTAAAAATTTTTACTTTTTCCAGCCCTGATCCACAAAAATCAATAAGTTATGTTTCATGCTTCCAATTAATTATTGCAGAAATATTTTTCCACTTGTGTTCATCTTTCAAGGTTGCTCAGGAAGAGATTCTAAAATTCCAGGTTTCACTAGAACAGCTCTCTCCTCAACAGAGCATCTACTTCTGGCACACTTTATAGCTGTTAACAACAATTTGTTGATTTTCCCAGTGTCTCAAATACGCTTTAACAAAGAGGGACAAAACCAATCATTCTCTACAAAATACTCAGTGAGGAAACACCAAATGAAACCTTTCCATGTATTTCTTTTTTTTTAAAAAAAGTTTTAAAAGCTTTTACATAATTTTTTTCCCACTGATTAGACTGGGGTGGTTTTTTTAATCCAAACTTTACCTTTTCTTGACATTAAATTTTGAAAGAAACCTAACTTAAACAAGATTAGTCCAAGTCCTAGCTGGAAAATATACATCAAAACTACCCAGTAGAATAGAATTTTGACTACCAAGGTGTTACGATCTGAGCTATTATTTTATATTTTGATTGTGAGGAAAAATCAGCCACCACTCAGAGACGTCGCATGAATTTACAAAAATAACAGGCTTTATGATTTAAGCAAATTACAAAGATTTATTTTAGGGAAAGGAGACAATAACTCCACTTTTAAGAGGAGAGAATTTACAGAAATTAGTCACTTGGAGAGAGAGTTGTTAAGAAAAGAGAAGAAAACAGGGAGCAGTTAAGTTGTATCCCCGTCCTGCCGGTCTTGGCCTCTGGCTGGAGTCGTGGGAGCGAAGGACCCGTCGTTCCTGCTGGGTTGATGTCCTCGGGAAGAAGAGCCTCGCTTCTCCTTTTCTCTTGGATCTTTTTATATAGCAAAAAAGGGTTCTGTCTTTTGCATAAATGATTGGCACACTGACTTGCCAAAGATGACACAGGCTTTTGCTATCCCAAGAATCTCCCTTATCTTTCAGTCTTTGCTGTCCTGCTAATTTCATTGTCTTTGTCTGGATCATGCACCAGGAGGGGACCTGATAAGCAGTTTTATCTTTAGGTGCCTGTCAGGTATAGTGAGGTAAAGATCTGTTAATTGAGAGTATGTTTGGTATGTTTTAAAAGAGCAGAGAGAAGAAGAAGAAGAAAAAAAAAACCTAATTCAAGAGACATATTTTGTATTTTTAAAGTGTTTACATCACAAGGAAATTTTTATATTTCACACTATCTGGTTTCTTCAGAACATTCTAGCTTTTTACTGAAAATGGAGCACAAGTCAAAATGCTTCCCTTGTTTCTAAAAAGCTGCTATAATGACTCATGATGATTATAGTTTAAGTGCACTGCTCTCCTTTCTGGACAAGTTTATCTGTTAGCATCCCAGTTTCTATAGTCAAGTATGTGCTGCCAGTGTAACACAAGCTTGTTTTGAAGATGAAGATTAGGGATATAGAATGGAGGCCAGCATGGAATTGTTGTGCATATAATTGAAAAGGAACTTTGAGTTCTAAGAACTCATTTGAGTTCAGTGGATGTTTTGTCCATGTAGTGAAAGGAGAGGGAAAAGGAAGAACATGAATCATTTGCCAAAATGACTATGACATAGGAACTTCCAGACCTGAGCACAAAAAAAAGATGAAAAAAGAGAAGACTATTACATCATCCTGGAAAGTTGTCATGTTCTATCTGAGCTTGTCAGGTAACTTACCCATGGGACCTAAAATGAGCTTAGATACTGGCTGTAGGCATCTGAACTGAATGCTATCAGGTGCTCAGCTCAGTATGTGTACAACAGCATTGACATCACTATCTGATAGGAATGCCTCTGGACAGCTGAGTTGCCCTGGGGATCCCCACCTGGCCTCCAGGACTTTGGACATGTGCTCATCATCTCCAGTCAGCTCCTTGCGGATATTTCAGACAGCCTTGTATATTGCCAATGACCTATGACCTACATTTAGGCAGATTCATCAAGCCCTAGGTGTATGTCAGCTCTGATGGAGCAACTATCACATGTGCACTAGAATAATAAGGTTTAGGTGTCTGAACTTTTATTCATTTGCCATCCTGAGTAGATGAGGTAAAGCCCTGAGGGCTCTGATGGACATAAATGTCACTGCCCAGTCTTGGCTGGGGCCTCCGCCTGAGCCCATGGGCCCAGGATGCCCATTTCAGCTCAGCCCTGGACTTTCAATCCCTGCTTACTCTATGGTGTCAGGATCTCTAGCTTGCCTCTGGTCCAGACTCCTGGATGGACTAAACCCCTTAGATGTATACTGTATCTTGTTGCTAGTCCTATCTTTAGGGTAATCTACTGGATGAACTCAGGAGCCCAATCTTGTAGTCCAGTCTTCAGCCCTGTCCCTTGCTCCATCGCCTCCTACTCACGACTGAAACCCCTGCATGGATTCATAATCCAGGGTTCATTAAGAACCCTGCTCTGGTTCATAATTTGCCATGTCTGAGGCTGCCAGTGGATGCTGCTACCTGCACCCAACTCTGTCCACCATATCAAGACTCTGAGGGACTCTGTCATTAGTGGATGCGTTACCTGCACAAGTCTCTTGGGTTCTGTCTCTCTCTCTCTTCCTTGAAGTACAGTCAGCCCTCAACACACCCTGATGGTGAACTACATTTGATTGGTGTTGTAGGTGCTATTCATCTCATGGACCCATAGCAGATACCAGATCTGGCTGACCATTTATAAAATGAAGTTCACAGTGGGATCACGGCTATCTCCCTCCCATGAAGTGGCATAAACAGGGTGTAAATTTATGAGCAACTTCATAATTATACTCTAAAATCCTGCTTTCTAAAAAGTTGCACTGAAAACTTTCAAAACATGAGGCAAAAAATACTCAATCTCTCTGAGACAGAAAGTTAGTACCAACATATCTGAAGGAAGAAAATGATTTAGCACCAATGGGTGCTTTACAAATCCTCATTGCCAACATGTGCTACTACTCTGCTGTTCACATTACATGAGAGGAGAAAGAACTTTTTCATAACATGATAGCACATCAAGGTTAGTTTAAGTATTCCAAGGTGGGAAGAAAGAAAGTCTTTAGAAGACCATCTGGCAGGAGGAGATATGGAAAGTTAAGCTGTTACTAACAACTTACAACTGTGGGGAGTCATCATCAGTTTTCGTGACACACATGAGTCAAGAATTTCAGTATGAAGGAACCACTGCCCACTGGGAAGAAAATAAACAGCATAATTTGTTCTAGCATTTTTTAAATCCTACGTTAGACAATAACAGAGTATGTGTATGAAAAATTTGGCACAGCCTGCACATACAGCAGGAACCTGAGAAAATACTGAAGTATGGCACTTGTGGTTAGAACAGGGATGGGGTTCCTGTCCTCCTCAGCAAGGCAGAGCTTTTAAAATATATGTAAGACAAAAAAGGCATCTGAAACTGGACACTCTCGTAGGCATAAATAAAACTTTAAATTATGGAAATTCACATTGCCTCAGCTACAGAAGGAGTTAATGGACTTGTCCTGAAGAAGTTACCTGTCCTGGTCTGTTACTTCTTGACCTACTGTGACTTACTCTAATAACAAAGAAATAGAGCCACAAAAATGGGATAAAGATATAGTGCATCTTCGATAAAATACTTCCTTAAACTGTTGACTTCTTCTGTCTCTAGATGCTGACAATGTGTCTGAGAGGCAACCTACAATTCAAAACATTATAGATTCTAGTCAGATGTATTCAGCTTTCATCCTTATCCTTGGCAATTATGTTAGAGGTGTAGTTATCCCCAGAAACCTCTGTTTTGGAGGCAAGCAAATTATAAATATAATGTTGTGTACACACAAGCTGTTCTATTCCCAGCCCTGAAACTCCTTCCACCTGCACTGCTGCATACTGAGGAGACTGTTGAAAAGGCAGTGTCTCTAAATTGGAGGGTCTTTTTAGTAGCTTTGTCAGGGAAACAATTAAATCCATTTTGTGTATTCTAATGTTCAAGGAATTTGTTCTTTAACACAGTTTTAGATCATAGAATGGCTAGGGTTGGAAAGAACCTTAAAGATCATCCAGTTCCACTCCCCTCTGCATGGGCAGGGACACCTCCCACTGGAGCAGGTTGCTCAAGGCCCCATCCAACCTGACCTTGAACACTTTCAGGGAGGGGGCAGCCACAACTTCCTTGCCTGTGCAAGTGTCTCACCACCCTCACAGGAAAACATTTTTTCTTAATGTCTAACCTAAATCTCCCCTCTAAATGTGGGGCTCAGAGACAGGGAATATACCTGCTGAAGCAGTTTAAAGGAACAAAAAGGCTGGAGTTTGTACTATTAATTTAAAACAAGTGAAAATGAAGAAGTTGTATGTCACTTAAGCAAAGATAGGTAAACATGCAGGAGATAAAAATATCTATTATATTATTCTGGAGAAGGAAGAAAAAAGTTATTTTACAGTGGAGGAAAATAAATAGAAGGTATAGAATGACACAGAGCAAAAATACCTGTAGATTTGCCTCTAGGAAATACATTGATGGTGATGTCTGTTAGTCAGAGAGAAACATACTCATGGTAGGCAGAACTTCATTTTAGTCATTGAAAAGTGGGCAAAATGGAAGAAGGAGTCTATCTTCTATAAGTGGAGAGATGGATATTCAGCCCATTTCTCTGCACATCTGAATTTCATCTTGTTGGGCTCTCTTTCCCAGTTTACTCATGGAGGCTGGTAACAGGATTCCAGGACTTGGCCCTGTGAGCTGCACATCATTGCTGACTAAAGAAGAGAAAAATTCAGTTAGTGAGTGCAGGACATGTTTTTGATAGTTTGGGCTCACAGTGTTTCTTCCAATTGAAATTCAGTTGTCACAGTATCCCTAATCGGAGTAGTGAACTCAGCAATTGCTGAACTGCTCCTTGTTTTTTCTGGGTTTCTCTGTCCCTTCCCACTAGATGGCCTGACAGGGACAGGTGAGAGACATTGCTCCAGACTTGTAAAAGGGAGGAGGAAGCTGTGCTGGGGGAGGCCCTAATGATGTTTTCACCTGGCACATGGAATCTCAGCATGTCACCACACATCAGCTGCCATCAGCAAGACACCTGGAAAGAGGAAGACTCGAGTAAATGATGTTCCAGACCAAGCAGCCTTTTTGTAAATGCTGCTCCAAGGAGCTCTGTCAGATTCCAGGAGAGAGGACAAAGAAAGCATTCCTTAGAAGAAAAGATTTCTCCCAGCTGTATGTCATGGAGCATTCAACCAAGATATCCCCTTCCTTATGCCTTTTTTTTGCATCACTTCTTCACCCAGACACTTCCCACTCTTATTGTGTGTTCCCAGGGAACACACAAGGGGAAGGCAAACACACATAAGGGAAAGCAACCTTCCTCCTCTGATTGCTCCTCTTAACACAGAGTGGCCTCTTACCCTATTGGCAGACTCTTATCACTGAATAGAGAAAGAGCATCATTTTTTTCCTTAAAAGTATGATCCAGAAATGCAACAAACTCACTCAGTTCTCCCTGGACAGTCAATTAATCCTCATAGCCCACTTCCCTGCGCTTAAGTGTAGCTTTCACCTCCAACTCATCAAGCTGTGGAGGAGCTAAAAGATTTCATTTAGCCAAAGGGTCTCTTGAGTGTGTCCTCTGCCTTGGCAGTTGAGAGCCTAGCCACCATCCCTCCTCAAATAAATGGGATAATTTAACTGTGACATGGATAATGACTGTCTCTTATACNTTTACTTTTTCCAGCCCTGATCCACAAAAATCAATAAGTTATGTTTCATGCTTCCAATTAATTATTGCAGAAATATTTTTCCACTTGTGTTCATCTTTCAAGGTTGCTCAAGGCCCCATCCAACCTGACCTTGAACACTTTCAGGGAGGGGGCAGCCACAACTTCCTTGCCTGTGCAAATGTCTCACCACCCTCACAGGAAAGCATTTTTTCTTAATGTCTAACCTAAATCTCCCCTCTAAATGTGGGGCTCAGAGACAGGGAATATACATGCTGAAGCAGTTTAAAGGAACAAAAAGGCTGGAGTTTGTACTATTAATTTAAAACAAGTGAAAATGAAGAAGTTGTATGTCACTTAAGCAAAGATAGGTAAACATGCAGGAGATAAAAATATCTATTATATTATTCTGGAGAAGGAATAAAAAAGTTATTTTACAGTGGAGGAAAATAAATAGAAGGTATAGAATGACACAGAGCAAAAATACCTGTAGATTTGCCTCTAGGAAATACATTGATGGTGATGTCTGTTAGTCAGAGAGAAACATACTCATGGTAGGCAGAACTTCATTTTAGTCATTGAAAAGTGGGCAAAATGGAAGAAGGGTCTATCTTCTATAAGTGGAGAGATGGAGGAGGTTACTGAATAACAAAACTTTCCCTTCAGCTTTATCTCTGACTTGAAAATATGACAAGCAGTCAGGAATTAGTCTGTAGAACAATACAAGCTAAGATTCATTGTCTTCAGGGGGATGCATGTAGGATTGATTTTGTATTTGGCAACTGGAAACAGAAACTCTTCTATTCAAATAGAGGAAATCAAGAGCATGGATGATTTTTTGATTGCGGCTGAGTCAGAAAAGCTTCTAGATCTCAGTCAAAATAGACCTGTTAAAGGCACTGCAGTAACTGCTGCCAAAGTTGGTAAAAGCCTGTTGATATATTCATCCCATTTCTCTGCACATCTGAATTTCATCTTGTTGGGCTCTCTTTCCCACTTTACTCATGGAGGCTGGTAACAGGATTCCAGGACTTGGCCCTGTGAGCTGCACATCATTGCTGAATAAAGAAGAGAAAATTTCAACTAGTGAGTGCAGGACATGTTTTTGATAGTTTGGGCTCACAGTGTTTCTTCCAATTGAAGTTCAGTTGTCACAGTATCCCTAATCAGAGTAGTGAACTCAGCAATTGCTGAACTGCTTCTTGTTTTTTCTGGGTTTCTCTGTCCCTTCCCACTAGATGGCCTGACAGGGACAGGTGAAAGACATTGCTCCAGACTTGTAAAAGGGAGTAGGAAGCTGTGCTGGGGGAGGCCCTAAAGATGTTTTCACCTGGCACATGGCATGTCAGCATGTCAATACACATCAACTGCCATCAGCAAGACACCTGGAAAGAGGAAGAGTTGAGTAAATGATGTTCCAGACCAAGCAGCCTTTTTGTAAATGCTGCTCCAAGGAGCTCTGTCAGATTCCAGGAGAGAGAGGACAAAGAAAGCATTCCTTAGAAGAAAAGATTTCTCCCGGCTGTATGTCATGGAGCATTCAACCAAGATATCCCCTTCCTTATCCCTTTTTTTTGCATCACTTCTTCACCCAGACACTTCCCACTCTTATTGTGCGTTCCCAGGGAACACACAAGGGGAAGGCAAACACACATGAGGGAAAGCAACCTTCCTCCTCTGATTGCTCCTCTTAACACAGAGTGGCCTCTTACCCTATTGGCAGACTCTTATCACTGAATAGAGAAAGAGCATCATTTTTTTCCTTAAAAGTATGATCCAGAAATGCAACAAACTCACTCAGTTCTCCCTGGACAGTCAATTAATCCTCATAGCCCACTTCCCTGCGCTTAAGTGTAGCTTTCACCTCCAACTCATCAAGCTGTGGAGGAGCTAAAAGATTTCATTTAGCCAAAGGGTCTCTTGAGTGTGTCCTCTGCCTTGGCAGTTGAGAGCCTAGACACCAGCCCTCCTCAAATAAATGGGATAATTTAACTGTGACATGGATAATGATATTTTGTTTTTCTAATCTGCTGACTTGAAACTTTGCCTGGTGTTTTTAGGATCCCACAGCTCTGCTGAAACCACCTGTTTTCAGTCTAGATCATTCTGCACATTTACTGCTTATCCAACTAAAGTGATTATTATTATGCATTAGAAATATTCATTTGCATTTCCCTCTCCTCATTCCAGTGAAATTAAAGGCCTAGTTCAATACATCACTGGCTTTCCAGATTGTTGTGGGGACAGCAACACCTCTGATGTCAAACGTGTATTTTAGGAAAGACATTGCAGCTATGTAACATTTCTGGTTTTTACTAAGTTTAATGGCACCAATCGTACAAATTGTACCATCTCCAGCCCATCCAGCATTCTTCTGCCTGTGCAGTACTTTTAGGGGGAAAAAAAAGAACCATGAAGGTCATTCTGTTCATCTGAGGCAGCTACTCTAATATAAATGGAAAATCTGTGAGGTTGCCCAGCAGGTTTTCCTACATCCAAAGGACTCAGAGAGTAAAGCAGTTTCAAATAAGATACTATCAAAATCACTGTGGTAATCCTGACTAAATGTATGACATGAATCAAGTGCTTAGGTGAAAGAAGATGGCATGTCAAGGGGCAGAGTGGATGACATTGGGTATCCCCCTACAACTCCTGGTACCAACTACTTCAGTGTGAGAGAGAGTCACAGGTAGCTGGGAAAGAATGGAATCACTCTGGGTGGGTCATTTTCATGTTCCTGTTCAAGCAATTTCCCTTTGTATAAATGATTCCACTTTCAGTGGGCTAGACATAGATTGTCCCAGCACCTGTCTGATGAGGGGCCCACAAGACATTTGAAAATGTAGCTTCAAATCCTGCTCTGCTTCAGACAGATTAGGAGCTGGTAGATTAATTTCCCTTATTTCAGGTGAGTATCTAATCCTGCTAGGATCTCTGCTAGGAATACCTTCTACAGCCTTTCTCATATGCCAATAAACCTTGTCTGGATAGGGTTTTGAAGGGAAAAAAATCTTTGGTTGAACATACCTGACTGTGCTATGACCAGCACTGAGTGAAACACCAGCACTGTTCTCTGGTGCTGTTTCAGGTTCCTGCCTTGGACCATGGCTGTCATATATTTCCCTCATACTTCCTCTCAATTTGCTTGTCTTTTCAGTGGTTTGAATCACATCCATAAATCCCTTTAAAAAAATACAACAGTATAATTTGGATTTTTTTTCTTTGGGCTCTTTTCTGCACTTCCTGTAAAGTGGTACAAGTGCATGCTGCTGGCCACTTTCCCTCATGAATGTCTGGCACCTCCCAAGAGAGAAAGATCTTCCCAAGCTGACAGCACCTCTGTCTTTCCAGCACTTATCACTGCTATTGTCTTTTTCTCCATTTCTGGACTCATGCTATACTCATTGTATGACTAAAGAGACTGTGGGAGTGAGAATTGCCCTGTGTACTTTGCATCACACCACCAGCTTTTGAAAAGCCATGACAAAGGAAAGCAACATCCACCACATGACCCTGGGGTGATCTAAGAGAAGTTTATTGGGAATCCACCTCCACAATATCCCTCCTCTGAGGAAAGAATCATTCTACATTAATATGAAAATGGCAAAATGAAAGTCCTATCCTAGATTAAAATTTACCCCCAGTGGGTCATTCCCTGCATGTCCTCAGCTGGTGTATATCCAGGCTGGAACACAGATACGCAAGTTGTAGGCATCCTCTGATGTCATACTTTAGAATATGTGGAAAAAATGGCTCTGCTTTCAACTCAGGAGTCTGAAAAGCTCTGCAGTGACCTATCTTTGAAGTGTCCTTTGCTTACAAGCACTGCTACCAATAGTCCCATTCCACAACATCCAAGTATATGAGTTTCAGAGCATAGATTGTCAGTAATGCCATCAATCATTCAATGGTAACAATGTCAGAATTTTATAGCTTCAGGCATCTGTAGTTCAGCATAGCACTGATACCCCATGACTATATAAAAATACACTGGGAGACAAGCTGGCAATGTGGAGTAGATTTACCCTTTGGATGAAAACTGTGCTTCCCAGGAGAGCACAGCAAAGCAAGAGACTTGCAAACATTACTGAGCAGACCAGAACAGGTGTCAGTGGAGCTGGCTTGGGAAAAAATGAATAGCTAAAAGATTCAGCACCACTATTCAGCAGCTTTTGTTCTGCTGTTCCAAAGGAACCATTACAGCAAATGAGGTAGTAAAGGGAGGCCCAGTTGAAGGTCATTCATTCTGCGTCACAACTGCTCTAACATGTAGTGAGAAATAAAATATATACAGGTGCACACTGAACCCAGAAGGGTGAATCCCGTCTTCTGGGGATTAGTCTCCTTCCAGGAATGGGCAACTATGTTGGGTTTGGCCATGTGCCAAGCACAGAACTGGAGAGAAGTAGTTGGGCTTCTGCCAGATTCACTCTGCTGAGTCAGGAGAGTCTCAATGGAATGAGAACGTGGCCTTGTTCTGCTCATACAAAATACTGAGGCCTGCAGAAATACAAAGCATTATTAGAGTCAATGTACAAGCATCTGTGACTGAGCTATTGAAATAATGAAAGATGAATAGTTACATTTCAACAGCTAATAGCCCATCAAGAATAAAAAAGGAATTCCTCCCTGTGCTGCAGAAATCGTTAAAATTGAGCTGTTAGAAGCTGACGTTTCATTAAAAGGAAATTCTTAACTTGTCCCGTTCCCATACTGCTGAATGTGAAATTTAAATTAACACAGAGTAAATGAAGTTTTGAAATGCAAAGGTGAACATGAGTCAAGAATTCATTATGCACAAAGTTTACATATGGTGATGACAAGTGCCATCACATCTAACTAGCATTCACCACACTACTCAGAAAATTTCTAATGCAGTTTCAGTGCCTTCTTTCTTTAGTGAAATATGTACCAGTCAGGTAGAAATACCTAAATAGCAATGTTCCCTACATTTATAAAACATTCATACTTGATATGTGTTGCTTTTATTTCTTTACTTTTATTATAATTCTATGAGTTAATTTTATGAGGAGATAATGTTTGAAGGCAACACCTGAACACAACTAAGCACGTGTTCCTTTCAAACTTTTCTGCCAATCACATTTGCTGCATCTCAGGTCACACCTCACTAAATGGCTTCTGGAAGGTCCAGTACTTCTTGACCTGCATTTCCCAAAACCAGTGTCTGTCCCATGAGGGCACAAATAGCTCTTTACTGGCCCTGATTTACCACACCCAGGGCCTCCCCCACTCCTGTCCATGACCCAGGACCCCATCACAGCCCATCCCAGAACCATCAGTCCCTGCCCCAGCAGTGCTATAAGACACTGGTCCCAGCCTGGCAGGCTGATGTTTCAGCCTCAGCCTGTCTCTGTCCCCACAGAGGTTCCTGATGATGTGGGCTGGGGCTGCATGGCCCCATGAGGGGAATGTTCCCTCGACCATCTCACAGATAGTCTCCAGCCCATGCTGTACTCTTACAATGGGAAAGGATCCAGCTATGACCTTACCAGTGTTGAACAGAGTGGTCATTTCACAAGCCTTATACATCTACCTTTCTGCTTATGCACCACAATGTTTGTTTTTCCTGTAGCAGCATGACATTGTTGGCTCAATTTCAATAACCCCGAGATCAATTTTTGCAGAACTGCTATTTAAGCAGCTGTTCCCTATCATGTGCTAGTGTGACAGATTATTTCTGCCTATATACAGTACCTTCCACAGAATTGCATCTTCTGTTCTTTGTTTTTCTCGACCATATCATGAATTAGCAAAAATTATTTTTAAATCTGGTTGTGCCCTTCAACTACTGGTGCTCTTGCTTGGCCTGGTACTTAGTAAAAACAGCATTTATTCCATCATACAGGCTTTTAACCCAGGGAATATTTTAAAGTGTGAATAATGCAACGCTACTGAAGTTCAAAAAGTAAATTATCTATGATCACAGACAAAATGATCTTTGAATGTTTTTTAAGAATGCCCAATTTTAACTAGCAAAAAAATATACAAGCTGAATGAGCAGGAGCTCAGCTACTCCTGGTGTGGTTTTGAACAACTCCCAGTCCAAACCAGGTTACAGACTTCTATTTTCTATACTAAATTTGTGGCAATAAAACTTCACCACTTTGCCAGCCTTTTGCTAAGTGTCAGTCAACTGTAAAAATGAGAAATGTTATCACCTAGCCCCCTTAGTGTTTAAATACTTCCCTGCCATAATTCCTCTAGACATCTCAAGAGGTCAACTGCCATGTAAGGGCCACTGCTTACCACAGTGGTCACAACTGCTTCCACACATACTTCTTTTATGATCTGTAATTCCACATGGTTCTTTACTGTATCTAAGTGCTGTGTCCCATCCTGGGCTGCAAATCCATTGAACAAGAAATGTTTTTTTGTAATACATTTGTAGAGAGAGTTGTGCAATGGGGTTGTTGAGACAGATTCAAAGAAAAAATACATGCACAAGTTTAAAGCAATCAAAACCACACTGGACTTTCATTTCAGGGGCATCTCTCATATATTCTGATGTGAACCATGTTGGAGTAACTTTGGACCAAGAGCAATGGTAAAATAGCAGTCTTTTACTGCTAAAACAAAATGTCTGAGCTGTGGCATGCTGAAAATATCCACTGAAAATATCTTGATTAACAAGATGCCAAAAACCTTGCAGCAGAGTGTAGTGTAATGTTTGGCTTCCTCCTTAAAAAGCACTGGAATTTAAGGTATTTTGCCTCTCATTATGATTCAAGAACAAATAATTTTGCTTTCTTCCCTGTACAACTAAGAGCTGACTGTCATCTGTGTAAACTATTGATGCTGCCATCATAAATAGCTTTAAACACGAAAACAGAACCTGTGGTTTGATTCCCATATGCATCTATTTAACCTGGCTTTAGAGGCCTCTCGGTGTGGTATGCTTTCTTCATGCCTGTTTCCTAGAACAGGCTTTTGAATGTTCTAAAGATCCCTGTGTGAGATTATATTCTCCTTGGCTCTTAAGTAACCTCACAAAGCTGAAAACTGCACAGATGCAGACGTTAAGGCTGACATTGCATTTCTAGTCATGTCAGAGAAGATCAGATTAATTTTATGTGTAAAGTAGACCACCTACAGCCCAGTTTTTCCTTTTAATTTGGAGCACCAACAACCTGCCATTGCTACCAAAAGGAGAGCAGATTTAAACTGCTACAGCAAATCCTGCAACACTAGAAAATGACAAGTTTTGGTGGTTTAGAGAAATGCAGTATCAAATAGATTGCTCAAACATGAATCTGTTATCCTCCCCCTATGCCAAGGAGGATGCTACTGAGTATAAAAAAAGATAATAGAATGGAGAAACAAGTACTCTGCTGATCCCATACATATTAATAGTATCATTTCAGAGAATGACTAAAGATTGCCATGAGTCAACGATTCCTCCTAAACATTTTGTCTAAGAACACCTACCATCCCCAGCTTGACTGGCAATGAGCAGATTAACATGCTTCAGTTATGATGAGAGCTCAGTTTGAAATAAATCACTGTTAATATCAGCACACCAGGCAACAGTGCTTTCTCTTTGACACAGCAAGTCATTTAAAGGGTTATTTTATATACTCTCTATTTTCTAATGCAAGAAAGCCTCATATAGAAGATTAGGAAGGTGGGGATGAGTTCTGTTGCTGTATTGAATCTTGTGTTTATCTGAAGGTCAGCAAAACTCAGTCCTAAATGTTCGCATATGCAAAGTATCAGATGAACCAATATTTCAGAAACAAAAGCCAGGTTCTTTCCAAAACCTGTCTGTCATTCTGTCAGATCCTTAAATAGCTGCTTGAGAAGTCAACTCGGGGGGCTCTGCATCTACGGCGACATGGTGCAAGTCTTTTCCAACCAGGCTTCCAGCATATCCGTATATATACAGATATATACAGATATATACAGATATATATCTGTAGCTTTTACCATTCTTGCAAACTTAACATTCCTGGAAGTCCAAGCTACAGTCCCAGGGCTTCCTGACTTGTGAAAGAAACAGTGATGCAAAGAAAGGAGTTCCCAGGAGCCAAGAGGTTGGGTTCATATTTTATTGAAAAATTATATAGAATTCTTTTCCTCTAGACAGAAGAAACAAAAAGGAATTTCCTTTCCTTTGGAAACATGAACATTCCTAGGTTTTGTTCCTGTTCCAAGGAACATGCACATACACAGCCCTACCAGACTTTCCCTCCTTTGATGTGGCTGACAGAGGGATTTCCTCTTAGGATATGTCATATACTGCAGTAACTGCAGGATATTGATCTAGATGGATTTAAAATCTCGTACAATATAACAGCTCCCTATTTGCAGCCTAATTAGATTTATTGTATACATCCACAGGAAACATCTCCATCCTGTAACAAGAAAAACACATTGAGATCTGTTTGTGAAAACCTCTACATGGAGCTAAGTTAATTACTCCGGGTAGAAAAGTTACACAGTATAGCCTTAGGTGGGCTTTTTTAGGTTTTTAGTTTCTTTTGAATGTCTCAAATTCAAGTCTGCTTTCTAGTATCAATTTCAATTGTGTGTTCACTGATCAAGCTATCAATCCTACCAACTGCTGCTTCAGATAGCAAATCAAGAACAAAATGCCTGAATGGTTTGACTGCTGTAGATTATAAAAATTTCACTTGTAGTTCTTGAAAGGTGAATTTAAAAGTACATTTCCTTTAACCTTCTGTTGCAATTAATGTCCAAGTCAAATGTCTTTTGTATTAAAAGAGAAAAAAAAGTGCTTCTCCAGAGGAATCCCATAAAGCATCAATAACTGTCTACTGCTTTGTAAAAAGTATTATTTATTGAGCAATGCAGATGCCCTGGAGATTCATAAGTCTTAACAGCATTACAGGAGAATGATGTTCTGTGAAGAACAGAGAGATGAGTGGAGAAACAGCAAGTCTCTGAAACCTGGTTGGAAGAGGACGAAAAGGAGGACAGCAGCTTCTAGTTGGGCTGCAGAGTAATGCAAAGGGCAGCAGTTCTATTGTGGGAAGTTTTTTTCAAATTACTGAAACTGCACTTGACTTTGAATTAGAATAAAAACTTCCCTTTCCCAACAAAGAAAAATGGCCTGCTTTTCTAATCAATCTTATTTATCTTAAGGACTCTGTCATGTTTCATCTGTGATTCTGAAAAAAAAGCATATCATCCACAACCAAAATTTGAAAGAATAATTTGAAAATTAAAAACTTTTATTGGCTCTTTTAATTTGTTTTATCCTAAAAGCTGAAAATTTTCATCATGTTATTTCCTTTCTGAAGGTTAATTTTCAGTGAAACTACAATAATTGCTTGAATAGACAGACCAATATTTTCAGCACAAAACATCCTGCCTAATATATTCCTGGTCACCACCACTGTCCACAAAGTCATAGGTAAAGAGCTTGTGATGGTCACAGCTGCTAATCCATTTTAAAAAGTGGAGTAAAAGCTAGGTGGATGAGGGAGTAGATGTGGAAGAGAGCATAAAAACACAACTTCACCCATTGATTAAAAGGTAAATAATCTATCTCCAGTCCCCTACCTTGCTCAAAAAAATCTGTATGCTTAGATCATGTCCTGACCTTTGCATGTTGGTATGTGTCTCTGTGAATAGAGGGAGAGAAAAGAATCCATTTGCATATGAGGGAACTGTTGCTTTACAACATGAAGAAGCAATATCAGGCACAGACAAAAGAAAAACTAAATGAAAATGGGAAAAAAATATAGACGTTAAAATTGACATTTCTTACTATCTCTTTATGCTATAACCACTCTAGTATTTTTTTTTTCATTTCTTTTTTCTTTCCTTTTTTTTATTCTTCGATATGGTATTGTTCAGTTATGCAATAATTTAACTTAATTGCCTGAAAACTTTTAAATTTTTCATTGATATTTGCACTGGTACTAAGAAAAATCATCTGCAAGCCCCAGTGAATGTTGGTTGTTTCCATCATGTGTTAAGCTATGTGTCCTCTTTCTGATCTTTCAGTCCATGAAGCCTTACATTTATTTTACCAGGGCTTTCATTAATCATCCTGAGTGCTTTACCTAGCTAGTGCTAGAATTTTTAGTCCAATCTCTCACACTCTTTACTTGCTTTCATACAAACATCATATGGAGATATGCATTTATTTGAGAAAAATGATAGGTTTTTAAAAAGGAGAGTCAATCAATGCTAGAATATATTTTTCTTTTTTTTTTTTCATTATTATTAGAATGACCAAGCTGCTGCTAAAGAGAAAAGAGGGAGGGTTTTTTTGGGGTGGGTGGGGAAACAACAAACAGGTAAGAAGGAAATCAAAGCTAATTTTTTCATATTCTGTCATTTCCATCACACATTTCATGTTTCACATTTCCTTTTTGCATGAAGAGATAGATAGGCTGTATGTTAATTTTTTTCCTTTTCCTCTTTTTAATTATTATGTGTGGTCTGTATTTAAATAAGATGTATAGTAACACAAGTGTCCCTTTATAATGTGTTAGATATTGAGGCTACCTTTGTTAGAGAACCCTGGAGCACTTTGCAGAGCACAGTGCCAGGCTTGCAGTCCCAAGGACATAAATAGCTTCTCTAAAGTGAATGAGATCATTATTTGCATGATTAAATATCATAACAGAAAAATGTACATAAATGTTAACTGCTGTGGGTAGAGAGGGGGAAGGAGGAGAAGAGGAGATGAGTGTGACATAAACTTTCAGGTGACAAAAGAGGAATGAATTCTGCCTGCTTTCATCCTTCAGTGACAGTATTATTTTTAAATGGCTTTTAGTGATTTTGTGACACTGCCAAGTCATTTAGCTCTATTTAAAAAAGATAAATCCAGTAGCAACAAAGATTGAATAATGCACGATACTAATCTAGGGGCAACTGAGCCCCATCAGGTTTCACAGGACTCAGGACGTATGTGTGAAATTACCTCATTGGACCCCCAGCTCATTCACTCTTTGGTGGCAACAAGGGCTTTGGCATTCTTATCCCTCCAGCTCCCCAGGATAGGCAGTCTTCCTCCTTACTCTGCAGAGCCCAGAGCATGGCTGCAGTTCATCCCTATGCTCAGAAAGGTCCTGTACCCCCTTAATTGCCATGTACAAAGGTGTCCAGTACTTCTGAGACTGAGATTCAGAAATGCATGCAAGAAATGTATGCATGTTCTGTTACCTAAATGCATTGTGCTGCTTTGCCATCATGACTGACGAGAGAGTAGGCTCTACAGACACACAGATGGCACAGAGCTGGCATGGAGGAGGGCAGGTTTAGTATTCAACATGTTCTAAACAAATTGGGCGTACAGGATGGAGAAACTACAACGCAGTTCAGTGAGAACAAATGCAATATACATCATGTAGGCTGCTATGCACATATGGAGCAAGTAACACCTGCCCAGGCCTTGAGGACAGCAAAGAAGTTTCAGCAGGTCATCACTTGTGGATGAGCATGTGATGGAAGGAAGACAGACATCTCACAGGATGTATAAATAGGAGTGCAGATCGTAAAACACAGTTCTGAGACACAAGAAATCTTTCACTGTATAACCGAGTTGTGGGCATCTCACAGGAGGGGACAAAGGAAAATAAAATAATGAAACAAGTGTACAGAATCCAGAACAAAAGTAAAAGAATAATCAGATGCCAAGAAAATGTGACCTATGGGGGAAAAAAATGCCATAATAAGATTATTTAGCCTAAGAAATGAAAAGGGGAAGAGGGAACCAGTGAAAGAGCTGTCATTAAATACGTATAGACTACTGCCAAGATAATTTGTTCTCCCTGTCCATGGTGGACAGGACCAGAATTGATATGCTTAGTGAATGCTGGAAAGAAAATTCAGATTAGATATGAAAATGATAAGGATGAAGAAGTGAAGAAGTAGGTGGCTTGGGGAGGTACAGAGCCTCTGTGGCAGGAACAATGGTGAGGGTTGAGCTCATTCTGCCATAGACAGGGCCCAAGGACCCTTCCAGCACTGTGGTTCAGTGATTACAGAAACATTAGAGAACTGAGAGCTGCCTGTCTGAGCTTCATCTTAACTTTTTGAACTGAGTGTCTCCTTAAACTAAGCTACATATTTATCTCCTTTTCCTTTGATTAGCGTGATTTGTGTTGAGCAATCTGAACAAGCAAGATGCTTTCTTGCAGTGTTCTGGAGTAATACAACTAATGATTAGAATTTATTTTTAAAAGTAAGTCTTTATATATATAAGACTTCCCCACTTAGAGTAAGATTTTAATCTTCAAGCAGTGCTGCAATTTTCATTGAATTTATCTCAGAGTAAGGATGTGTATCTCTGTCATTACTGTAAAATTAGCATTAACCCTTTCCAGGTTAGCAGAGTCACGCTGAACCACAGGTAAGACCCATTCCTGTTCACAAAAAAATCCACTTATTCGTTATCTGGCCTCCTGAGAACAAGAATTTCCTCTGCTTATGTCTGTACAAAACGCGATTCACACATAAGACACAGACTTGGCTGGAGTCCCCGGATCTATTGTGGTGCAAATATAGAAACAATCAGTGAAATCCTTCCTAAATCTCCAAGCCTTCCTCCTAATATTAACAAAAGGTGAATTAAATAATCACAGTCCCAGGGGTGCTCATGGAGGGACAAGCATCATATGCCATGCTCAAGCACCCAGTCTCCCATCAGACGCCATCAAGGCTCTGAGCAGGAGCCTTTATCTCAAAGATTTCAGCAGGCATCACCTCTTGGTCTTTTGAAACGCAAAGAAAACATCTCTGCCTTCATTTGCAAGAGTACAGTGTGTAGATTATTTCTGTTTCAGCTGCTTCTAGTGATAGGGTTTCAGCTCCATAGCTGCCTTTCCTCCTGGACAGGGTTCACCCCTATTGACAAGGTTTAATCTACAGAGAAGGAATGGGAGAGGTACCGTCCTCTTATCCCTCTTCTCCAGGCTGTGCCACCCTGCACAAAGCATCCAGGTTTGCTGGCACAGAGCCCGCAAGCAAAGGAGCAGGGACAACTTCTATGTGCCAGTCTGGGGGAGCAAGGAGTGGCTCAGCCTCCAGCCACCGCGGACAGGACAGTCTCTGTACTTTATCCATTTGAATGCAAATGATGATTGGAGCCATCAAACACCCAGACACACTCAACACGGAGTCTTTCACAGCTACAGTCCGGGCAGAGACAGCTCCTTTCTCAGAGGGGTTGAGCTCGCCCAGCCAGAGGTGGGGTGGTGCCCAAGGATCCCCAACCCGGGGCAAGAGCCCTAAATCTCAGGCAAGGCTTGAGGCCGCTCTCCCTTGGACCCAGGCAGAGGAATGCCCGACTTCAGCACCATCTCTCACTTATTGTAACGCACGAACAACTCTGCTGCGCACTGCAGGACAGTCCGAGCCACCTATGAAAGTACCGCTTGAAGAAACCTAAGTGACCCACGGAACATCCTCCTGGAACCAGGGAACCTGCCCCTGCCCACCCCCGAGCCTCCGCCCCCGGTCCCCCTCCGAGCGCCGCAGCTGCGGCTTCTTTAACCGNGCTCTGCCCCCCGCCAGTCACCGCCATGGAGCTCTCGGAGGTGCGGTGCCTGAGCGACAGCGATGAACTTTACACCATCAACAGGACCCCCCCCGGGAGCAGCAGACCCCAGCGCCTGCTGTGGCAGACGGCCGTGCGCCACATCACCGAGCAGCGCTTCATCCAGGAGCACAGCAGCAGCAGCGGCGGCAGCAGCAGCGGTGGGGGCAAGGGCTTCAGCTCCGAGGAGACCTGCTGCCCCAACCACCACCCCCACCCGCCACAACGCCACCACCACCACCTCCGGCGACAGTCGGCCGGCCGGAGTTTGGGCAGCGAACGCCACAACAACAACGGAGGCACCAAAGTCTTCCCGGAGCGCACGAGCAGCAGCGGGGACCTGGGCTTCCTGCCCCTGGACTGTGCTCCCAGCAACTCCGACTTCTTCCTCAACTGGGGCTATACCTATCGCGGGGTGATCTTCCCCACTCTCCGCAACTCTTTCAAGTCCAGGGACTTGGAGCGCCTTTACCAGCGCTACTTCTTGGGCCAGCGGCGCAAATCCGAGGTGGTCATGAACATCCTGGACGTGCTGACCAAGCTGACCCTGCTGTTCCTCCACCTGACCCTGGCCTCTGCTCCCATGGACCCCATTAAGGGCATCCTCTTGGGCTTCTTCACCGGCATCGAGGTTGTGATCTGTGCCTTAGTGGTGGTCAGGAAGGACACAACCTCGTACACCTACCTGCAGTACAGTGGTGTGGTCACTTGGGTGGCCATGGCCACACAGATCCTGGCAGCTGGTCTGGGCTGTGGCCTTCTTGGGGACGGCATTGGCTATGTGCTCTTCACGCTTTTTGCAACCTACAGCATGCTTCCGCTGCCACTTACCTGGGCCATCCTGGCTGGTCTGGTCACCTCTGTCCTGCAGCTCGTCATGCAGCTGGTTATCCCCAGGCTGGCCGTGACTTCCCTCAACCAGGTACCGTGGTGAGGAAAGGGTGGGAACCTTCCTCTTTCCCCATCACTCTGGGTGAGAGGAGATGTGGGGTGTCCCAAGAGATTCTATCCCTTTTAGTCAGGTGGTCAGAGATTCATTACATGGAGGGGAGACCATAGGCAAAATGCAACCTTCTCCTCTCTTCCCCCTCACTCCCTCACTGCCTATAGAAAGTACCACCTCAAGCTGGGGATGGGGACACCTCCCAACCACACTCTCTCCTCTCACCTTGTACATTGACTACACTGCTGTCCCTTGAAATAACTTCGGGGAGAGGAGCACCTGGAGCAGGTGGGCAAGATGGGTCATTTATCATTCTCCTTCCTTACTTCCAGACATGATCTGTAGCATGAGATGACTCTGCCTTGGCCAAACTCGCCTCCTGCTCATTTCTCATTTTTACTTGCCTTGCTGTGCCTTTTACCTCTGTATCTACTGGGAGGACTAGTACTTTCGTATGTGCCATGCAGCTTGTTCAGGGCTATGGGAGAACAGGAGCACAGCATGGTGTTCTTTGCCAGGAGAGCAAAACCTGGTGAAACCAAGGGAAAGCTGCCCTTGGAGGTTTAGTGTGAGATCCTAGGCTGTCTTGGGAGGGAAGCCTTTTTTGCTGGTGGTCGTGGGGCAAATATTGTGCTGCAATGTTTCAAGTGCTGTCTAGGACAGAGTACTAGTTACATAGGGAGTGGGTTGCTGTGCAAAGTGCTGAGCTGTGTGGGGCAAAATATGGCTCTGAGGAGTTAAGACCAGGGCTAACCTGGCTTTACAATTACCTGGATTCTTCTACATCAAAGTGAGAATGCACTGACCTCCTGACATCTCTGCAAGGCAAGGAAATACTGCCTTTCTAGGGCGACTTAATCCTAGAGATTCTTGCTGCTCCCTTTTGCCCACCCTCCCTCCCCCTTCCCATACTGTCACAGCTCTATGCTACCAATATTTCACAGCAGATTATCATCTCCATTTGGCTAACTCCAGGGAGCCAAGGAGAAGGGGGTGGGGAAGGAAGGTGGCAGATAATCCTCAGAGAAGGAGGGTACAGAGGAATGTGTTATTCTGTTTACTTGAATGCTGGATGTACAGCTGGGAAGCAGCTGATCTTGCACCTGGAAGTTTAGATGATGGCGGTCCTTGGGACAAATCTACCTCCCTCAGACGCTCTCCCTCCTGAAAGGCCTGCCTACCCCTGTCCATCCCCTTCCTCCATGCACTTGTTACCTGTGGGCTTCCTGACCTCACTTCACAGTGGCCAGGATCACCCTCTCTGGGGAAAACCTGCCCCAGTGTGTTGTGCCTATCTGAGTCCTGTGGATATGAGATAATTGGACTGTGCAGAGTTGCTCTCCAGCTCTTGGTAATGTGCTGATGAATGAACTGCAGCCACACACCACGTCCCGCTGCCATGTGCTGCTGGTGCTGGGTCAAAAGCTGTATGAATTATGCTGATTTCTTAATTTACTTCCATTTCCCATCCTGGAGTGCTGAGTAATGTGCGGCTCTCTCATTATACACGGCTATTTCAGCCGTTTAGCCAGTACACACACACACACACACACACGTTTCCTACAGACATTCCTAACAAAGACATTTTTCAGGAGAGATATTAAATATCTCCCCTTTGCAGCCCAGTACCTTGCCAGCTGTGTGAATGAACTGCCTTTGAGCTGTGCACAATGAGAGATTACCGGCCAGACGATTGCCTTCATGAACTACATATATAAATCTCCTTAACAGGCTCCGCACAGTTTGCCACACGTCGGTGTTGATTTACACCGGCTCCCCCCCTCCCGCAGTCCGCCGAACCTCCCTTAATTAGGCGCAACTTCGGCCTTTTGCCTCCATCCCCCAAAGGAATAGGCCAGATCCTTGCCCCCTGTGGCTGGGGCAGGGGGACCCGCCCCTCCAGTCCATTCCAGTCGCAGCGAGCGTCCCGCGGGCATCGCTCTCCCCCTCCCGCCCTTCCCGCCCGCCGCGACTGGAATGGACTGCGCGG
>JAAWXA010000015.1:20194488-20218253 GCA_038090715.1 Florisuga fusca | reverse complement strand
CCAGGTCCTGCCCCCCTGCCCCGGCCCAGGGGCCAAGGGGAGCAGGACCTGGCGCCCAGAGAGAGGCCCAGCTCCTCTAAGTCACTTTCTAGTGTGGCACAATTTTATTTATTTTTCCCAAAGCATTGCAGATCGCTTTCAGGATTGAGGGCTTTTGTGGCAAATGAAGAGTATTTAACAATTGCTTTACAGATAAAGGCAGAGAATTTAAATTACTGTGCCATCAAGGTTAAAGAGGAAGTCTTCCAGATAACAGGGATTTCTTGAACCACCTCTCTTTTACTGTGGGGCTTATTTCCCCATCTAAAATACTTCACCTTCCCACCAGAGAAGCCTTTCAAGACTAGATGAATTATTTCCTCATGTAGCAGTACCTTTGCCCATCTTGCTGTGACTCAGGATTCAGGGAACTGCTTACACTGGACGTAAAACAGGAATGAAAGTATACAACAAAAAACAAAACAAAACAAAACAAAAAGAAATAAACAGGTGGTAAAACTCTGAATGTGGTACAGGTAAAGTGTTTTCCTCTGATTTTTATGAGACCAGGATTTCATGCAGAGAAAATACTGAATTCAATTCTGAACAGAAAGAATTGTCTACCCCGGCGTCAGTTCATTACTGTACCCAATAGTATCCACAGGCACAATGGCTCTGATTCTTTTCTGAGTCACAAGGGTATAAATCTTACGAGTTTTCCCAAACTACCATAAAGTTTCAACAGTTTATACAAGAGGAAAATTGAGTGGAGTGATCTGTTTTCCCTTAATCTCTTAATTAATCATAGCTTTCATTGATAAATATGTTCAAATAATTAGTAATGCTGAACACAACCATGCAGTTCTACTGCCTGATTCAGCTGTTTGTTGAAGTTAACAAAGTATGCTTGATCATGAATACAAATAATGCCCACCACTCACCATTTGCTCTTGGATTAACACTTAAGAGGTCATCTGATTTTTCTTCCCTGGCATCTCAAAATTAACTTGAACCAGCATCCTATACATGTGAAGTAGAGAGGATGCCTTGAAATTAGGGTTTAAAAACCAACCAACCAAAAAACAAACAAACAAAAAACAACTGACAAAAAAAGAAAAAAAAGCAGCCAAAAACAAACAAACCCCAAAAAACAAACCACCCCACAAAAAGCCCCAAAGCATAACACAACAAAACAAATGTAGACTCACTAGTTTCAATCCTTCCAAGTGTTCAGAGTTTCTGGAGAGATATGACCACTCTGATACCCAGCTGACCCCAGGCTGAAATGCTGAGCAACATGCTGTTGCTCATCCAAGGTAGAGCCATGAAAAAAGGACCTGATACCATGATTTAGATGAAGGAAACCTTGGTACTGACTTGGCTAAAGATTCTTCCAGAAAACAAATGAGAAATGTGAGATCTTGCTGGTAAAAAAATAAAATGCATTGACTTGTGTGCCTGATCAGATACTGTGCTGGTGGTTGCCTCTGATGTTCCCCAAAATGAAAATGCACCTTGTATTGCATTCATTCTTGTCTTTTCCCTTTTCTTACTATTTCCTTATAAATGCACTACACAATCCAAATTCCTAAAACCATGTGTGTGTTTCAGGCCCATGGGGAAGATTAAACACCTGAGAGCTCCTGCAGTGTAGGCAGATGATAACATAGATATGAATTTTTTACAGGCTTGAAATTATGTAAACTACAAACATATTCTGAATTTTAATCCTCTGCCTGTGCATTCTTCACTCCCAGTAAATTCCACTGGATTCAATAAGCCTACTCTTGTAAGTGACCTGCATGATGGATGCCTTGAAGCATCAGGTCCCAGATTAAGCATATTAAATTAAACTTTAAAAATACATTTGGAAATAATCTTGAAGTGAATAATGCCAAGACTTAAGAAACTCATTCTTTCCTCTCTGTTTCTGTCTTTCAAAGTCCAGGCAGTCCTGTGAATTAATGTAACAGGTGGGTTGTTGGGGTTTTTTTTGTTTGATTTTTTTTTTTTTTTTTTGGGGGGGGGAGTAGGGGGTTGGGTTTGTTTTATTTTTTTTCTCCAAATGAATTCTCTCTCAGGGTTGCCAATAATGGAAAAGGCAGAACTCACAAAGTCACACGGACTCCTATAGAAAGCAATCTGTATAATTATGCAGTGACAACCAATAGCTTTTACATGCTTATTTCAGCTACGTGTTTTCCAAAATCTGCTTGTAGATATCAGCATATGAGTATGTGCAAGGCACAGTAGTCTGTTCAAAATCTCTGCCCAGTCCTTGTAGAATATCTATTAAACCTGTAAGATAGAAGGATATTTCAAAGTTGTCTGTCATTAGGGAATCATAATCAAAACACCCCACCTTTATCTCTATGGTTGTTTTCATAGCATTATTTAATTACAGTTTGTTTCCATACTCTGTTGTAATCGTGTAATTTTTAGGCTGGGTCATGATCTAGTTTCCTTTTATACCCTGTAATATCACCTGACGTGATCATCACATCATCAGTGGGTCACAGCATAATTAGATTAGAACTGGATACCCTTTCCCTGAAGCAGCTGCATCATTGTTGGGCTAAGCAGGCGATGCATTAGTTATATTTACTGTTTGATGATTAATTGCCTTCAGAGAGTTCCTCCAAAATGGAGGAACTCAGGCAGAAACATGAATGAAACTTGCTTTTTTAATTTTTTATTTTTCAGTGAGTTTCAGCCTACAACAGTTAGTACACTTGTTCTCAGTGAAAGTTACTCTGCTATATTTGATGAGACATTTTTTTTTTCTTCTGTCAGGACACTTCTGGGTTGTTTTTAAGGTTTTTGTTATTGTTTGCTTGTTGATTCTCATGGCACACAAATAAGCATATGCTCTAAAATAGCAGCATCTAATGCAAAATAATCACACAGTGGAGCAGGGCACTTAGTGACAGTTAACAGCAGATCATGCTGGAATGATGCTTATTAGTCTGTACAGAAGTCTGAAGGGGATAAATGTCTCCAGTCCATCCTCTTACAGCAATTCCCAACCCTGCCAACGATGTGATCTGAACAGGAAAGAGAAGAAGGCAAAATTAGAACTGTTTAATTGATTATTCTCTTTCTAGAGGTCAGAGAAGGTGGCGAGTGAAAGGACTTTTTCCTCCATTTTCCTTATTTACAGACCATCTGGCTAAGCACAAGAAAATGGGAGTGTTTCATATAACAAGTGAAATAAATACAAAGGAATTAAAGTGATGCTTAGGCTGATGGAAACTCCAAACCTGAAACCCCATTCTCAGTTCCTGCCTAGCACCCCATCCCAGCAGGCACTTTGTTAACACCACGTTGCTTTAAGTGCAATCTTCTTGCACTTGACTGTGTTTCTGTTTCTGATCATCCCGTGATGTGTCTCAATGACTCAATGTTAAAGTTACCACGCAGCTTAGACAGAATCCAAACGCTAATCCATTGGGAACACATTTTGGAGTTGTACTACACCCACAGTGCCTGCTTGATGTAGAAGCCAGATGAGAAGGAGGTTGTACTCTTCCTCTGTGTAACAAATGTTGTGATGATGTTCTTGGGATGTGGCAAACCAAGTCTTAAATCCCTTTTTCCCCAGAGAGATTTGACATTCACTTCTTTTACCTCACCAGGGAGTTTTCAAAACAAACCTTACTCCATTCCAAGCACAACTATTCCTCTGGGAAGATAAAAGTTGAAGACCTAATGGGCCAAAAAAGAAAGAACAATCTTGATTCTGTAACCAGCTGATTAAGGAATTCGTCTCTGGTGGAGTCCTTGATGAACATTTTAGTGTTTTATATAGTGTTATTAAATTATTCCCTCAAGCACATGTCCCAACCAGCAGACTGCACAGTCCATAAGAGCCTGGTGGTATTCAGCAGAGGCTTCTGGCTTAAAGTCTAGTAGTGGCATGTCTGGAAATAAGGTCTACAAGGACCTTTCTTTGTGGCTTCTGAGCCATTTTTAATTCTTCTAGCCCTTCCTTCCTAGACAAACACTGTCTCACTTGCTCTGTTCCTGGTGCAGTGCAGCTTGTACCCATCCCCAGTGCAGAAGGCTCTGTGGAGCTGCAATCTGTTCCAAGGAGAGGGATGAATGCAAAGCACTGAATTAGCAGTGCAGTGAATCCTGAGCATTTTGGTACCAGCCACTCTCATTGAAACCAGGGATAAAAGAGACCTGGCTAATCAAAAGGGGTCAATCATTAAAAGGACTGAGTACTCAGCATTTCTTGGAACTAAGGATGTTGCTAACATCCATAACTTACTTGGGCCTTACTACTTACTAGGGCCTGCCTGACTCAGAGACTCACAACAGCTTGATTTACAGGCCAGATTTAAATCCCACAGAGTAAAATATAAGGAATCCTACAGACATTAGGATCTAGGATAGGATCACAGACCCTAGCGTGCACAAAGAAGGGCAATGAAGCTGGTGAAGGGTCTAGAGCACAGGTTATAGGAGGAGCGTCTAAGGGAACTGGGGATACTTGGCCTGGAGAAAAGGAAGCTGAGGGCAAACCTTCATGCTTGAGGTGGGGGTCAGTCTGTTCTCCCAATGCCTCTCTACATCTCCTTTTGTAGGACAAAAGGAAATGGCCTCAAGTTGTGCCAGGGGAGCTGTATTGAATGGTACAGAAAACTTCTTCACTGAAAGGGTTGTCAGGCACTGGAACAGGCTGCTCAGGGAAAAGGTGTATCCACTATATCTGGAGGTATTTAAAAGACATATAGATGTGGTGCTTAGGAGATGGATTAGTGGTGGACTTGGCAGAGTTAGGTTAATGGTTCGACTTGGTGATCTAAAAGGGCTTTTCCAACCAAAACACTTCTGTGATTCTTTTCTATCTTGAGTTGAACCAAGAAGATCATGCTTCAGGATCTTTTTTAGGGAACACAAGCACGGACATCCAGCTCCTCTGAGAATCTCTTGGAGTGAGCTCTGTCACTCTTATCTCTTCAAACACCCAGGTCTCTAGGCAGAGATACAAGAGTCGTCTGCCTCATCTGGAATAAAAAATACCAGGAAATGTACACAGGACAAACTGCAAATTCCAGCCATTGGCTGGAAGAGTAATATTTCATTGTGTGAGATTTGTTTATTAGCAACTATCTTAAGAAGTGCTGCTATTTCATTTGCCAGCTTCTTCTGCTGCAAGGCTCCAGGCAATTAGCCCTAGAGGAGAGAGGAAGGCTGCGAGTTCATTAATTAACCATTGCTACAGTCTGAGAAACAGATGAAGCATATCAGTGTGAAAAATAAAGCAAAATTTACCCACGCAAATTATTTTTTCACAACCCCAGTTTTCTTTCTCACAAACAGTCTGATGTTGATATTGTAAGTTTATATGATGCCCTTAGTTTTAATTGAGAAAACAGTTGCCCCAGTACAAATGAAAGACTATTTGAATGCGTTTAATTATTTAATTCTTTTACCTGTCCAGTTTTTTCTTTCAATTTTGAATTAATCATTACTTTACAGTTTTAAATTTTTCTGTATTTTCATTTTCTTTTATTTTAACAGAACAGACTCTTAAAAATAAAATGCAGACATCCCTCTTTACTGAAATCAACGGAAGCATTGAACAGTGGCAGAACCCTAATTAGGAAAATCAGTTTGTTTCTTTGGAGGAATCTCATCTCTAGGCACTTTGCTATTGCTTCTTTGTTTGAACTCTGCTGCTTTGTTTACCTGGGAGCTATTCAGAGACGTAGGTATCTATTTTCCATGCTGCTTGCTTTACATCTACCACAGTAGGAGCCTCATCCATCAATCCAGAGGTATCATCACATTGCAAATAGGAAATAATAGTGCTAATAATAATAATAATAATAATAATGAAAATCAATCAGCACAAAGATCTTCATGATATTACACTGTTTACTGGGTGTTTCATAATTCCAGAATAAGGGTCTTAGGCAAAGAAATAACTTAGATCTCATGGCAGTTATTCAAATAGCTATATAAGATCTAGAGATACATGTTCTTTTATCCTATGATTCTCTGTCATATGTGAAAGTACCTCTTATGGTTATTAGTATTAATAATCTTCATAAGCATACTAGATAGGGTTATAATTGACATCAGAATCATCCCACACGTGCTCAGTATGGATCTAATTCAGTGTGCTCCAGGCATGCATATCGTTTTAGAGGAAGGAGTAATATTCACCACAGATTTCTGCTGCACACTGGGAGTGAGGATCGTTCCTGTCTTGTCAGCGAATTTATCACTGCCCTGTGCTGACCCCCACACACCATGTGTGCTTCATTTGATTTGGAAATTTGCCTTTCTCTGTTGCTGTAATGTGTGACTAATGCATTCAATTGCTTTAAAATTTTTGTGCAAAACATGCCTATCACCTTCTATGGTTCATCAAAAGAAGAATATTGTCTTCTGTCATCCACACACATTTTTCTTAAATAGAGAATATACTGAATGTGGTGGGAATGTTGGCATGTAATTTTATTCTTCTCTAAAAGGACACATTCCACATAATTCTCTTCAGGGCTTGTAGGCATGTCCTACGAGGAGCAATTAAAGATCTTGGGTTGGTTGAGTCTGGAGAAAAGAAGGCTGAGGTGCAAACTCGTTGGTCTCCACAGCTTGCTGAGGAGGGGGAGAGGGAGGACCTGAGCTCTTCTTCCTGGTATCCAGTGACAAGATACATGGGAATGGTTCAAAACTGGGCATGAGGAAGCATTTCTTTACTGAGATAGTTGTCCAGGGCTGGAGCAGGCTTCCTAGAGAAGTGACTGAAGCCTCTAGCCTGTCAGTATTTAAGACGCACTTGGGCAAACATGCCTTGAATTGGTCACACAGTTGGACTGGGTGATCATTGTAGGTCCCTTCCAACTAAACCTCTCCTCTCCTCTCCTCTCCACCCTACTACCCTACCCTACCCTACCCTACCCTACCCTACCCTACTTCAGCCTGATCAGCAGCAACTCCAAGATCTTTTTACATTAGTCCATCTGTGCTGGGGGAAGTTTAAAGTACATGTCACTGAGTTTATTCAAGGCTGCTATTGCATCACAGGGATACAGAGAGAGCTTCCTCCTCCAATGGCCTCTTTGTAATCCTGTGCTTCTTGCTTTCATAACCATGCAGTGAACCAGTTTCAATGAGTGTAATGGAGATGGTTCTCATCTTGGTAAATTTGTTGCCTTAATATATCTCTTTCTTAGAACTGGGACCCATAGATTCAAACTTCTTCACCCAGAATAGAGAGAAAAACAGATATTGAGTCCTGATCCTTGTACAAATGGTGTAAGCTCTTGGGTAGGAAGAAATTCCCTCCTTCCTGGTCACTGAGTGACATAATTGGCTGAAGACTGTGTGTCTCAGGTTGAGCTCTGTGCTGCCCAAAGGGTCAGGCAAAGGTAGGACACATTTCAGGATCCAGTCCCTCCCTCTCTGAAGGCCATATTAACACTTCCCAAACAGAGTACTTGCATCCAGGCTGGGAGGTGGGAAAATCAGGTCCATGGTGATATCTGAACTGCATGTGGGAATTGTGGAGGGAGGGTTGGTTGACATAGGCCCAAACAGTGGCTGGGACTGTTCTGGTGATTTGTTGGCATAGGCAATGGCATTCTAAAGACATTCCTTGGTGCTGTTCAATGCACTGTAAGGATCCAGCCCTCCCCCTTGCCTGCCCTTCTCTGGGTTGTGATGAAGCTGAGTGGGAGGTGTATACTTGGTTTGCCTGCAAAGGTGCTAAGTGCATATAGTAGCCTATACTTGAAGCATTAAGGGAGTGATGTATCTCAAAATGGATGGAGAGATTTATAGTAGACTACTCCAAGATCTGGAAGTCCTTGAAAGTAACCAGTGAAAATTGATTTTTGAGAATTATACTAAATTTAAGTCATATGAATCACGCCCAAGGACACTACTGTAAAAATTTTTTTGACATTTCCAGAAGGCAGCTAAATACCACTCCGACTAATGGTGTGGTATTTCCCATGTTTGCCCCAATCCCTATAGTAATAGTAGTTTGTTGACAATAATGGGAAGAGAAGAAGAATTTATTCTATGTATTTTATTTGTGCTAATGTAATTGGGTTTTTTTCTGCCTTGTTTCATTAGCCACCTGTGAGGCTACAAGAAATGGTGTAAGAACATATGAAGTGTTCTCAGTTTCTGTGTGATGGTACAAGACTATAATCTTCTCTATAATCTTAATAGCTCTTCATGCTTAGAAATGATTTTTCCAATGACTTATTACTTTCTTTCCTGGGAAAATATACTAGTGTCTACTTATTCTTAAAGGATAGTTATGTACATTATCTGATGACAGCCACACTTCTTTGCTATTCAGTCACAGTAGAATATCTAAGGTAATCATTCTGTCACTCCAAATCCCATTAACAATCAACACAATGAAATTCAGAAACTTGGAAGAGGACTAACATGACGTTGGAGAAGAAGTGTAAAAGAGTGCATCTCAGCATTATGCCAATTATTTTAATGTCAGGAAAAGCACCCATATGCTTAAAGATGGGTGTAAGTATAAGTTATTTGAGAGCCTGGGGCCATCAAAGTGAGTACAAAGATTGCTAAGGTAGCTGTTCTTTTCTCTTCAAGTAGCTAACAAAGCTTCTGCTGTCCAGATTGCTTTCCATGGCACCAGAACACACTAAGTTTATTACTGGATTTAAAAATGCTATAGCTAAGTATAATTTATACAAGAATTCTTTGATGATGTATGAGAAGCAAGAGTATTTGAGTGCACTTCTGGTTTTCTTCTACAACACAAGACTTCTGTAATTAAACTTCACATAGCTATTTTTTTTAAAATCAAAACCAACCAAATATATATAATAAAATTGAATAATATCCCATATTTAAATTTCTAAAGGTTAGAAGCACTTTATAATTTTACATATACTTAAATTAGAAGGATACAAATACTCAACAAAAGCAATGCTGTGGATTTAATGATTTTTTTTCTTTTTTTTTTTTTCTTTGAATTTGCTTTCAGGTTCAGTAATTACATTTGCAAGTCAAAATAATATTTACTCTGTTTCTAACATTTGTGTGTACCTAAAGAGAGTTTATAGGTTCAATTTAAAGTGGAAAATACACACAGCATTAATTAAGAAACTTCTTTTCTAATTACTATCATTAAAAACTCAAACTATAATCTGGAAATCAGACTGGCTTCTTCTGGCTTACAGCAATATGGATTTTGCAGTTGCAGCCTGCCTTTATCAAATAATTACTATTGAAAGAATCTCAGATTAAAAAAAAAAAGTTCTAAAGTATCCAACAGAAAAGGAACCTGTTGAAAATACAAATGATAAACACACAGACCTTTTATGAACCCTGTAGTCTACAAAATGTGGAAGGATAGCTGGTCATAGTAATTATTCCCTGGATAGACATTGGGCATTAAGCCCATCTTTCAAGGTGATATAGGGGATTAAAAATCAAAACAAGTGAATTTTTCAACGCTCTGCAAACGGAAAGGGTCCTTAAATCACTTAAGTGGTTATGAGTATCTGATGGGACTACTTAAGTCCCAAAAGGTCCCACCAGTCTCAGTAGGGTTAAGCAATCTTACATAGTGCAGCTGATACAGAACTAGGAGGGGTGGCTGATACATTGGATGATTGCACTGCCATTGAGAGAGACCTCACTGGGCTCCAGAAATGAGTTGACAAGAATGTCATGGAGTTCAGGAGAAGGGAAAAGTGAAGTCTTGCACCTGGAGAGAAATAACCTCTTACATCAGTACAGACTGGCGGCTGCCCAGCTGAAAGCAGGTCAGCAGAGAAGCCCTGGGGTTTCCTGGTGTGCACCAAATTGACACCAGGAAGCAGCAGTGTGAAGGCAAATGCCCTCCTGAGCTACATTACATAGAGCATTCTTGGTTGTTGAAGGTGATCCTCTTCCCCTCCTCAGCCCTGGTCAAACACGTCTTGAATTCTGTGCCAAATGTGCTGGGTTACCCAGTACAGGAGAGACATACTGGAATGAGTCCAGAGGAAGGCTTTGAAGGGCTATCTAACCAATGGGACTGTTCATCCTGGAGAGAAGTTTTGAGGCAAGGAGTGGGAGGGCAATATGATTAAAATGTATAAATGTTACTGGGGGTAGTAAAATAGACAGAGCCAAACTCAGTGGTGCCCAGTGACAGGAGAATCAGTTGGCACAAACTGAAGAACAGCAAGTTCTACTTAAACATAAAAACACCTTTTTTAATCCAAGGGTGATTACACACTGTAACAGGTTCCCAAGAGATATTGTGGAGTTGTCATCCTTGGAAATATTAAAAATCTGACTGAATGAGACCCTAAACAACTTGTTCTAGTTGACCTAGCTCTGAGGAAGGAGGTTTGACTATAGGGTGTCCAGAGGTCCTTTCCACACTCATTTATTCTATGATTCTGTGGTGGCAGTACAGGTATTGTTTCAAGCAGAGAGATCCAAAGATGTACTGAGGATCTGGTGTGCAGAACTAACATCTCCAAATCCATCCTGAAGCAAACACACAACCAGCTCAGGGCACAGTTCCTGTGATTACAGCATGAGACCTGGCTTAATATACATGCCCTGCCTTCTGCACTCACTTCAGTTAATCCCAGCACTGAGTCCTACTGTGGAACTTAACTGCTGCCCTGTATCATAGAGTCATTGCATCATTTTGGTTGGAAAAGACCCTTAAGATCATCAAGTCCAACCATAAACTGAAGTCCACCATGTATCATCACCTGACCTTGGCACATCACTACTTCATGAGAATTGTTCTTTAGCCTTGTTACCATCACAGGGTACAAAGCTCAAAGCAGCCCCCTGTATTTCCCCATTCCCAGCTGGTGACATCAGGCAGTCCCAGAGCTCAGAGCAAACATCAGTCACATGCACTCTCCATCTTACTTTTGGAGAACAATTCAGCCTCCACTTGCTGGATCTCTGTGGGATGTGCAATATTTCAGGTGTGAGAGTTTGAAGAATCTACAAGTGGTTTCTTTCCACCAGCAATCTCCTTTCCTCCAGCTCAGTGTCAGCCATTCAGTTTTAGATGCTACAGAAGTGTTAGAAGATACCTGCTCAAACTGTGTGTGAACTGTGGCTTCTCAGCAGTCTTTAGAGGCACATTTACCCCTAGGCAGTCTTCCAATGCCAGGACAATATTTTGAGCAACTTACACTATCTTTTTTTTTAAAAAAAGCCAGAAATTAACCTCCCAGCCAAGCACTTTAAACACACTGGTTTCAGTTGCAATGGATACTGGTCCTTTTCACTATTTTTGTAGAGAGGTGGTTGCTCTAGAGAAAAGGAAGCACAGGGTAGACTGCAGCAGCCTTCACAATAACGATTAAGGTATGATTAAACAGTTTTGCTTGGTTTTAGGAGTGATTTAGATAATATCCAGAACCAGAAACATAGGTTGAATGACCTGTCAGGGTCCCTTCATGCCCTACTTTCTATAATTACATGATACTGGCTCTTAATCCCAGCTATGATGCAACATGTTTGCAACCCCCAGTTTCCAAAGAAGCAAACTATTTTCTATTTTTAATGGCTGGTATTCAGAGACTGATGGATTAGTCCAAACTAGCTTCACTAATGTCGCTTGAAATGCCACAGCTTCAAGGATTTCTATGATTCTGTTATTCTGTGGTTTATATCTCTGGTTTGCTAAGGGAATTTTGGATGAACCAGTGGCCATTAATATTGCTTATGGTGCAAGAAAATGACAGAATTTAGCCATCTCTTCCTAGAGGCTAGCAACTGGTGAAAGGGTTGTATTGTCAAGAATGTCCTGTTGAATGCAAAGAAACAGAAGAGAGTGAATCATCTGAATAAGGAGAGGCCATTTTCACACAATGAAAAATATTTTTCAGGTCATCATCAACTCATTTTAACTGACCTTCAATCTTCCTCCTCTTATATAATAAACCTGATCAGATTTGTTTTACTTATATATGAATATTAAAAAATAATCAGATGGCCGCGTTACAAAGAATAAGAATTTTCCTGGTTGTTTCTGGTCTAAGCAAAATATCTAAGTACCTGTGCACATTAAAAGATATAGATGTGGCCCCTGAAATCTTTGGGACTACAGCTGACTTTCAAAGTATTCTTAGACATGTGATAGACATGAAAATAATGGAAAAAATTACAGACGTATAGTGACATAAGTAAATATAGAGCTTAGTTTGTGGTTGTTGAGTAGCTGGAGCATTGCTCAGAGGTGGAAGAGTTTTCATCGCTGGGAAGTCTCATGCACAGTTAGTCTCTTGCAAAGTTTCTCCATGTGTAACACCTTCATGGGTCTGGGAGACCCAAGACTGCTTTCTGTTACTGGCATACAGCACTTTCCCTGGGGCTGGGCACCCCACCCAGCCAGAAAGCCAGGAACTTGGCTTTGACTTTTGAATAGACACGAAGTGTTCCCTTCATTCTCCAAATAAAGCAAAAGACCTTAACAGCACACAATTGTAATTCAGGGAACATGGTGGCTAATGTTCTCTTCAAGGGCAATAAACTCTGACCGTGCCAGGATATTTTAATCACATTTTTCATGTTCTAAAGAGCACTTCAGCCTTTCAGCAAAATGCCTTTATTTCCAGACTACAAGATCAGCATCGGTAGTTCAGAGAAACCATAGAGAAACCTTCAATAAAAAGTTTTTCAGCAGCCATTTCTAATTCAGTTGGACACAAGAATCTCTTTGTAATGAATACTTTGCAAATTCATGCTGGGTTTTTTGTTCAGAGGAGAGGATGGCATAAAAAACACACAAGAAATGCAAAGTGTGTGTGTTGTTCTTAGTGAAAATAGGGTGGCAGGTAGAGGTAGGTCATCATGGGGTTTTTTGTCATTATAATCATTTTTACAGGTACCATATGGACAGTTTATGGATTTGGACATATTTTTCTAAAGTGTCTGGATGATCCCATCCAAATCCAGTGGTATTGCTGTGTTCCTAAGCTACCAGATGTCACAACTGCAAGTCCTGCAGATCTGCAATGTCTGCTCTCAGCAAGGAGTTTTTATTGAATACTGAGGTCAGCAGGATCCCCCGTCTCCCAGAGGAGGGATTTTCCAGCTCTGAGTGTTAATGGTTCTTCCACGTCAGTTTCCATTTGAAATCAGTGGAAAAGGGACCTGAGAGTTACCATATGCTGCCCACGTATTACAGGTTTATTCTGAATCTTATATAGCTCTAGGTCACCTTCTGGGTGTCACCAGAGTTGTACCTTAGAAATGCATTTGCACACATGTGAGGCTGTGCTGCTCAGAAATGCAGTAGTTACACCTCTTTGCTACTAACTAGAGAAAAAGAAAAAAATATGGTTTGGGGTTTGGGGTTTTTTTAGCATCTGCTAAGAACTGAAAATTTCAAAACTCACACACAGACTCACATACTTTTTGGCTTTCATTAAAGATTTTTTTTTTTAAATATGTCTTTAAAAAACTTCTCCAGTTATACCAATTTGTCTCTCCTGTTTCCAGATGTTGATCCCAGATTTAATTATTGTTTTTAATATAATCTTGTGAGTTATTGAGTCTGTCTAATTCTGCTTTTAAAAAAAAATAATTTCACCTAAAAAAATAATTGGCATGTTTTTTCTCTTTTTTTATAAACCCCTTGTGGAAATAATACATCAGAACATGACAGAAGACAAGAAAGAAGACAAGAAAGTGTGACAAAAGCTATTTATTACACAACTCCATTGTCTTTTTATTGCAAGGACATGTTGGCTTCCTGTTCACAGAACCATTAATTGAGCTGACTTTAACAAATGGATGTGAATGTTCCTGAGGAAGGCAACATGAAACAGGCATTTGAGCTTGTTCTTGCTTTTAGTCAGAATTTACTGTAGGTTACACATGTGCTTACTGTGCAGTCAGCTATCAGATGTCAGATTAATACTGACAGGTAGCATGTTTGTAGACACAGTTTTAATTGCTTTCAGCACTGTAGTTTTTGAATTAAAAAGAAAATATTATGAACATTGGGGCCTATCTGGGGCTTTTTTTTCCTTTATGAACAAAAATTTTAGCATTTTGCATTTTGAAACTTTTGTACAGACCGTGGCAAAGGTGTATCTGGCCAATGCTGACTGGTTAGATGGCAGAGATTGCACTCTTAAGAACTGATCTCATCCTTCTAGGGAAAAAAAAAATTGTTCAAATTGTTATCATAGAATCTGCCAGGGATGGCACAAGCTGTGCCAGGGTTTCACCATCCTCACAGGAAAGAATTTCTTCCTAACATCTAACAAACAGAACAAGCATTAAGCAGTAAGAAATGCCTTATCCTCTCATTAACTGTGTCCTTTCTCCACGAGCCCTTTTGTAGGTTTTATTATTAGCAATATCAGGTTTCCAAAAATATCAACCACTTGGGCAGGTCAGTTTCTAAAACTCATTGCCTTTGGGTTTCTTTTCTAAAGCTCAGAAGTAGTGTTCTCTTCACTGACTGCAATGCCAGTAAGAAATCTACTTTGTTGGCTGTTTCTTGACTTAAATCCTGGCAAGGTTTTTGTGAAACAAAACACAGCATTTTCAGCCTTGGTATTTGTACTGCAGCAACTCCAAGGCCATCCACAATTTCTTCTCAAGCACTCATCCTCTAAGTGCTTTTAAGAGAGCAATGTTTACATATCACAACTGCTGCTACATTGATCTAAATAGGAGATACATGAGCTAAATACTCACGAAGACCAAACACTGCTTTGTGCAAGCAATTATCCCTTTGAAGCCAATCATCTTCTGTGTGAGCAGGTTAAGAATGACTTTGCTTCTGAGTGGGTGTCTCTAAACACCCTGAGCTGCAAAAAGGTGTAGAGCTCTCATGGCTCTGCAATGGATCAAGCTGTGTATGGATTTACACACAGCTGTGCTGATGTCAAATATCCGGAAGGTGGAGGCTTCTCTGGTTACTTTATGTCCATCAAAATTTAGTACTCTTCAGTAGCTCTCACTGGTATTAGCAGGATTCATTTTTCCAAATCAGAGACAGTGATTGTTTTGTCTTGTGTCATTTATTTAATATTCCATGAGCAGCCCAGTTTCTATTTCTCATGCTTACACATGCAGTGAAAACAAAGGCATAGGTTGTATTGTCAGGCAAGGAGAATTTGGCATGAAGTAAATATCAGGGTTTGATGTTAATCCCATCCTTGTTTTGCACAAGAGTAAGCCACTGCCTTTAAAAGAATTAGTCCTAGATCACACCAGCGTCACTGCCGAATGAATCCCGTGCTATGTCTCCTCTGCTAGCAAAGTAGCAGAAGAAACCTAATCCTTCATTATTTGTCTGTGGTGGATTCTGCCAGCCAAAGGATTGAGTCAAGTTTTTCCCACAGCACTCTCTGTACTTTTGATGTCAGCCTGACTTCTTCTAGCTCACCACACTGAAGCGCTCACTGTGACTAATAGCAAAACAACACCCACAGGTTTCACAAAGGAAAACGTTTGTCCTCGCCTAACTCTCTGAGATAAAGTTTTAATCCAGCTGGTCTGGAATGCTGTAACCTCTCACAGTTTCTGTCTGGTACATTTCCACTTGCTTCCATGTCCCTTCCCTGTTTTCTCACCAGGGAAACTCCTATTCAGAGTGAAAAAAGTTGAGATAAACAGATTTAAAGAAAATATTAAGTAAAGTAAGATAGCTATCAATAAAATTCCCATTTAAGCTTGAGAGATTCATGTCTTT
The DNA here is from genome assembly GCA_038090715.1 of Florisuga fusca. NCBI lineage: Eukaryota > Metazoa > Chordata > Aves > Apodiformes > Trochilidae > Florisuga > Florisuga fusca. The sequence continues at coordinate 20,202,589 of JAAWXA010000015.1, read as the reverse complement.
CACAGAATCATGGAAAGTTAGGGGTTGGAAAGGACATTGAAAGATCATCTATTCCAACCTCCCTGCCAGAGCAGGGTGGCCTACAGCAGGTCACACAGGGATGTATCCATGTGGATTTTTAGTATCTCCAGATATCAAAATATCTCCACAGCCTCCCTGGTCATCTTCCAGTGCTCTGTCACTCTCACAAGTGAATTTTTTTTCCTTATATTTATGTGGAACCTCCTCTGTTCTAGTTTCACTTGCCTAACCTGTGTTCAGGTCAGCTCTGAGGGAGAAAAGGTCTTGGGCCCTATTACCCCAACCTTAACCATCCTAAAGTTTTCCCTGCAGGTTCATCCATACCTGCACAGGCTCTCCATTTCCTGTGGTTTCCCAAGGTCATAGCAGCACTGGTTCTCAGTGTGGTTAGAGATGACTGAAATTTTGTGGACGCTGAAGTCAAACTGCAATCCACTACCTTTATGCTACCCAAGTTTTCTCCAACATCAGGGGAGGCCCAAGGTGCTATGTTTACAATCCAGTGTCAGCAGCAGGAATAGCTGAAAAAATAGCTGTTTGAGAGTTTTTTTGATTTTTTTTTTAATGTTTTGCTAGGAAAGGACTCTCAAAATGTCATTGCTAAATTCTGCCTTTTCTTGATTTTTGGTGGAATCATCACAGTCAAAACCGAAAGGAGATAAGGGGAAAAAATCATATTAAATGGCTTTCATTGAGTTTTCATGTCATTTTAAAATAATTTAAAATAGAGCAGAGCAGACTTAATGGGAAATTTGGAGGGAGGAGATATTTGCCTTATTATTTCTGGCCGAGCAAACCTAAAGCTTGGGATCTGTATGTCTGCTCCTGGCATCTCAGACATCAATCAGCTGCAGAGTCAGTGGGTGAACTCTGTCTCTAATGAAACCAGTGCAAAAGGAGAACCACTTACAGACACAACTGTGAGATAAACTCAGCCTTGCCTTTGGCTTTTAGTTAGAATGCTGATAATAAAGTGTAGAGCCTTAATTACCAACACTGGGTTGGGTTTGCCTTTTTTTTGTTGTGGCTTTGGGTTTTTTTGTTGCTGGCATTTTTTTTTTTCCTGAACAGCTGTGGGGGGTAGTTTGTTTGCCAGCAGGTACAGCTGCTTAACACAACCAGCTGATCAGCAGAGCTTCCCATCAGAGGAGAAGGAGGCTTTGAAGGACAAGGGTCATTTAGAAAAGGACATTCAACACTATGATATCCCTCATCTATTTTTCATTATCAGTATTTTCAGTACGACTTCAGTTAAACCAATGAACCTTTTTAATAGGTATTAATCTTACTCTTGTCTGGACTGGAGTGGCTATCATAAGGCTGTCTTTATTTCTGGATAAAGAGTCCAAGAGTAATTTAAGATCATTAAGTTTTGCTATATCTTTTTCCATTGCAACACCAAAGGGGAAAAAATTATTTCCAAAATTTTCCTTCTTTCCTCCACCTGTGGCCACAGCTTGATAATTTGGAGGAAAGTACATATGGCCCAGCCAAGCATAGCTAGGAAGAAAAATGAAAAGCTCCTCTTGTGCAGGCTCTTGTTATAATTCTGCAGAACAGACCGAAGCAGGGTCACCTGTGCACCGACCATGACAACTGCCAGTTCCACTGCAGGTCATTGCAGGGATATGCATACATTTGATCAGATGAAAACAGCAATGAACTGTGTCAGAAAAGATGAACTGCTGTCAGCCCTACAAACATAATTATTGCTTGCTCAGTTTTGACATCCTACTTCCAATTAGAGCCATTATCTAGAGCAATAAAACCAGCTGTGCCGAGCAGCACCCCAAACTCATTTAGCAGAAATGCAGACTGCCTAATTCTGTCTTCCTTAAAATGTAGTTATATTTTTTCCAGTGGTGCAAAGCAGTTTTGATGACATTTTTTTTTCCTGTATAATCTATTAAGGGAAGTACCAGGAGTTCTTCTGCCTTGGCTATCTTGCATTGGTTGAGGCAGAACTACTGAGATAATTCTAGAAAAATTTCCAAAAGTGATTTTCACTTTAGAGGTCCTTGTTTTAGGCTGTCCAGGCTTATCTTTATGTTCAGTGATGCTCTCAAACATTTCCAGTTGGGTTGTCAGCTGGAATTTTTTGTCACTGTGAGGTTATCTATGGTGTCTGATGCCTGTTCCCCAAATACTGGTACATCTGAATTGGAAGACAGTTACTTACAGTTCAGACATGCATGTAAGTAAAGTAAGGGGAAAAATTAGCATTTGGCAAAGGTTGTTTAAAAAACAATCCAGGAATTATTTAAAATTCTTAATATCCAGGGTGTTGTAAGTGTGCCTCTCTATTTGAGATTATTTTTATAAAAATGTTTAGGTGCTGAAACTCTTATTAGGAGTTTATTTCTCTAGTGGTTTTAAACGGAATGTGGCTTCTTTTGAATGTAGTTACTCTGGTATTTGTTTTGAACAATAAACAGGCAGCTCATAATGGAGATCAACTTCTACTTTTAAAAAAAAATAGGGAAAATTTTACTGTCAGACAGAGCTTTATGAGTCTGAAATAGGGAAGTGCATAAAGAGGAATTCCACAGTTGCTTTATACACCCTTTTAAGCAGTGAGCAGGGTGATGCCATCACTTCAGCAGTTTCCTAACCCACCCTGACTGCCATGAGCTGCTTCCAGCATATTTCTCTTTTGTTCAGGTATTTGTGTTGCGCCTTGTTTTTTACTCATTCTGGTGGGTTGTCACAGGATCTCTTCTTGATTAGACAGCACAGGTAGTTTAAAGTAATTTTGTAGTTCATGTAGTGTGGTTTCAAGGTGGCATATATTTGGAGAAAACAGTGATTTCTGTCTTAGTTTTTTAAGTATAACTAAACACACCAAAAGAGGTGAAGCTTTTGGACAAAAAAATTATGTCATCTGAAAGGTCTGACTTTAGATTTCTCTTTATAATTACCCTGCAATGCAGCTGTCTTGGAGTAGGGGGAGAAGGTACCTAACCAGCACACAGAAAACACTGAATAAGGAAGGTTATTTGCATCAGGAATAAAGTTGTTCCTTCTAAACAGGAACATTTCAGGTACTTGTGATAACATCCTTTGTGCAAAAATATGATGAAAGAGTGCTGTGCTGCACAGGGAACAGGACACATGATCAGCAGATTTTATTGTGTGGTTCAAGACCAGTTTCTAGGTGAGGGTCAGAGAGAGAGTTCAGCAGAGCACCCTGTAGCCATGGAAAACAGTTGCTAAAAACTGAAGATCATTTACCCATTTCTGTCCATTTGCCTGGGTGCATGGGCTGTGACCCTACTACTGACATTTTTGCAGACATCTCTAGTCACTTCAACGTGTATGAAAAGAAAAGCAACAAAAAAGGTTATTAGAAGTACCAGAATAGATTTATTTTTATATATATATTTTATTAAGATCATGCCCAAATCCTAAAATTCAGAAAAACTCAGGGGGAGTTACAGGAGATGTGCTGAAAATTAGTTTCCATTTGGGGCTGCTTGATGTCACCAGCAGGGTTTTGTATTTGCTTGTCTTCTTTTGTGCATCACTCAAGTTGTGTCAGCCCTTATGTGTCTGATATAATATAATATGATAAGATTTTTCCTGAAAGATCTCTTGTACCACACCGTGTTGCAAAAGTCTTGTCATAGAGCAAACCAAATTATATGGTTTGAACAGCCTATAAACAATTTACTCAAACATTAAATTTTCTAAGCTTCTAATGTATTCAATAAGAAAAACAAGAAGGAAATAACTTTTTGTAACAGCAAATTATACTCTTGCTCTGAATATTAAATATTCAGATATACATATTATGCTCTTGTTCTGAATTATTAAATATTCAGAAACGTATCTATCTGAATTCTGTCTTGAGCTAGAACAATTTATTTTATGCAAACATGTCATTGTTCAGAGGGAGAATGATCTTTGTTTTTTCAAGCATTAGCAGTGCAGGAGCAGTAGGAATTTTAGGATTTTCTGCAATAGGATGGAGAAAAACCATGTCTGAGACCTGTTAATCTCATTGAGGGTAACCTAACAACTCCTTGGGATCCACTCTGGGTTTTGATGGGGCCAGCCTAGCTTGTAGGCTACAGATTGTTTGCACAATAAAGGCCAGTACTGACATACTGAAGTCCTCTAATACCTGCTCTGGAAGCAGCAAAGCCAGGCTAGATCTCAGCTCTCCTAGAGGCATAAATAAGATCTGAGTTTTTGAAGAATCAGACAATATTCCCGTGGGAGCTGAGCACAGCTGAACCACAAAATTTGTTTATAAAGGCAAAATCAGGAGGTGACACTGATACAAACTGCTCATTTCACATTTGGCAAATCAGAGATGGGTGGAGTAAAGCATTAGCTCTACTAAATTTACCATAAATAAGTAATGCACCTTTCTCCAGTCCTGTCTTCTCAGGTATATGGCATATTCCTGTCTTTTAGTAAACTACATATATGTAGATCAGATAAAAGTGTTAGCACACACTCCAGCTGTGAGTAGGAGTTAAACAGTTTTTGTACTTATTCACAGGACAGTATAGAGGATCAGACACAGATGAGCTTTCTGGAAAGTCATGGCAGCAGTTTGGGTACCTCCATGGGACACGTTGGGTTTCCAATAAATTACAAAGGAGCATCCATAATAAAAACAAACCAAACCAAACCTCTATTGTGGCTATTGACATTTAGCAGTTACAACCAGGAGAAGTCAGGAGTGAACCTGGAGAAAAAAAACCCACCACTCCTTAGAAGGTGATTTAACAATAAGGCAGCAATGATTTCAGTTTAATGAGTTGGCAGCAGTGCCAACTATGAATGTTCACGTGCTTCCTCTCCCTGTGGAGGCTGTGCTGTGAACTCAATCAGGCAACTGCTCTAGATACAGAATCATTGCCAACGCCAAATGTTTGTTTTTTAAGTTGGCCAAGTTCCCTGAGATAGTTCACAGTATGGTCCCACAAATAATTGATCTGGCACGACAAAAGGGGAAGCTGTGCTGAGGGATCAAGGTGGGCAAGAGGCAGTACAGAGATATAGGTACTTACTCATTTTGCTGCCAGGGGCTTTGATTCATAAAATCATGATCTCAGCTGGAGATAGAGGCTTGCTGCAGTCCAACAGAGAGTCTGTGCTGCCAGATGTTCCTATTCTATACAAAGTAAACCATTTTTGTCTCAAATCCCACACTTCTCATTCAACCTTCAGTTCATTTCTGGTTCATTCCTCAGTTCTTACAAAAGGAGAAGTTATTTTCCCTCAAAGTAATCAAAGCAAGGGGGTGATAGAGAAGGGAGAGAGGGCAATGGGGTTTCAGTGACACTTTGCTTATAAAAAAATAACCTTGTGGCAAGCTGCTATTTTTAGTTAATCAAGCAATGATGAATCAAAATGCTTTTCCAAACCTACTTAACCAATAATAATTACCATAGCAACCAGTTCTTCATGTGGCCCATTCTGAAAGTACTGTTAAAGAATCATAATATCTTTAGTTTCCTAGTTTTCCCAAAACAGACAAAACCTACTCTATCCTTTGTTGAAGCCAATCCAAAATTAGAAAGCAAAATAGGAAAAGAATTAAATGGTTTCCCACAGTCTCATTTTAAGAACTGATGAAATTCCTGCTCTGTAGGACTGACCTTCCTTGGGAATGTCCAATTGGAGATTCCGTTGAAAACCATTCTTTTCAGATGTGTTTTTTGTTTCTATGCAGCAGAATAAAATTACGAGCTGAAGATGGTTTGTTAATAATGAATAATAGGTTTGTTTCTGCAGAACACACTTGGGGTTTTTTCTGTACTTCAGTAACACACGTTTAATGTCCTCCTGAATATCAGAATTGTTTCTAAACTTTTTCAGCTTTCTTTCCTCCACCTCCACCATGCTTTCCATGTGAGTGTACGCTTCTATTGGTTTACCTATTCATGTTGAGGATTTCCTGTGGGAATTACTATTTTTTAGGGCTATCTGTCGGTCAACATATTTCCAGTCCTTTTGGTTTGTTGCATTTACCTAATTGTTTAGTTTTCCTCAGGTTTTGGCCCTTTGGAAGTGCTGAACTCAATCACTCTACACTACATAAATGTCTGTTGCTGACAGGTTTTAGAAAGTACTGAATTAGGAGACTATACAGATGGCCTTGTGGCTTTATGTAATTGTCCTTGATGAACAAGTGCACTGTTTCAAACAGGAAACTTGTGGCAAGATCAAAGTTATGATTTTTGCAGTTTTTAAATTCCTGGCGTTTGCGAACCCTTCTCTAACTCAGTCCCATTTGTTCATAAAGTCACAGGATTCTGTGTAAACTCCCATTTGAAATAAACTCAATTAGGCACTCTTAATGGCAGACATGCCCACAAATCACTGTCATACTTAGACCAGCTCAGCTCTCACTAACTCACTTGCACTCTTTTGACTTTCTTGTTTTCTGAAGTACATTCATTTATGTCTTGATAAGATGTCTGTGGTTTACCTACAACTTTGCAACAGACTTGTGAGCTGCTTCTTCTCCTTTTCAATGAATTCTTCTTTTCCTGTCCTAATGCATTGCTGTACTGTACATACTTTGATTGATACTTCCTCACCAGCTGTGCTGTGTGCCTTTTAATTATTTCTCTGCCCAAGATTTGGTGGTTTCCAAATTCACTCAAAATGTTATATTGGTTTCCACTGTCTTGTCAAAGCCCTTTTTACATGAGTCCTTTTTATACGTTTATACAGTCATGTATATATACATGAGTGAAAGATAAAAATGAAATTATTTGAATCAATGTCTACTGTGAAATTTAAACTTAGCTTTCTCATCTGACCTGCATCCTCTCTTTTCATTGCTTTTGGTTTCAGCTAGTTTTGATGTTGATTTTACAAAGAGCTCCAAGGTACCTACATGGAGGACACTTTATAAATGTAAATTTATTTGACAAGTGTTTTTCTGTGAACTAAGCTTTTAATCACCTCCTAGGAGAAACACGGGAAGTTAGAGTATTGGGGTAAAAATGTTAACTCCCTGCAATATCTTGTCAAGTTACTTTCTTTATCTGTCTTCATCCTGTTATGAAATAATGGACAACTTCAGGTGCAGCAGAGACAGTGCAGGTCCTGTAACACAGGTATTCATAAGCAGCATGGTGATGGGTACCATATTGTTTGCATTTTTTAAAATGTTTGAGAAGCAAACCTGCCCCAAAACCTTATTTAATATGAAAACGTATCGCTCATAGATTACTTTCTGTCTCTTATACATTTGCTTATTTGAATGCTGTGCAATGTATAAATAGTCTAAAGAGCTTATAAATATCGTGAAAAGTTGGGGATGGGGGTGTGATTTTTTGTTGTTGTTTTTGTTTGGTTTGGTTTTGCTTATTTGTGGGGGGTTTTGGGGCGTGATTTTTTTTCCCATGTTATTCTGCAGTTTTCTTACTGTGTGAGCATTGATTATTTTCAAGTCAATCAAAAAGTTATGGAACTGTGTACATCTTATAAAATCAGTCTGCCATTGCTTGTGGCCCTGGTATGCAGTAGAAAATCCTGCAAGACTTCTGGAATTGGCTGTAGTTAGTTGTAGGAAAAGGCGTGGAAATGAGAGACTGGAGTTTTATATGTCCTTTTTACTCTTTTATTAAGAGTCACAAATCAGTGTCCTTGCAGGGCAGAGTGCTCTACTCTTTGGTCAGGTTTCAATCAGAACTACTATAAGTAAGAAGATTCTGCTGCTGAGTAAGCTGATGTTTTACCTGTAACATGTTTTCTCTAATTTCATTTATCCAAATGAGGTTATGTACTCATGAAATCTCAAATGTTGTGAAAGCTTCTCTTACTTTTCACCCTATACTCCAGGTTTCCTAGTGTCTGAGCACTGACTTTTTTTAAGCTTTAAGCCAGTCAAAAAGTATGAAATGTTGACTCCTCCAGCCCCCCAGAGCTGATTTCAGTTGTTCTGCTGAATAATGTAATTCTAAACTGCTCTTATCTCATGTCAGCTCATCATATGCCTCTTTGTAGCCTGCACCAGACAGGAGTTATCTCAGGGGCTGAATTACTGAATTCTCTGTTTTATCTTGGAGGAAAGGCGGAAAGTGTCTGGGGGAAGCTGGGTCCAGGGCAACCT